>CM035419.1:130604949-130775676 GCA_020310875.1 Ceratopteris richardii
TATCTATATTCACATATATATACATATACACATATATATACACATGCATATATATATATATATATATATATATATATATATATATATATATATATATATATATATATGTTTTAGGTCTAGGTCATTTTGATTAGGGTTTTAGGATTTTAACACCTACATAACATATATACACACATACACATAAACATATACTACATATATACATATATACATGTATATATATACACATGTGTATAGAAATATACATAATTTAGGTCTAGATCTTTAAAATTAGGATTTTAGGGCTTAGGCATACATATAACTCAATTAAGAGGAAAAAAATATGAATAAATAAATAAATATATATATATATAAAATAGGATCAATTAAGAAAAAATCCAAATATATAGATAACATAGGATAGTTATATAGATTAGGGTTTTAAAATTAGGGTTTTAAGTTTTTTTAGGTATTTAAGTATTTAAGTTTAGTATTTCAGGTTTAAGTCTTTAAGAGTATGATTTTTAGGTTTAATAAAAAAACAAATGTTCTAAAATGTCCATATTGTAGCAGATGGCTTCTTTGGATCCTGAAGAGAGAATGGCATGTCCTTGCACACACTGCAAGTATCAAATTTATTGAAAACGACGGAGTTGTACTGCACATGTTAGAGAGTATGGATCCTTTGATAGGAGTCGACCAGAAAACCTACGCTATCATTCGCATGGTCCCCCTAGTGAGCAGATGGACCCAAATGACATTGCACCGGTAACCTCTCGTGGAAAAAAGAGAGCAAAAAGGGACTTAGACGTACAAGCAAGTACTAATAATATTACATAGGATGAACATATGGAAGAGATGCTTGAAGCATTTTATGAGATGGAAGAAGATCATGATGGTGGAGAAGGTGTCGAGAGTTTTATGGACACAACAGAAATTCCACGATCAGAAGTCGATGAAGAATATGAAAACATGCGAAGACTAGCTCGTTTACCACTTTACAATGGAGCAAAGATATCTGTACTACGTGCATCACTCGCGATGCTCAATCTGCAATCCATTTATGGATGGTCAGATAGTAGTGTCACTGAATTGTTCAAGTAAGTGGAGAAAAAATTATCTTTCATTGTTGTATCACAATATATTTATTTACTAATATCGTTTTAATTACTTATTGCAGGCTTCTTAAAGATCAATTTTTGCTAGAGGGCAATGACATGCCTCTAATATGTGGAGATGCAAAAAAACTTTTACAGTCCATTGGAATGGATTATACTAAAATTCATGCTTGTCCGAATGATTGCATTCTCTTTCGGAATGAGTATGAGCATCTCCACGTATGTCTAAAGTGTGGAGCAAATAGATTTAGAGAAGACATTATAGGCGAAGCAATCCCCGCAAAGGTTCTTCGCCACTTTCCTATCATTCCACAAATTCAGAACATGTTTAGATGCAAATCTATAGCTGAGTTAATGTCATGGCATACAAATAGTAGGTCTACAAATAATGTAATGTGAGTGCCTGCTGACTCTGATGCTTGGAAGCACATAGATAGTAAGTGGCTAGAGTTTGTTAGTGAGCCTCACTCCATATGTCTAGGCCTAGCTATGGATGGAGTGAATCCATTTGGATTACGCAGTTCTTCATGGAGCACATGGCCTGTATGTTTGGTCAATTATAATATCCCACCATGGTTGCCCACAAAGAAAGGTCATTTATTATTAGATCTTATTGTACCAGGTAAGTATAAGGTAAAAAACATGGATGTATATCTTGCACCACTTGTGGAAGAATTGCACTTTTTATGGGATGGGATTACTGTGCATGACATGTCTCAACCTATTAGAAGACGAGACGTGCGAGTGCAAGGCATACTTATGTGGACAATGCATGATTGGCCTAGTTATGGTGAATGTTCAAGTTTATTGATTTCAGGTTACCATGCTTGTCCTTTATGCGGACCACGACTCGAAGCACGCTATTCCAAAGCACTACGTAAAACTGTCTATGAATGATATCATAGATATTTGCCTGATGGACATGTTTTACGTGAAGGAAAAATTGGTTGACAAGCGCAACACCAAATGAAAGCTAGCAATTGGAAACAACTGTGGGATTCAGAAAATCCAGTTGCTAGCATGAAACGGTTGTCCATTTTTCATGAACTCCCTTATTGGAGTGAATTGTTGATCAATCATTTGGTGGACTTGATGCATATTTTTAAGAATGTGGGAGAGATTATTTGGAAAACTTTGATCGGAAAGAAAGAAAGCAAAGCACAAAGGGAGGACTTAGAAGAGCGAGGTCGTATGCGAGAGTTGTGGGCAATTACTAAGCCCAACGGAATAGTATCGTTACCAAGAGCTCCTTGGGTGCTTCGTAGGATGGAAGAGCAAAAAGTGAAGGAAACAATTTTAGAGTTTCAAACACCTTCTAGATGCATGAGGTATCTAAAGACTACTTTCACACGAAACGATGATCTTGCAGGACTCAGGTCTCATGATTGGCACAAGTTTTACAGTTTGTGATCCCTGTAGCCCTAAAAGATTATCTTTGAGAGGAGGTACGAAGAACCATTTATAAAATTAGTTCTTTAGTACGGTGGATATCTTCTAAAGAGATAAATAGAGATAGTATAGAGAGTACAAAACTCAATGCTATCGAGGTTGTTTGTATGGTAGAGAAATACTTTCCGATGAGTATTCTCACTATTCAACTTCATTTACTGGTTCATGTAGTAGATGAAGTGGCAATAGCAGGAACTATCCATAGTCGATGGATGTTCTTCTTAGAGCACTTTATGAAGACATTAAAAGGGTTTGTTCGATAGAGAGCATGTCCAGAGGGTAGCATGGCAGAGGGATGACTTGTACAAGAATCTCTTGTATTCATAACTGAGTTTCTACATATGTCGGATCCCGAAATGCCTCGCTTATGGAGCGATGATAAAGATGTTCGTCTCGTAGGCGATGAACCAGAAGGCAAAGGATTGCAAAGAAAAATGGATGCAGCTTTCAGAGAGAAGGCAATGAAGTTTTGCATAGTTAACTTTGAGCCTATGCAGAAGTGGTTAGAAAGGTCTGAGCTTGCCAAGGAAACTAACACAAAGGAAATAGCTCAGTTTTGAAGAAATCGTTCCACTAGATTTTTGACTCTTCTAGAAAATCTTCGACCTCTTCCACCTTTTCCAACGAGCAGATGGCTAGATACAGCGGTTTCACAAGCAAAGGCAGAGGTGAAGATATCTCTGAAGAAGAAGAAGAACTTGCAAAAGGATTTGATTGGGAGTATATTAAATAGGGTGCACTATGGTCTCAAGGACGACACTTTCGAATCGCACGAATCGATCAAAATAGTTCTACTTTTGATAGTGGAGTGATGGTGAATTTTTTGCAAAAAAGTAGAGCGAGTGCAAGAGATGATAATGCTCTAGAAGGCGAGCTAGATTATTGTGGTGTGATTCAAGACATCTTGAAACTATCTTTCAGAAAGTTTGATTACTTTTTTTTTATGTGAAATGGTTCAAAGTAGTCACCTCTGGAAGAAACGCAACAGTGAGACGGGATAAAAGCGGTTTGCTTCAAGTCGACTCCACAAGATTATGCACAGATGAAAGGGATAGATTTGTACTTCCCGAACACTGTGAGCAAGTTGTTTTTATACGAGATTCAAAAGAACAAGAGTGGCTATTTGTTTTACAAGTTGCTCCACGTAGTAGATAAATTTTTGAGAACATAGATGTAGAAGAAAGTCCATCTCTAGTGGACTCAGAGATTCATTCGATAGTCGAGGAGGAAGAGATCATTGTTCGAGAAGAAGAGGTCATTGTTCAAGAAGACGAAGCAATAGACGATGATCAGAAAGAAACCAGCATAGCAAGCGATTTAGAAGCCATCAATATAGAGATAGATATTCTCGGTGCATCAGGTCTTCAAGAGGATGCTAAACTAGAGGACTTTTGAATAAAACACTTGTACGTACTAATTTTTGATTTTTTTTTAATTCTCTATATTACTTTTATCATCACATGCTAATTATTTGAGTTCTTTTATTAGAGAGAACGATGGGAGACAGTCCTCTAGTCACTCCACATTCCATGACAGTGGAGCACTTTTTGGAGTTCATCTCTCAGGTTCCTCCCGCGTATATGTCCGCTGCATCACAGTATTGAATCGCGTGTGGTAGCACTCCTCCCGGCCTCACTCTTGGCGGCCTTACTCCTGCCGGCCTCACTCTCACTGGCCTCACTCCCACCGGTGTCACTCCCACCGGTGTCACTCCTGTCGGTGTCACTCCTGCGTGTCACGAGGAAGGAGATAAGGAAGAGAGCTCACACACACACTCTCACTCTCAAGGAGAAGAAGCACACACACAGATTGAGGCAAGGAAGAATAATCTTCTTCTTCTTCTTCTATTACATAAAAAGGAATGTACAAGAATGACCTAAAAAACAAGAATACAACAAGTGCAATATATAAAGACCAGTACATAAGGAAAAACCTAATGTCCGCGAATGAGTGAGGTGGCAAGAAACAAATGTGCCATCACTCTCGGTAGATAATCTAATAAAGCTCAATGAAGTATCCCTGACATATACTGGCATGACCACTATACATGTCAGAGAAACGAAAAACTGGTACGTGTCATCCTGGATCATCACATGTTGAGCTTGATATCTCAACACTCCCCCTCAAGTTCAACACCATATCCTGTAATCCAAGCATCTTCCGAAACTTCATCAACTTCTCAGCTCCAAGACTTAGTGCTTTGGTGAAAATATCAGCAACCTGTTCATCTGTTCTCACATAAACAAGATCAATATCACCTGCTAATACCTTCTCTCTAATGAAGTGATAATGTACCTCGATATGCTTTGTTCTAGCATGGAAAACAGGGTTTCGTGCTAACTGTATGCTGCTAAGATTATCACAATAGATAGTGATAGGATTTTGCACTTCCACACCTAAATCTGCAAGTAACATCTCCAGCCATGATGCCTCACATGCTGCCATTGCAGCACCTCTATACTCAGCCTCTGTACTCGACAAAGCAACAGTGGGTTGCTTCTTACTGCTCCATGTAATAGTTGCACCTCCAAGTGAGAAAAGAAAACCACTAGTAGATCTTCTATCTGAAGTACTACCAGCCCAATCTGCATCGGTGTATCCATGAACCTGCAATTCTACACCAGCTTCATAAAACAATGCATAATCCAAAGTAGCACTCACATAACGTAGAGTGCGCCTCAGAGCATCCAAATGTGGCTTCCTGGGAACCTGCATAAACTGACTTTCAAGTCCAACAGTGTAGCTTAAATCAGGTCTTGTAATTGTAAGATATATAAGACTTCCCACAATTTTCCTGTACATAGTAGCATTTTCCAATGCTTCACCTGATGTAGTATCCAATTTCAAATTCTAATCTAAAGGCATAGAAATTTGCTTACAATCAGCCATACCATACTTTTGCAGCATATTCAAGGCATATTGCCTTTGCGACATCCATATAGTTGTTTCTATATGTATAAACTCAATGCCCAAGAAATAGCGCAGCACACCAAGATCTTTCATGTCGAATTCCTGCATAAGAAGTTTCTTTACCTCTTTGATGCTTTCTTCATTATCACCACCTACAATCAGGTCATCAACATAAATAGCCACAATAGTGATGCCATCATCAGCCTTCCTTGCATATAGTGAGTGATCTGCATCACACATAGAAAACCCAATGTTGGTTAAGTAATCAGCAATCCTTGCATGCCATGCACGCGGAGCCTGCTTCAGCCCATACAAAGCCTTTTGCAACTTGCAAACATATTCTGGATGCTTTGAATCTTCATATCCTTGTGGCTGGTCCATATATACTTCTTCCTGTAACTCACCATGTAGGAAAGCATTCTTCACATCCATCTGATGCAAAGTCCATCCTTTTGCTGTAGCTAATGCAACAAGTGTCCTAACAGTAGACATTTTAGCTACAGGGCTGAATGTTTCCTCATAATCAATGCCATATGTCTGTGCATATCCTTTAGCTACCAATCGTGCTTTATACCTGCTTATGCTACCATCAGCATTATGCTTTACTTTGTAAACCCATTTGCAGCCTATGGATTTCTTTCCTTGTGGCAATGGAACCAGCTTCCATGTATCATTTCCATAAAGTGCAGCCATCTCCTCATCCATAGCTTTTTCCCAATCTGCATTACCAATTGCATCTTCAAAACAAGAAGGTTCAGAATCTTGTATTACCTTTGTCATGTAGGCACAATGGCGAGCCATGTAACTATCATATGTCAATCGTTGCACTGAATTATGCATCCTCCTAGATCTTCTTGGTCCTGGGTCACTTCTTCTTGTATCATCTTCATGTGCCCTTCTTACTCTTGGAGTCTTCACAGAGGGCAATCCAAGTTCCTCATCAACACTCTTTTTTGAACCACTTGAATCTCCATCAACATCTTCAAAACCTGCACCTATTTTACTACCAGCAGAAAGCTTTTCTTTACCTTTCTTGGATGTATTTGATGAATTTGCTGGACTGAAATTTCCACGCAATCTTCCACTCCATGGATTTGAGTTGGAACTATTGCTTGGTGATGCATCCGGTCCACTGAAAACTTGAGATTCTGCACTAGATTTTTCAGCATTTTCTTTGTCATTTGGTTCAAGATTCAGTCCTTCTTTGGCATCTGCATAGAAGCTTGACATTTCATCAAATACCACATCTCTGCTCACTTTCACCTGTCGTGTGAGTGGGTTATAACATTTGTACCCCTTTTTCTCAAGGGAATATCCAATGAAGACACATTTTTCTGCTTTCGGATCAAGCTTCGTCCTTAACTCATCTGGAACATGTACATATGCAATACAGCCAAAAACTTTCAGATGTGAGTTTGGCTTTTTACCTGTAAACTTCTCTTCAGGTGTAACTTGATGTACAACAGCAATCGAAGTTCTGTTCATGATATATACAGCAGTATGCACAGCTTCTACCCAATAACAATGAGGCATATTCTTCTCATCCATTAAGGCTCTTGCTATTTTTGCAATATGTTTGTTTTTGCGTTCAGCAACACCATTCTATTGTGGTGTGTACCTGCATGAAAACTGAAGCCGAATTCGATGATTTTTTAGAAAACTGCTGAACTCATTTGACATGTATTCACCTCCTCCATCAGATCTTAATGTCTGAATGTACTTCCTTGTCTGCTTTTCCACCATAACTTTAGAATTTTGGAAACGAGTAAACACCTCGCCCTTCTCTTTCATGAAATATACCCATACTTTGCGTGTATGGTCATCAATGAAAGTAACTTAAAACCTGCAACCACCCATAGATGTGGTCTTTGCTGGACCCCAAACATCTGTATGTACTACTTCTAGTACATTCTCACTAACATGCTTGTCATGTGGAAATGATGCTCTTGACTGTTTACCAAATTGACATGCTGCACATACCTTTTGCATTTCTGCAACTTTGAAATTTGGTAGTCCATGGACAATCTCCTTTGATTGCATGAGTTTCAGCCTTTGCAAGTTTGCATGTCCAATTCGTTTGTGGCATTCTCTATATCTGCAATAACTCCTGCACCTTTTGCAAACATGGCTGCATTCATTTCAGGAATCTTCACATTTAAGGTGAACTTCCTACCCACTTTGTTTCCTTTGGCAACCAATCGTCCATCCTGCTGGTACTCTTCTACATATAATCCATCAGCATTGAACCTGACTTGTAATCCCTGGTCAACCATTTGTCCAACATAAACTAGATTCTTTGTTATATTTGCAACATGCAGCACATTAGCGAGATGTTTTACCTTTCCGTTCTCCATAGACAATGCTATGTGTCCTGTATGCTCAATAGGATGCGATGTATCATCACCTGTTTCAACATATCCAGGAACTGGCATTTTTTGCAAACTACTAAATCATTCTGCATGACTGGTCATGTGATTTGAAGCACCTGAATCAACATACCAGACATTATCATTCGATTTTGAAACACCAGCAGACATCGTATTCATCATGTGATGTTGAACCATAAACAGCTTCTTAGAATCATCTGCACTTGTGGATGCATAGTTGTTTTGCTGCCTTCTGTTATTTTGATTCTTCAACCTGCAATCACGTTCAAAGTGTCCAGGTTTACCACAATTCCAGCATCCTTTACTATCATTACCTGAATCATTTCTTTGGAAATTTCTGCGACCTCTTTGACTCCCCTTGCCTCGAAACTGTCCTCTTCCTCCTGCATGATTCTGTTGTTGACCCTGGTCTTGGTTATTGTTTCCTCTTCCACTTCCAAAACCTCTACCTCTGCCTCTTCCTCTGCCAGAGTAGAATACCTGCTCAGAACTGGGCTTTCCTTGGGAGTTTGAATCCTCACCAAGATTCTTTTATTCAATAATCAGCATAGATACCAGATCAGCAAAATTCAGAATATTTTCCCTGGTCTGTATAGAAGTTCTGAACTGCTTATATGCAGCTCCTAAACCACAAAGGCATACTTCCACCTTATCATCATCATCTACATTCACGCCAATAGATGCAAGTGACTCACATATGCTTTTGATTTTTAGAGTGTAGTCACTTACCGACATGCTCTTTTTCTCCAATGTATGCAGCTCGTTCTTGAGCTTCGATTTCCGTGCCTTTGTATTGGTCTCGTACAAAGTGACCAAACTGTTCCAAGCCTCTTTTGGAGTCTTGGCATCCTGTATGTGTCCAATCATGCTATCCTGTATGCTAACAGATAGCCAATACATTACCTTTCGTGCTCCTTGATTCCATTCCTCATATGCTCTTAACTGTTCTGCAGTCCGATTCCTTTCTGGTAACTGCGGAGCATTTTCATTCTCTCCTTCGATGTACTTCCAGTAACCTTTTCCCATCAGGAAATTCTTCATTTTGAATCTCCAAGCATGGAAGTTGTTCTTGTCCAGCTTATCGCTCATAAGCTGACTCATTCCATCCGCATTTGCCATTCCTGCAACAATTCACAACATCGCAACACACTACAAGTAGCACTTCTGCTTGAACACTATCACACTATGACGTGACAGTTCGATCTCAGAAAAACACAGTTTTCGTGTATCAATAGTACACGGAATCGCTTGAAATTTTGGATCTGGAATATATGAGTGTTGCCGAACACAACGCAAGTTACAGTTTCTGAAACTGACCTGGTTTTTCTGTGGGCCCCACCTTGCGGGCTCGAAACGGAGGTCGAGATGGCTCCGAACACGGCGATTTTCGTAGCAAACGGAGGTCGTTTGAGAAATCGCATTTTCTCCACGCCTTGCCACGTAGTCTTCACCGTTGCCTTCTCCACGAGCTCTCTACAGCCACGCTGGCTCTGATACCATGTCACGAGGAAGGAGATAAGGAAGAGAGCTCACACACACACTCTCACTCTCAAGGAGAAGCACACACACAGATTGAGGCAAGGAAGAATAATCTTCTTCTTCTTCTTCTATTACATAAAAAGGAATGTACAAGAATGACCTAAAAAACAAGAATACAACAAGTGCAATATATAAAGACCAGTACATAAGGAAAAACCTAATGTCCGCGAATGAGTGAGCTGGCAAGAAACAAATGTGCCATCACTCTCGGTAGATAATCTAATAAAGCTCAATGAAGTATCCCTGACATATACTGGCATGACCACTATACATGTCAAAGAAACGAAAAACTGGTACGTGTCATCCTGGATCATCACATGTTGAGCTTGATATCTCAACACTGCGGGTGGTGCTACTCCCGTAGGAGGTATGTCTCCTAGCTTTGTGACTCCACCACGACCATCTTTTTAGCCATCTCCTACTGGGTCTACTAGTAGACATGTGTGTTCGACACCTCAGTGCGATATAGGTTCTGGCCCATCTCGTAGATCGAGGTCACGCTCTGGAGCAGGAGGTTCTAGGAGTGGATCTACAAGTAGCTCTAGAGGCGGAGGAGGCAGCTGTTGTGGAGGCAGTGCGACGGACATTGTGTTGCCCGCTTCTACTCCTAGGACGAGTACCTTAGATGTAGGTACGCCATGCAGTACACCACATGAAACACCACAGACAACTTGGGGTGCTCATGACCATGATGACTCCAAGGTGTATAGTATCTGAGATGGAACTTCGGTGATGGATGCGACTAGCAAAGCAATGCATGCACGCATATGACAGCTTTGATCCATCCAGTTTGGACACTCTATCATGCTGAAATGGAGTGTACAGGATAAAGATCGGAAGAATTATATCACAGAGACGATTTATCAAGAGTTTTGACCAGGCGATGGACAGTCTCTTGTCAGTTCAGAGTGGATTCTGCACACCGCACGTGAGGTTATGTCCCATCAACGATCCGAGGCTCGTGATGCTTTCAGAGCAGGCTTACCAAAGCCTGTATGGTTAGATGCTGAGGAGTGGGACGTGATTCGTGACGAGCAGCAGCAAACTCCTGACCGATATCGCCAAGAGCGAGATGCCACAGCCACACGTTTAGATATGGTTGGACCGTCACATTTGGGCAATGGCGGATATGACACGAAGCATCATGAGTTTGTAAGTACCATTTCATTTATTAAATTTATTTGTGTTGAATTTCTCATGTATGTTCCTCTAATCTTTTGTATATTTGTTTCAGGAGTTGGCAATGGGTCGTCCTCCAACACAAACGTAGGAGTGTTATGGATATCATCATGGGTTGATTGCACTATTGGAGGACTTGGAGGGACACAGTGCGGTCCTTTCATGGGAGCATTTGCGATGAGGTAATTAATTTATAAACTTGGTTTTTACTTGTTGTTTGTAATTTTCATGTGAATTTATCTCATTCCATTAATGTTCTTTGTTGCAGGACTATTGATATGGAATGTTCTTTGCATGTGTATGGCAGTGGAACACCAAAATTTTGTATTTGATTTTCATATGGCAATGCATTGCTTTGCCACATTTTGTAAAAGCGTCATATATCACAGTGGTTTGCCACACTCTTGTACATGCTTCATTATTGAAATATATAACTTCTTTTGTACATGGTTCATGGTTCATTCTGATTATCTCTTTTGTGTCCAATAATACTTTGTTTCATGAAATCATATTTCGATTGACATTAGAGTACACATCACATGTACTCGGTTTTTTTTCGACAGAATGTATTGTCTTTTGTTAAGCAACATCATGGTAATGTTGTTGTAGCAAAAGACAACACACTCTACCCAAATTTTTTTTCAGGTATGGTTGTCAATATACGCGATGGTACTCCCAGTAATGTCATCGG
This sequence comes from Ceratopteris richardii, assembly GCA_020310875.1. Taxonomy (NCBI): domain Eukaryota; kingdom Viridiplantae; phylum Streptophyta; class Polypodiopsida; order Polypodiales; family Pteridaceae; genus Ceratopteris; species Ceratopteris richardii. The sequence continues at coordinate 130,616,202 of CM035419.1, forward strand.
AATAATCTTCGATATACCTAGCAGGTGATGGTATACGTGATTGTATACCTAGCAAAGGCCTCGGTATGGGTGCCGGTATTACCGATGCTTATACCGATGCATATATCGATGCATATACTGACGCTCTGGTACTGACGTGCATACCGACCTTTACACCGGCGTCACAGCAAATAAAGTCGCGTTCATTTTCCTCGGTAAAAACCTTGGTATACCATCGATCTATTGTAGTGTATACTAAAGATCTCAAGAATTGTATGGACACTTCATCTTATGTATATTTTCATGCTAGAAATGTAATTATGAACATTACTTTCTATTATGCATTTTTGTAAGAGTATGTGCTTAAAGGTTTTAACGATCTTATGTTTGAACTTAGAGATGTTCTTCCCATTGAATTATCTTGAAGGATACTACATGAGAGAGGGGACATTAACCATGCTATTGAGGTGTTTACTAACATCAACCCTATTCATAAGCTACCTTATAAGATTATTTTTTCTCAGCACGATGAGGTAGAGAAGCAACTCCATAATTATGTAGATAAAGGCTTCTATAGACATTAGGAAAAAAAGTGAACCCTGCATGGGCCTTGTAAGGATTCCTAATTTTTAGGGATTAAGCTTAATCTTGTACTTTGTTAAGGGGACAAAGTGCATTTAATAGAGCACTTTTTGGTAGGCTGAAGTAGGCTTTTTTTTAGGCTGAGCTAAGACCTTCTCTCTCTTCTGCACATAGAGAGAGAGAGAAAAACCACTTTCCACCTCATCAAATCCGTCCATCTTTATGAATAAAAAAATGAGTTTTCTGAAAAAGTCTCTTTTTCAGCTATTCTTTATTCAAAATGGCCCATACTTTTATGTATATGTCAGAACTTAATTTTTTTAGTCTTGTTTTTATAAAAAATACTTAAAAAACATACTTTTCAAAATCCCTCCAAAAGTTAAGTGCCACATCATCAAACTCGTAACTTTGGTTGCCCCAAAACATGAATTTTTGAAAAAAAAATTCATTTTCCCTCTAGCATACTGAAAAAAGTCATGTTGACCTATCCACATACCAAAACACACTTTTTTTCTTGCACACAGCTACTGTACTAGCCATTCCAGCCATCTCTGTGCTTCTTCCCATTCGCTGCTGGAGTTTTGGAACATCATGGTGCTCACATGTATTACGAACATGACACTAGCACCAGCGCGTGCTCCTCACTCAAAGAGTGTACATGTTCGTGTTCCTACAGAATTTGCACCAACAACTAGAGGTAGCAATGACATAGACTCTCAAAATGCACGACGTGTAGCTGGAGAGAAGAATATTGATCTTTGGGTCCATGGTGCTTTGTATCCCTTGGATCCAATGGCTAATGTTCATCCTAGATTCCATACTATCTCCACCTTTCTACAATTCCTTGGTTGCAGTGAAGATGGACTGCTAGGCTATTGCAAGCGATTGTCTAACCATTCCACATCTATAGCAAATTATTGGATGCAACAATGTCATCACAACCATTTCAAGATACACAGTTTAGAGAGTGCTATACACACTTTAGAAAGTGCTATCAAATCTTTGGATGAGCACAATAATAGACTCCAACAAGATGTGGAAGAAAAGGAGAGCACAATTACAAAGTTATAAGCCAATCTTACACAACTAAAAGAGACTCCACTTGGGATGAGATTTAGGAAACGACCATTATCATCCTTTCAAGCTCTTTCAACTGGTGGTGGAGCACGGAAGCGACGTGTTTACGCACTTAGGTATGTATTTCCTTTGTTTAGTTATGTTAAAAGACTTTTAGATTGAGATTCTTATTGTGCAGGTCATTTGTTGAAGATGCGAGTGCTTCCTCAACAATGGAGGATCAATTGAAGTTTTTGAATTCTTGTCTTGACAACAAACATGTGCTTATGATTTTGGATTCACCAATAGGAAATCACATCAAAACCCAAGTGATTAAAGATTTTGCAAGCAACTTAGAAGATATTATTAGTCCTAGTGAGGTACAGATAGTATGTGATGAATCAGGTGTTAGTACTAGAGCGTACACTGCATTGTACAATCTTTTGAAGCAGGCTCTACAAAACAAAGGTATTTTCCGGAGCATTTTTCCATGCCCTTACAAGGTATCTCTAAAGAAGAAGATGACCAATGAGGATGTAGCCAATACTCTTGGCAATTACCCGCATATAGAAGATGTTATGCCTGCATCCATTTATCATTCATCTACATCAAAGAAAGAGTTGAAAAACACATCTAGAAAGGGATTCATCTACACAAAGTACAACAACATATTTGTCAATTTGGAGAGGCTTCAAAAGGAAATGGTTAAATTTTACAAATCCACACTTCAAGGTATATCCATTGTTTTGATAATGACATTCATAGTATTTTTAATAATATAATGTTTGTTATTTGATGTAGATTGTGGTTCCAAACTCAAGTTTGTATTGAAGCTAGACGAATGTCAAATCATAAAGGGACGCCGTATGGAGAGACTTAGTGTGACACTCATGAACGAAGCTATGGCCCATGCTATTATTGATGATAGTGAAGAATCTACCCATCACTTTACATATAGTGTCCAATCCGAGAAAGATATATGGTGGTTAGGTGCTATTGAAGTACCTAAAGAATCCAATGATGTTCTTACATGGATTTTCAATAGGATCCCATGGATCACAGAGGTGATAACTTCTCAAATTCATGGTGCCAAAATCAATGTAGAAAGCCTTGGTGATTTTGAAGTAGAGTGGCACTTAGGTGGAGACTTAAAGACTATCAAATGCATGTTAGGGTGCAAACAAGGTGCATCTACTCTCTATCCTTGTCCATATTGCACACGAGGTTATAAACAAACAAAGCGAAAACAAAACAACATAGATGATTTAGTTGATGACACAGATGCAACTCCATCTGCTGAATGGGATACACCTTTAATGAGGTGTCCCATGTTAGGTACACCTAATCGTGACATGTTAGATAAGGATTGGAATCCCATTATTCCATTCCCTTTAGTCAATGTCCACTTTTGCACCTTGCATGCCTTCATGAGAATTTTTGATAGACTATTGAAGCTCCATATAGAATACGCATTTGCCATGAAGCCAGTTGATAAATCTATTCAAGTTATAAAGAAATTGGAGGAACTTCTTAATTCAATTGGTTGTCATGGTGGAAATGTAACCCTAGTTGTTAAGAAAGTTGGAGAATCTCAAGATAGCTTGCAACAAGTGTCAATGACAGGGAATAAAGCAAGCCATTTTTTTAGAAGAGGTACTAGCACTCAAAATAATGAACGTTATGAGCTGTTGAAAGACCTATGCATGATCACAACAGACAATGACTCTCAAGTTGATCTTTGTAATAAGAGAAAGAAAGTTTGGTCGAGCTTTGATAAGTTGGTAGGCTTAATGGGTCTGACTAGGTCTAGTGCTATTCAACATCAAATGTTTCAAGAAACATTAGTGGAGTTCACCAGTGTTTCATTCAATGTTGGGGAGAGAGCAATATAACACACTACATTGTAAGTGTAATCTTCTTCTACAAGTGTTCATTGCACTTAACTTTTTCCAATGTACTTAACAATTTTTAGCATATTTTGTTCGCACATGGAGCTTTTTTCATGCATTGATATGGGTCATTAGAGATTTTCAGTACCAAAGGAATGGAAAAGTCACACTACAAAGCGAGGGGTGTCTACTTAAAAAACACCCGACATGGTGGTGGCCCAATGCAATCAAACTACATGGAGGAGATGTTTAATTGGTTTTACCGCACTACATTCTCGAGAAAGTTTTTTGTGGAACGACTTAGGGATTCAAAATTGGCAAAACTTGCAAGAACGATGCAACACAACATTGCCAGTGAGAAATGGAGTCATCGTTAGGTCCTCTTCATCATGCTCAGTGACGTGCAAGGAGACAACGAGAAGGCTCAGCTTGGAAGTAAAGTGAATTCGTTATTTTCCATTATGTGGTAATACCTATGATTATTGTAATCTTGGTTTCAATGTGTTATTATTTAATATATAATATTCTGTATGGTTTTAAACAGGTTTTGTCCATTCTAGTGTGAACAAACAGTTTTTTAAAAAACTCTATAAATAGAGAGAACTCACTTCATTTCACACTTTTTGCAACTCAAGAGAATCGCACGCACCAAGCAAACTGCAAGGAAAGATCGCATCTTCTTTCCTAGCCCTCATCTAGGGACACAACGCCCACCATGGTTGCAACCCCCCCAAAGGCCTCGAAGTGGTTCCCAGAGCACATCTGTGCCTTTGTCACACGATGGCACACCACCTGGGAGCAATTTAGTGCGAGAAAATGAAGTGTCCAATAGACAAGAGTATTACACTCCAAGACGATCAGAGGCCATTTCAGATGATGAGCCACCAACAAGGACACCCATCAAATCAAGACCCAAACAGAAGTTGATCAGAAGGAGTGTACCAGAAAGCGAAGAAGAGTCATCCCCGAACGAGGAAAGTAGCAATCAACCACCATGGAATGATATGCAAATTCCAACGAGCCATAGGGTGACACATGGAGGTAAGACACTTCCACAAGGACAAGGGAAAATACCAACAGAGGAGGAAAGAGAGCAAAGTCAACAACCACATCAACAACAAAATGTGCAAGATGAAGTTGGGCCCTCACATCGTGTACATTGGAGAAAAAAAAAACTATCAACCACGACGTCAACCTCAACGCCAGCCAAACATACCTCCCAACACAAGAGCTCCACAAAGACGAAGGAAGCACTGCAGGGCCTTTGCAGAGATACGACACTACCAAAAGTCCGTTGAGTTACTCATACCACGAAGAGCTTTTGTAAGGGTAGTGAAAGAGGAACTACAAAGCTACCAAGCAGGTCTAAGAATACAAGGGATAGCACTTGAAGCACTTCAAGAGGCAGCTGAGGCCTACCTCATCTCCATGCTTGAGGACTCTAACCTCTATGCTATCCATGCCTAGAGAGTAACCATACAACCGAAGGACATTCAGCTAGCAAAAAGAATTAGAGGAAATAACCCATGATGTGTATATTATACCCTATGATAGGCTACTTTGCGATGTAATGCAATGGATAATAGAAAATTTTGTTTTGACTTATATTCTTTGTCTCTTTTTTCTCTCTCACTCTCTCTCTCTCTCTTTCAGTCAGTTATATATGGATTCAGTTAAACATGCATGCACTTGCCTATTGTTTTGTGACTAGATATGTTACTTTTCTACCTATTGGTGTGCAACATGTCCTTTTCATACCAAAAAACCCCCAGCCACAGAAACGCGGGATTCAACCCTGCAAAATTTTTGCAGGGCTGAATCACGCGTTTCTATGGCTGGGGGTTTTTTTGCAATATTTGGTCTTTTCTAAGCATAAGACATATGGTAGAGATGCAATGGTCAAGTTATTAAGAGGTTATACCCTACATGCAATGAGATCTTTAGCTAGTTAAGGCTGCGTTTCTACCCTACTGGAAACTTTTGGTCCTGATTCTACCAAAACCAAGTGAAAGTCTGAAATTACATACTTTCCAATGTATTGTAGCACCTAAAAACAGGTATAGCAAATGTGTTGGATGACTGATAAACACTTTTGAGTGATATTCCCAAAAACTAGTTGTGAACATTTCTTCAAATGTCTGCATGTAGCACGCAGGCATGTACTTGAATCTATAGTGCCAAGCATAGCATAACTTGAGAGGTGTTGTGCTCATGTCGTATACTAGGTTGAAGTTCCCATATTCAAAGTCTGGTGTATTCAAAGTGGGAGCCTTGACACGTCGAAAGGTCTTGAATACTATCTGCATCATATCAAAAATCTTTACAGACATTTGGGCAGCAATATCTATCATCTTGTGTAGACAAGGCAGCCAATGATGAATGGTGGCCATCATATAGCCGACAGTCAGAGTATTATTGGTGGGAGGCACCAGATAGGTATAATTGAGCCAATCCCAGCATTGATGATTATTTTGAAACTTAATAGCGAATGCCTTCCAAGTACGTCTGCGCGGAATCCGTGCATAACATGGGCTGTACTTCAAGTGTCTCGGTGCACACATCCATGTATGCATCATTTCCGGGTACTTTTGTAGCAAGTCTATGCGCCAAGTGGGTTGATGTATGTGGCTTCGCTCTGCTTCTAGCGGAACATCTTCAGGGTCAAATTGCATGGCATGCGTGGGATGCTTCTGAGTCTCTTGCTCAACTTGAAAATTATATTCTTCTAGCAAAAGGAAATGTGGCTTATACTATAATTCGATGGACATTATATGTCTGTCAGAGGGGGGCTGATAGCAAGAAAATAGGGTGACTTCAAAATAACTTCTTCAAGATTTTCCATTGCATGGAGTTGCACTTCTATGCGAGAAGAGTGTGTCTTGCCCAATTCTTCGATGGTCTTTAACCAAGCTGGCAAAGGCAATTTGTAGGTCTCCTTTCCTTCAAGGGATGAGCCGCCACGAACAACAGGTAAGGGTACATATTCTTCTTCAAATGTTTCCTCGACAAGGATAGGTATCGTCTTCTCCGGTTCTGGTAGATCAGGTGGTGACTCTGATCGAGGGGGTTCCATCATATTAGATACTTGATTCTATAACTCTTGTGCTTTCATACGTAGCATAGTCAATTCTTCCAAGAGAGCCGGTGGTGCCACTTCCTGTACAATAGTGTGTCCCAAAGAATCTTTAAGAAACAAAGTTTTATTGGTGTCCTTGAGGGTTTGGCATCCTTGTTGTAAACGATCATAGTCCTCAGGCACACGTGCATGGTCTTCCAGGAGGATCTGCATCGATTCGGGGGGAACGACTTGAAAGCGAGACGGACTAAGAGGCGTATCAAAATTGTCCAATGTAGCTTCAAAATTCTCACGATTCTGCTATTGCAGACATTGTTTTTCCTCCTTTGCAACATTGAGGTGGTGGCAAAGGAGTGCCATATTGTGTGATAGTTGGGCATTTCGCATCAAGTAAACATCTAATTGTGATTCAACTTCCTTGACCCGTTCCTGAACTTGAGCTTCAAAAGTTTGTTGTTGTGTCTGATATTCAGTTTCCAAGTTTTGATATTTTTGGTTAAGCTCCTCATTGTGCAGGGTGAGTCAACTAAGCATACCCATAACTCCTGTGTAGTCCATTGTAGGGCAGAATGTTGTTTCCCGAGCGATGAATATTCAACATTAATTTGTAGCAGACACCGTACCATTTGCTGGATAGCAACATCAACAGTGGATGACAAAGATGAAGCAAGGGTGGGGAATGTGACATGCGGGGTGGTTTGTAATGCAATGGGAGTGGGCGTCGGGGTAGGGATAGTGGATGCAATAGTGAGGGACCAAGGGACGTGCAAATAGATGACGTGTGAGATGTGCTATGTAGTGTGGTGGATGCATGTAATCGTGTGTCTGGTGAAGCTGTGGGTGAGATGTCCATGTCACTAGTGGAAATTTCAGTGATTGCAACATGAAAGAGTGATGTTGATGCTATGGTGCATGGTGGTGGGTGCAATTGTGTGGTAAGAGGTGAGTGAGGTGGTGTACTTGGTGGCCATAAGAAAGGGACTTGTGGGCAAACTTCTAGAGAGGGTCTTCCAAACATAAAAGGTGTACATCGGGGCTGCAAAAAGGATGTGAAAGAAGTATAGAAGGAGGTTGGCTGTGTGGAGATGGTAAAGGAGTATAATGGATTAGTGATATATGAGGGAAAATGCAGGGGCACGAAAATGATGGGTGGTGTCATAATACACAAAATTGAAGCTGGGGGAATAGGAGGAGTGGTCAGAATTGGGCTGGAGACAGAGGCCAAACAAAAACAAGGGACAGAATACGAAACTCAGGGCTATCTATAACATCAGGGGAGGTCAGGGTTGGGACCAATTGAGAAGGGAGGGTTTCACCAATTGAAGCTTGGAGAAGGTTATAATACCTTGATGAAGAATTTGAAGCTATTGGAGTAGCGGTTCATCATCGACACTACACAAAGGTAGAAGGAGATATCAAGGAAGCATCTCAAGCAACATCCAAGCAAAGAAAGGTGCATAGACTTTATTACAAAGGTAAATCTCATACTTCTTGTTATCACATATATCCAAAAGGAGGTTTAAAGGAGGAAGTTTAGTATTTTGCACAATGGCCGATCAACATGCACAAATAGAGAAGCTTAATAAGAACAACTATCAAGCATGGCGATTTAGAATCACAGCATACTTGCAAGGTAGAGGCTTGTATAGTTTGATTGATGGAACAGATATCAAACCTATATTATCAGAGGATCCAAATCAGCAACAAGAGGAAGATTCGACTCAAAAATGAGTTGAATAACATAAAGAAAGATACAAGGACATCGGTCAATGATTACTTGTTGAAAGTTAAAGAGATTGCAGATCAACTAGGATCAAATTAAGCTCATGTGGAGGACGACGACTTGGTTGCACATACTCTCAACGAACTTAAGGATGATGAGAGATGGAAACCATTCATTACTTCAGTTTATGTTAGAGGAGAATTACCAGACTTTGATCAGCTTGTTGCTCTTATGGTCATGGAGGAGATGAATCTAAATGGCTCTACTTCAAATCAAAATGGATCTCGAGGACAAGATCTTTATGTAGGATCATCAAGAGGTGGAAACAGAGGTAGAAGAGGTTCAAATAGAGGTCGAGGAAGAAGGAGCAATGATCAAGGGACTTCAAGTGGCTTCTTCAACACAAGAGGAAGAAGAAGATCAAGCGCTAGAGGTACGAGAGGCAACTACAACTACAATCAAAGACAAAGGAGTGAAGATAACAACAATTGCTATACATGTGGAAAGTATGGACACTATGTCAAAGATTGTTATCAAAATGAAAATAATCAAGGTGGTACTCGAAGAGGAGGCTATTCAAGAAGAGGTAAACAACAAGGAAATTATGCAGTTGAAGGTAAAAGTGATGATTATGATTCTCTTCTTATGATGAATGTAGAAACTAAGATGAATTGCAATAGTGATGTATGGTATGTAGATAGTGGTTGTTCTAACCATATGTCACATGATGCTTCATGGTTTTCTAATATGCATAATCCTTCATGTTAAGGTCATGTTGAAACAGGAGATGATACAACACATAAGATTATGCAGGTTGGAGATGTTGTCATGCAGGATAAGAGCAAGAGAAATGGCTTGAAGGATGTACTTTATGTGCCAACGATCACTAAGAATTTGATGTCAGTTGGTCAAATGGTAGAAAAAGGTTTGCAAATAAGATTTAATCATGCAGGTTGCTTTATTGAGGATCCAAAGCAAAGGAGGTTAATTGCTAGAGGTCAAAAACAAGGTAGATTGTTTACATTCAAGGTAAACCCAAATCATACAAACTATTTCTCTTATGGTATGCATCGAATAGCAGAGCTTGATCTATGGAACAAAAGGATTGGACACATGAATGTACACAGGTTAAAGGAGCTATCAAAGAAGAGGATTGTTGAAGGATTACCTTATCTTACTAAGCAACATATGGTGCATCTTTGTGAAGCATGTCAAATGGGTAAGCAGAGTAGACAGCCTTTCAAGCATTCAAGCTATGTAAGCAGTGGATTGCTAGACCTTATACACACGGACGTATGGGGTCCTACTAAAGAGGCATCCTTGGCTGGTAATAAGTACTATGTATCATTCATTGATGATCATAGTAGAATGACATTTGTGTATTTCATTAAACATAAGAGTGAAGTCTTTGATTGTTTCAAAAATTTCAAATCATTTGTCGAGAAGCAAACAGGAAGATTTGTTAAGAAGCTAAGATCCGATGGAGGGGGAGAGTATTTCTCTCAAGATTTTACTGATTTTTGTATGATGAAGGTATCAAAAGAGAAGTTACATGTAGGTATACTCCACAACAAAATGGAGTCGCAGAAAGAAGAAACAAAATCATAGCAGAAGCGTCTAGAAGCATGCTAAATGATATGTGTTTGCCTATTTTTTTTTGGGTTGAAGCTGTTAGCACAAGTGTGTACATTATGAATAGAGTAGCTACTGTTGGAGTTCATCATTTGACACCATATGAGGTATGGCATGGAAGGAAACCAAGTGTAAGTCATTTGAAAGTATTTGGTTGTGTATGTTATGTACATGTACCTAGTGAAGTGAGATCAAAACTTGATGTGAAATCAGAAAAGTGTATATTTATTGGTTATGCAAATACTCAAAGAGGATATAGATGTTATAATCCTCATACCAATAAGGTGGTTGTTTCAAGAGATGTAAATTTTGATGAATCACTTTCATGGTATGTAGATAAGAAAAGTTTGCAGGTCATAAATGGAGATGAAGAAGATACAGGTGAAGGAGATGAGTGCTTACCTCAGCCCACAAGAAGTTTAAGTGATGAGAAAAGTGGTTTGGATGAAGAAAGAGAGTTGCCTTTCGATGGAAGATTAAGGCAAGAGTCACCTCCAATTGTTAAAAGTAAAGCTAAACTCAAACTTGTTGAAGTTAATGATGAAGGAGAGGAAATTAGTGATGTATGTGAGTATGGAGAATCATCAAAGGTTCCTAATAAGAAAGGAAGAGCATCTACATTGAAGGTAAGAAGAAATTCAAGAGTGAGTAAGCAACCTCAAAGGTATACTTATGAATCTTTCATGAATACTCATTATGCTTTTATGACAAAAGTTGAGCAGGAAAATGAACCCACATGTTATGATGAGGCAAAAGGAGATGAAAAGTGGGAGAAAGCAATGAGAGAAGAAATGGAAGCACTACAGGATAACAAGACTTGGAATTTAGTTCCAAAGACACCAAAACAAAAGGTAATTGGTTGCAAGTGGGTTTTTTTAAGATTAAAAGAAATAGTGATGGTAGTGTGTCAAGATATAAGGCTAGACTTGTAGCAAAAGGATATAATCAAACTCAAGGATTGGACTATGAGGAGACATTTAGTCCAGTAGCAAACATGGCAATGGTGAGAACTTTTTTGGCTTTAGGTGCAAGTAAAAGGTGGAATATATATCAACTCGATATAAAGAATGCCTTTCTTAATGGTGAGTTAAATGAAGAAGTGTATATGTCACAACCAGATGGTTATGTGGATGCGAAATGTCCTAATCATGTATGCAGATTAAAGAAGGCATTGTATGGTCTTAAACAGGCACCAAGGGCATGGAATGCAAGGTTGGTAAAGTATCTTATGCTGCAAGGATACACAGCGAGTCATGCTAATCCTTCACTTTATGTAAAACATGTAGATGACATGTGTGTCTATGTATGCATTTAGTGGATGACTTGTTGATTACAGGGAATGATGCAAAAGCAATTGAAGAGATAAAAGGTAATTTGGGAAAGGAATTTAAAATTTCAGATCTTGGTTTGCTTAGATACTTTCTTGGGATTGAAATTATGTATGGCGATGAAGGTATGTGGTTGATACAGAGAAAGTATATATGTGATATGCTCAAAAGGTTTGGTATGCAGGAATGTAAATTTGTTTCTACTCCAATGGAATGTAATGTAAAGTTGAGTGCAAAGGAAGGTGATGAGTTGCATGATATGAATGCATATAGATCCATGGTAGGATCTTTGATTTATGCAACAAAAACTAGACCTGATATATGCTATGCAGTGGGAGTATTGTCACAGTTTATGCATGAACCTAGAGTACCTCATATGCATGCAGCAAAAAGAGTGCTTAGGTATTTGAAAGGTACCATGAACGAAGGATTATTTTATAGTCATGATGCTGATCTAACTCTTAAAGTCTTTAGTGATGCAGATTGGGCTAGAAGAAAAGATGACAGAAGATCCACAAGCGGATATGTGGTAATAGCAGGAAACAAGACATTAACATGGAGTTCAAAGAAACAGTCCACAGTTGCTTTATCTTCTACAGAGGCTGAGTATAGAGGTTTAGCATTGGCTACTACTGAGGTTATGTGGTTTAAAAAGTTGTTTCATGACTTGAATGTGCAGGTTGATGTACCATTGATATATGGGGATAAATTGAGCAGCATTCATATGACCTCAAATCCTATTTTTCATGCTAGAACAAAGCATAAAGAGGTTCACTATCATTATGTTTGAGAGAAGGCCATAAACAATGAAGTACAAGTTTCTTTTGTGGGAACAAAGGATGAAGTTGCAGATATCTTCACCAAATCCTTGGATGGACCAAAGCTTCAAAGATTCAACTATATTCTTGGCATGAAGGAAATACCCTTTGAAACTTGAGGGGGAGAATGTTGCGAACATTTGTTTTATGTAGGGTACAAGTTTCAAATTATGTAAATACCTTTGGGAAGTCTTCAAATACTTCAAGAAGGCTCATATTATTCATAAAATATAGCCAAAATACCACGTGAGTTCTAGAACATGGTGAGTCAAATGAGTGAGTCACAAGGGACCTGCAGTGGTGTCATAGTAGAAGGTCGATTTGGCTAGTTCTCAAAGTCCATCAATACTTTGCTTATTTGAGCACTTGAGTCATGTAATATCTCCACCCAAGTGTCTAGCACGAATTTAGATGTATTAGGAAGGTTTTAGATTAGTTCCCCATGCTATAAAAAGAGGAGAGAAGTCGTGATCTTGTGGGAAGTCCAAAAGACTCATATGTGTATCTCTACGCTGCTGTAGTTTTGTATGCATCTTCTTCATACACATCATTCGCTCTTGATCTTCATATTGGCCTAAACTCTCTATGGATCGACAACTATGAGGTGAAGCTTCTCACGTTGGTACTTTCCATTGTGCTAGAGTGACATACAGCAAACAAGATCATTTTTTGCAAGCACCTCTTGGAAGGCTCACACCTCCACTTGGGATATTTAACCAAAGTGGTCAAATTTTGCCAAAAGGCACCACTACATTTTTATGCAAGGAGGAAACAATTAATCATGATGAATTAGATGGTTTTATGGATGCGGGCCAGAAGGTGCCAAAACTATGCAGACACCTCCCAATGCTAATTCTAGGTGGGTGGACTAAGGAACACATCATGGAGCATAAGCTCAATTCTACAACGGCACATAGTGTTGATGATTTTTTTTCAAGTGAGGCTAACCTTGAAGTGCTTGCTTGACAAGTGAACCTTGAAGATGAAGAAAATCTGTGAGTATTCTATCGAGCCATATGGTTGTGGCACTCCTCATTCTTACTACACAAGGTAACCTCTCTTCTTTATACCTATAAAAATGCCTTTGCATGGTCCTACAAGGATCTATAAGGTATTGTAGAGGAGCTTGGATCACATCAAACAACCTTAATAGAGGGATTTGCACCTATAAGGAGTAGGCCATATCGACTCAATCCCAAATATACATAGGTAGTCAAGGTGGAAATCTACTAGTTGTACCTAGTGGAGCTATCTATTGGATTCTCATTATATAGAGTTGTGACTCTGGCCACTATGGTTGAAGCGACTCTATGGTGACTATACAAAGTCTTAGCTTCTCAATTCAATGGAAGATGACATGACATTGTGACTAAGTAGTCTTGGCTAGTGTTTCTCAATTGAAATCTGTCACATTTCACTTGCGCAGAGTACTCTATTGTTGTTGGAGATAGACGTCTGCGGAAGCACGCGAACAGCACAAGGAAGAAGAAGAAGCTTGGAGCACAAACACACAATACTGAATGTATTACTAGAGAATGTACAAAGATAAGTGGCCCATTAGGGCAATAGGCGTATATACAAGCCGGGGGAAAAAAACCTCCTAAAGAGGGAAAAAAGTGCCCCGACGGTCCTAGAGTGTTCACACACATCACTACCTAAATATATCAACAAATCCCCCCTGGAAGTGATGCGGTGAACAAGGAGCTGGCACTCATGTATAAGGAAGTGCCAAGCTATGTGGAAATCACTCCACAAAAGGAAGTAAGCCCAAAACTTTGCGGAAAGCTTCAAACTTCTCCCTAGGCAGAGCCTTCGTGAAGAGGTCTGCAATGTTCTCCTGCGTGGGCACATATGCCAAGCTGATCTCCCCAGCAGAGAACCTCTCCCTGACATAGTGATAATGCACCTCAATGTGCTTAGTGCGAGCATGGAACACAGGGTTCCTCGCAACTGCCAATGCGCTCTGACTGTCAGTGAAGATGGTGGTGGCAGAAGACTGGCCAACACCCAAATCAGCCATAAGGCGTCTGAGCCACACACACTCAACAGTCGCTGTGAAAGCTGCCCTATACTCAGCCTCACAACTGGAAGTGGCCACAGTAGGCTGCTTCTTGCTCAACCAAGATATACATGAGCTACCAAGCATCAAGCAAAAGCCACTGGTGGACACACGAGTGTCATAGCAACCAGCCCAATCTGAGTCAGAAAAAGCATGCAAATCTGGCGGTAGTGATCCCCCCTTGGGATAAAACAACCCAAGTAGCCGAGTACCACTCAAGTAGCGAAAGATGCGCTCAACCGCCTTCCAATGCGTGACTCCTGGGCAATGCATAAACCTGCTCATCTGTGAGACAACAAACTGAATATATGGCCGAGTAATGCATAAGTAAATCAAGCATCCAACAGCCTGCTGATAGAGAACAGCATCAAATGCATCTCTAGCATCATGAAGACTCAATCGTAAACCTGTCTCCATAGGAGTGGCAATAGGCTTACAGTCTTCAAGGCCAAAACGCTGCAATAATGTGTCAATATATTTCGTTTGACACAAAGCCATTCCACCATCAACTTGCATAAACTGAATGCCCAAATAGTGATGCAAATGCCCCAAATCAGACATCTCAAATGAGGCATGCAAATCAGCCTTGAAATCAGCAATATGCTTCTCAATAGGACCAGTGAGCAGCATGTCGTCTACATAGACAACAATGATCAGAAGCACATCATTAGCACGCTTAACATATAAGGTGCTTTCAGTTGGACTGTTCTCAAAACCATGTGCAATCAGATAGGCATGTATCTTCTCATAACAAGCACGTGGTGCTTGCTTTAAACCATATAACGCCTTCTTTAACCTGCACACCTGGTTTTCATGATCTTTCTGCACAAAGCCACGGGGCTGAAAAACATACACTTCTTCATGCAAGTCACCATTCAGAAATGTTGTTTTAATGTCCAACCGATGTACATTCCAACCATGATGGGCTGCAAGTGCACAAATGCTCCGAACAGTAGTCATACGGCATGTAGGTGCAAAGGTCTCATCAAAATCAATGCCTCTTTCCTGCGCATAACCCTTTGCAACAAGCCTAGCCTTATACCTGTCAACTGTACCATCAGGTTTACGCTTCAGCTTGTATACCCACTTAGTGCCAATGGCTTTCTTGCCAGGAGGCAAGTCACATAAAGACCATGTACCATTCTTCATTATAGCATCATATTCAGATTGCATAGCAGCCATCCAATTTTCTGAATTCTGTGCTTCATCAAAAGAAATAGGCTCATTCTCATCACAGAGACTAGATGCAGCCATAGCATAGCAATCTGATGCAAAGGAGGCACTATGAGAGCCTGAACGAGTACGATATGACAAAGGTGCATCTAATTTGCTGTCACGCAAAGTCTGCACCAACCATTTTGGCATAGTTTTTGCCTGCTCAATATCAGCTCTCTCATCAGCAAGTGCATCATGTAAATCTGCATCAGAAATGGAATGATCTGCATCATCATATGAAACCTGCAAAGGCTGAGAAGTTGCCTCATTAGGACCAGCACTAGACTGTCCACCTGTAAAAAGAGGCATCAAAGTATCATACATGTCTTTGGAGCTAACAGATGTCTCCTTAGTACATGAAAGCAATGGCTGAATAGCATCTTCCACAAAGACAACATCACGGCTAACCAGAATGCGTTTAGTCTGTGGATGATACAGACGATAGCCTTTACTTTCAGAACTGTACCCAACAAAAATACATTTTACTGCCTTATCATCCAATTTTCTGCGATGTTATTCAGGCACTAATGCATATGCCAAACAACCAAAAACATGCACATGAGCAACAGATGGCTTGCGGTCATGCCAAGCCTCATATGGAGTGATAGACAACAACGCTTTAGTGGGACACCTGTTCAGTACATATGCTGCACACATGACAGCCTCAAGCCAGAAACTATGTGGTAAAGCCTGACTTTTGACCATGCACCTCGCCATCTCCATGAGGTGTATACGGCACTGTACATTGGTGTTTTATCCCACGTTCAGTAAGAAATGCATTAAAATCTGAAGACATATATTCCCCCCCTCGATCAGAACGGAGGGTGCCCATTTTACATGCTGATAGATTTTCAGCCAAAACCAAAAACTGTTTGAAGCACATGAACACTTCGGACTTTGCTTTGAGTGGATATACCCATGCATGCCTGGAAAAATCATCAATGAAAGTCACGAAGTAAAGGTAATTTCCAAAAGAGGGTGTCTGCATAGGACCACAGACATCACTATGTACAAGCTGCAATTTCTGCGTAGCCCGAACTAAACCATCTTTTGGAAAGGAAGAACGCTGCATTTTGCCCAAAATACAGCCTTCACAAACATGTTTTCGAGGAGCCTCAAGTTTGGGCAAAGAGGACACCATTTCAGATTTCTGTAGGCGTAGCAAACTAGCAAAATTTAGATGACCAAAGCGTGCATGCCAAAGCTTTGCATCTGACATAGCCTGAGAATCATGAACTGCACATGCCGAATCATTCACAGATCTTTCATAGTCTATGAGCTTATACAGCCCACGACATAAGATGCCAGAAGCAATAATCACATCACCATTTGAGAGATCATGGACTGTACACCTGTCATCAACGATTACTAAAATATATGAAAAATATAAATATAAACTATTAATTTGTATACCTTCTGCTGAGGAAATGACTCCTGAAGATGTAGTTGTCTACCAAAAAACTTCCACGTCTCAGGTGGTATGTTAGTTCGCCTCTTATTTTTTTCCACCATACAATATCTGCTGTTAATTTAATCTCAAACAAAAAAAAAATCAAAATACATACACATATATACACACACATACACATACACATACACATACCCACATACACATATACATGCAAACATATACGCACACATATATGCATACATATACACATATACATACATATAACATAAACACACATATACATATCCACATATATACGTACACACACATGCATGCATACACACTCATTCATACAAAATACATGCATTCATCCCATAATAATGTGTACTTTTGTATATGTGAATATGTGTGTATGTGTAAATGTGTATATGTGAATATGTGTGTATGTGTAAATATCTATATGTGAATTTTTTGTGTATGCAAATAATCAGATTATTAATATCAAATACCAGTATTTGTAGATTCTGATCAATCAGATGGAACTCCACCACCATCTCCTCATCCTACAACGACTATATACTGTAAGTACATCAAACATTTATTTTTAAATATATTTGATGGATACATAAATTATATATATATATATTTTTTCTTATTATAATGAGATTTTGATCAATAAGAGGGTACTCCACCACCTCCTACCCATGCAACAACTTCACATGTGTCCTCTGATAGGAATTATGATGAATTTTGCTATCAAGAGCATATTATATGTTGGTGTAACTCTTGTTATGGAAGGTATCGAAGACCACGATTGGAATGTATTGAACATGAGGCAGAGTACGGTACTTTTGAGCGTGCACCATGACCTGGTCAACGTGATAATGCTTGGGTATGTATTGTTTATATAAATGAATGTCATTATTTTATTTAAAAACCATATACAAAATCAAATTACTGTTTATATACAGGAATACTTGCTCGATGATGATGATGATGATAATTTTTCTCATAATGTTAATATAGCTCGTACACGTCATGGACTTGCTATTCATCAATTACAAGCAGAGGTTTCTAGAAATCCTCCACCTCCTGGTTTAGAGACTGAAACGGCTAGAGATTATCCATTGCTAGCTTGTGATCATTCTCTAGTATAAACATATGATATAAGAAGATATGGAGGATGGAATAGAGGACCACTTCCTTTAGATGGAAAGGTTTTCAACCTTTGGGGTAATCGCTATATGATCGCTCCATCCACTATTAGTAATGTTGGTCGTGGTCACTTTATTGTAGAGGATTTGTATGTGCCTTTGAACTCGGAAGTCACTCTTATGTCATTTTGTGGTCCTATATATGGATGGGAAGATTGGCATCAACTTTCACGTTATGTTCAAAGCGTGAGTACTTATGGAATATGCTTGAACGCAGCATCCCTTACTAGTAGAAGGATTTTACATGCAGAAAATGAAAGATTATATATTGATGGAAGACCTTACATACATGGAAATATAGCAGGTTTAATAATTAGTAGTCGAGGATTACATAATAGTTCAACGACTAATTGCACATTTGAGGAGCGTGAAGATAGTCATAAATCACCATACAAGATTAGAGTTGTATCAAGATACATAGTTGTCAACGCTATCACTACATTACATGCAGGTGATGAACTATTAGTTAATTATGGATGGCATAGACCTCCAAGAGCACCTTTTAGCTAGAGAGAATAAAAACTTTCTATCCATATATTTTTTATGATAGAGTTAGTTATTTTCTTAAGCATCTAATAATCGGTTTTTGTTTTTATATATTTTGATAGGTCATTTTGAAGGTTAACTGGTATAAAGATAGTAATTCCACATTAAGAAAGGAATTATCTGGGTTTTGGGCAATTGATTCTTCCAAGGTAATGCGATATTACTAAAGAGCCATATATTCTTCCTAGGCATATTGAACAAGCATTTTTTTATAAAAACCTAGATGCTCACCCTTGGTGGCAAGTCATTCATGTTCAACCTAGAGGTAGGTCATTGTTTGAATAGTTTATTGTTAGAGAGATCGAACAAAGTCCTCTTGATGATTCAGCATGAGATAATGATACATCAACATCTGAAAGAGAAATTAGAATCATTATACATGATAATGATACTAATCTTTTTCATGAAGAGGATAATTCTCTACATGCTGATTCTACTGATGAGGAAGAGGAATTAGCTTCCATCAATAGATGATGTGACTCATGAGAACACAAATTTAACAATAGAAGAAATAAATAAAATCAATAAGGATAATGAAGATGAGACTATATTGATGTCTTACCAAAATGATGGCAATAATGAAAACATATGAGCAGATTAGATAGTAAATTCTACTCTATTTATCGATCAATAACTTGAAGCTTCTGAATGGATATTAGATAATAGATTTTTTATTCAACTTGAACAACGGTGAATCCTACTAGAGAGATGAAATCATGTTCTTTTAAGTTAGAACATGAAGCTTGGGGGTATGCCTAATTATTTTATATATAGCTTTATCTTCGAGGAGCAAATTTTTTTCATGTATGTATGCATATGTGTGTGTATTCATGTGTATTATGTGTATACATATGTTAGTATGCATTTATATGTATTTCATGTATATGTATGTGTGTGCATATGTGTGATATATGTATACATGTGTTAGTATGTATATGTGTATATATGCATATGCATTTATGTAAAATATTCATGTATTCATGTAATATATGCAAGTGTTTATAATTGTGTATGCATGTATAAGTATACATTTGTGCATGTAGGCATGTATATGTGATGTGTACATGTATATTTGTATATGTGTCTATGTGTAAATGTGTACATGTAAATATGTATGCATGTATATATACATATATATTTATGTGTGCATGTAGGCATGTATATGTGATGTGTACATGTATATATGTATATGTGTCTATGTGTAAATGTGTATATGTAAATATGTATGCATGAATATATATATATATATATATATATATGTGTGTGTGTGTGTGTGTGTGTGTGTGTATGTGCGTGCATTTAGGCATGTGTGTGATGCATAATATATCTACTCCATTTTATATTTATGTATGTGTATCTACATGATGTGTATATATCTTTATATATATTATGATCCTCATTGATTCGAGTAGCTATATATAGAGGCATAAGGTTGGGAGGAGAGACATCTCTCTAGTAGGATGCCGGAGAATAGATGGAATGTGTACTTATACTTCAATCATATGGCTAAAAGGTTGAATTAGAGTTTTTAAATTAGGGGTTTTAAAACCCTAATATCAAAATTAGTTTTTTCAAATTAGGATTTTTGAAATAGGATTTATTTATTTATTTATTTATATATAGATATCTAAGTATATATATATACACATATATATATATATATATATATATATATATATATATATATATATATATATATATATATATATATATATATATATATATATATATATATCAGTGTACATGCATGTGTGTATGTATGTGTTTCTATATGTACGAATGCATGTGTATGTATGTGTATCTATATGTGTGTATGCATGTGTTGTGTGTGTGTGTATATGTATATATGCATGTAAATATGATTATATGAGTCTATGTGTGTGTACACATGATTATGCATGTGTATGTGTATGTGAGCATGTGTATGTGTATGTGAGTATGTGTATGTGTCTATGTGTATTCATTATATGTGTGTAACTGCATGCATGTATATGTGTGTGTAAAAATGTGCATGTATGTGTGTGTATTTATAAATATGCATGTATGTATATATATGATGTATATGTGTGTGTATGTGTGTATTTGTACCTCTAGTCTCACTCTTTTCTCTCTCTCTCTCTCATATACATACATACATACATAAACACACATACTCATATCCACGTATATATACATAAAAGCAATGCGTACCGTGCATTATCGTGACGATGAGCCATAAGTGTCCGCATCTCTTTTAGACACCACTTATGTGACCATCCTAGCCCAAACTCTGTCTCAAGTGAACTAAGTACGTATTTTTTATCCCTCTCATCATGCTCACTACAAAAATAAATAAAATCATGTAAATAAAACATAAGATATTTATTTAAATTTATATATATAATTTATACTTACTTCCATGGTAAGTGGACAAGGCGCAGGTAAGAGTCGCATAATGCCTGCATTTCTTGAACTCGAATCCATTCCCTATGTACACAATGTTCCCCTTTGGCTCTATATCGCACTCTAGCCCTAAGGTGCATATGCATGTCCTCATAGGCAACTCTGCTCTCCTATCATGATCAAGAGGTGGTATAGGTGTCTTGAAAATAGATAGATAAAAATAAATAAAAAGATGTGTTATAATATCATTAAAAAAGTTTATGAAAAAAAACATACGTATGAGCAGATAGTTGTCTTCTTGCATGTGGAGCCACAGAAGAGCCATCCTCTGATCGTTGGGTAACTATCTGGATCGTATAATCCAGCACATCATGAGGCATCTCTGAGTACTCATGCATGATGACCCCTAGAGTATTAGACGGAACTCCTGCTCTCATAAGACTTTTTATGAGAGTGAGTTTTGCCTTTCTCTCTCTACTAGGATCCATAATACCTAACACATAAAACAAAATGGGTTAGAAATCAATATATATACGTGTACATATGTATGTGTGTATGTGTGTATATGTGTATGGTGTATATGTGAGTGTGTGTATGCATGTAAACATGTATGTATGCATATGCATGTGCATTATGTTGCAAATGTATGCATGTGTGTGTATGTGTGTGTGTATGCATGTAAGTATGTATGTATGCATCTGCATTATGTATGCATATGTATGCATGCATGTGTATGTGTGTGTGTATGTGTCTCTATGTGTGTGTATGCATAAATATGTGTGTATGTCTCTATGTGATTGTCTATGCATATATATGTGTGTATGTGTCCATGTGTGTGTATGTGTGTGTTTCTATGTGTGTGTTTGTGTCTTTGTGTATATACATGTGTATATATGTGTCTATGCATTTATATGTATGTGTGTAAATCTGTGTGGATGTGTGTATGTGTCTATGTAAGTGTGTATGTGTCTATGTGTGTATGTGTGTGTTTATGTGTGTGTCTATGTGTGTGTATATATATATATATATATATATATATATATATATATATATATATATATATATATATATATATATATATATATATATATATATATATATATATATATATATATGCATGTGTATGTGTGTGTATATGTGTGTGGATGTGTGTATGTGTGTGTGTAGGTTTGTATGTGTCTATGTGTGTATGTGTTTGTTTATATATGTGTGTGTGTATCTCTGTGTGTGTATGTTTATATGTGTATATGTGTGTGTGTGTGTCTATGTGTGTAAGTGTGGTGTGTGTGTGTCTATGTGTGTATGTCTGTGTGTATGCATGTGTAAGTGTTTCTGTGTATGTGTGTGTGTCTATGTGTGTGTGTAAAACTGTGTGTATATGTGTGTATGTGTATATGTGTGTATGTGTATATGTGTGTATGTGTCCATGTGTGTGTATGTGTCTATGTGTGTATGTGTATGCATGTAAGCATATATCTATGCATATGCATGTGCATTATGTATGCATATGTATGCATGTGTGTGTATGTGTGTGTATATGTTTGTAAGTCTATGTATGCATGTAAGTATGTATGTATGCATATGTGTGTGTATATGTGTGTATGTCTATGTATGCATGTAAGTATGTATGTATGCATATGCATATGCATTATGTATGCATATGTATGCATGTATGTGTATGTGTATGTATGTCTCTTTACGTGTGTGTGTATGTGCATGTGTCTCTCTCTACGTGTGTGTGTGTGTGTCTATGTGTGTATATGTATCTCTGTGTATGTGTGTATGCATGTAAGCATGTATGTATGCATATGCATATGCATTATGTATGCATATGTATGCATGTGTGTATGTGTGTATGTGTGTGTATGTCTCTCTATGTGTGTATGTGTGTATGCATATGTATGCATGTGTGTGTATGCATGTAATTATGTATGTACGCATATGCATATCCATTATGTGTGTATGTGTCTATGTGTGTATGTGTGTGTGTGTGTCTATGTGTGTATGTGTGTGTATGCATGTGTATGTGACTGTAAATTTGTGTGTATATGTGTGTGTATGTGTCTATGTGTATGTATGTGTCTATGTGTGCGTAATTGTATGCATGTGCATTATGTATGCATATGTGTGTGTATGTGTCTATGTGTGTGTATTTGTATGCATGTATCTATGCATATGCATGTGCATTATGTATGCATATGTATGCATCTGTGTGTGTATACATGTAAGTATGTATCTATGCATATGTATATGCATTATGTATGCATGTATGTGTATGTGTGTGTATGTCTCTTTATGTGTGTGTACGCACATATGTGTGTGTATGTGTGTATGTGTGTGTATGTGTGTGTGTCTATGTGTGTATGTGTATGTGTGTATGCGTGTGTATGTGTGTGTATGCATGTAAGCATGTATGTATGCATATGCATGTGCATTATGTATGCATATGCATGTATGTGTGTATGTCTGTGTATCTATATATATATATGTGTCTGTATGCATGTGTATGTGTGTAGGTACCATCTCCTAGTGGTCCTGTAACATCATTGAACCAATGGGCATGCTTATCAACCTATGAGGTGTGCCCCTATGCAGGGTCTTGAATTGGAATTACGTGAACCACTCTGAGTTCCTAGGGTCTCTGTCAATTGTTTCTCAAGGATGATCTCAATGTTGACTATTTGAGAGCTCGATCCTGCCTATGAACTAGTTCCTACTACTTCTGCCATGCTATTGCCTTGCTTCTTGATTCTATGAGAATATAGAATCACATGTTAACATTGTAGTGGACAAGATACAACCATTTTTCTGCATTACAACATTAAAATGAGGCACTATCATAAAGTTAGTGGGTCAATTAGTTCTCCGTGATCATGTGTGTATTTAATGAATAAAGAGTTCTATCTGCTAAGTGCAATTGTGTAGTGGGAGGATGATGTAGTTAGTAGGTGGAGGTGAATTTACAAATTGGGGGTCGGGGGTTTTATTACAAGCTTTTTGTTGCCAAACATAATGCGTGGCTTTACAAGTTGACCGCCTTTGGGCTATGGGAGACTCTACATGAGTATCTACTTGGAAACGAAGCTTTTTAGGGACCCATTTATTAGTGATCCTATTAGTGCTTGTTGATGCATGTGTGATTGTGTTTTGTGAAGCTTATGGGAGGCTAGTTGAGCCTGCAAGCAAGCCTTAGGCACCCAAATTTATCTTGATTGTGGGTCGACCTTCATGGACTTCTTGGGTACCCAGATAGACTTTACTTCTGCAGATGAATCGTTGAAAGGCTTCTTCTTAGAGCCCTATTGTGGATTACTAACATGATGTTTATTTAGTGGTTTTAATTGGTTGCAACAAGAAGCTCGCCTCTCCGTACCCGTACTTGCTTTGATGGCTTAGACACCTTGCTTCATACTCTCCTTTGGCTTTGAGTGTAGGTCATCTGCTTCCTCTATGTTCGGTACTCTTTTAGTTGCCATGTCTCTCTCACTTTTGGAAAAGGAGGGAGTTCCATCGTAACATTGGCTCCTTTTTTGAGAACATCATCCCTCTATATCACAGAGTTTTGGACAAGAATAGCATTGTCATATTCAGGTGTACTCTTGGAAGGACCAAGAATTGGTGCCTTTCCTAGTTCCTTGAGTGCTTCATTTTCTACTCAATTGTAATGCAACTATGATTTACCCAAACCAAAAGAAGTCCACTTCTTAGCTTCAGGTTGACTGCATGATCGTAGATCCAGTCTTGACCCAAGACAAGAGGCTCAGTAAGATCCTCGTCTTGACACACTAGCACCTTAGCTATCATTAGAATGTCTTGAATGTGGAGAGGAAGTTCCGCCTCACCCATGCAAGGGGTTTACACATCCCCCAATCCTATGAGGTATGCTTCTATGGGATTGACACTTAATTTCAATTCTTGACAGTAAGAAAGTCTAACTGCACTAGTGGCTTCACCTGAGTCAATTAAGGCCCATATAGTCCTTGCACTATTTCCTTGTCCTATCTCTAAGGTCACAAAAGGATGTCGATCAATTATTCTATGAGAACTTACTCCTGAGACTTTTCACATAGCCATGTGACAGCTTGGAGATGCATAGGCATCTGTCCTAGGCCAATCTCTACCCTATCTTCTCAACTTCATTCTTCGGATGCGCTCTAAGGCTTCTACTTGCGCTTCTTCACGAATTCGTTTTTCTTCTCCCTTACATTTCTTGGCAGTGCTGAGTCGATTGAGCATTTCCTCAATGAGGGGTTCTTGATATAGTTTGGATCTGCATCTGCTAATGTAACTAGGGAAGACATCCCCTTCTAGTGTAGCTAATTGAACTACTCCACTAGTTCAGATCCTATTTATGATCATACATCCACAGCCATGCTTCTCTAGCTTTCTTGCATGTTGTTTCAGGGTGTACACTAAAACTAAGTCTCTTGCTTTCAAGGCTTTATCCTTCACATGGGCATCAAAGTATGCCTTCTGTCTTTTCTTAGCTGCATAAATCCTTGTGGCAGCTCTCAGTCTTGTTTCACATAGTTGTTCAAGATCAAAGATCCTTGAAGAGAGTTCATGCCCTGTCCACTCATGCTCTTGTGCTACTTTCAGTGTAGGTATCAAGAAGTCCAATGATAGCACTGCATTTTGGCCAAATACCATCTAAAAGGGTGTGGCTTGGAGTATTGTTTTATAGGCCACTCTATATGCCCAAACATTATGGTGTAGCTGTATGTCCCGATCAAGGTGATTATTATTCACTAATTTGGTCAACACATTGCATAGAATCTTATTGGTGCTTTCAGCTTGCCCATTAGCTTGTAGATGATATGGGGCAGACTTCTTATGTACTACCAAGAACTCTTGGAGAATATTTCCAATGACTTCATTCAAGAAGTGAGTGCCTCTATCACTTACTAGATCTATTGGTAGCCCATATCTAGTGGACACATTCTCAAATAAAAACTTAGCTGTCGTTTGAGCATTGTTCTTCATTGTGGCTTTCACTTCTGTTCACTTGGTTAGATAGTCTGTGGCCACGATGATGTATTCAGCATACGAACTCTTAGCTGAGGGGTTAATAGGACCTACAAAGTCTATTCCCCACTTAGAGAA
Source organism: Ceratopteris richardii (assembly GCA_020310875.1). Classification (NCBI taxonomy): domain Eukaryota; kingdom Viridiplantae; phylum Streptophyta; class Polypodiopsida; order Polypodiales; family Pteridaceae; genus Ceratopteris; species Ceratopteris richardii. The sequence goes on from CM035419.1 coordinate 130,642,194, forward strand.
TTTACATCCACCCATCATAGGTTTCAATGGCATCTTATCCTTGCATATCGGATATTGAGTTTGCTGACAAATATCACACCGCTTCACATAGGTATGTGCATCCATGTGAAGGGTTGGCCACCATAAGCGTGCAAATAGGATTACCTTAATCACTCGGCCTAGTCCAAAGTGTCCTCGTGCTACACCTTGGTGAGCAATTTCCACTCTCTCTCATGGATGCATAGTCTCAGATATCCGTCTTCTCCATGCTTGTATAGATTATCACCAATGAGTGCATAATCTAGGGCTTCTTGTTCTAAACTTCTTTGTCTAGCGAGGGTCATATCTTGAGGTAATGTTTTCCTCCTCAGGAAGGCTATCGATGGTTCACTCTAATCTGGTATTAGAGACACTTGGTACAGTGTAGCGTGCTCCACAGGTGGTCTATTACGACAGACTGAGCATTCATTACACAACTTATGTACATCTGCTTCCATAGTCAACCAATGCACTCCGAGTCTCCTTAGTGTCTGTGAAGTTCTTTGCCTTGCTCTAATGCATCCACATGTGCTAATTGCAACCATTTTGTGTACTCATATTCTTCCACATAACATGCTAAAATCCCTTGATCTGTATGCTTGTACATACTTCTTGCCATGATATGGTACTTCTGAGCTTTTACTACCTCCTTATCTTGAGCATTTATTACTAGATGTTTAGGCTCATATGTAAATACTGGCACTAATGTCTTGGCCCACTACGGTACAACTTCCAAATTGAACAAGTAAGCACCAGGAAGATCATCTGATACTCCTTGTGGGGCCTTCGGATGTGAGCATCGAAAGATGATTAGCTCTCAAATGAGTCTTGCCTTTCCTCACTACTACCTCAAAGTCATATTCCATTAGTAAGTAAGAGGAACCATCTTACTAACCTACCTATATTGCATGGCTTGTTTACCAAGTACAGTAGAGCTTGTTTACCAAGTACAGTAGAGCTTAGACTTATTTGCAAGAAAATAATGTCTAAACTTTTTTACAGCATATACCATGCCTAATCCTTCTCTTTCGGTCATGGTATAGTTCTGCTCAGCGGCATGCAATTGTCTACTAGCATAGGCTATGGGGAGATCCATATTAAGTTCACCAGTAGGTTGTGCAAGTACACATCGAATGGCATAATTGGATGCATCCACATCCAGATGGAATGGCTTGTTCAAATCGGGTGTAGTCAAGATTGGTGCTGAACATAATCGCTGTTTAAGCTCATTGAAAGAGTTCTCACATTCTTTCGTCCACTCAAAGTTATTCAAGAGGGAGAACAGAGGCTTTGCAATGATAGCATACATATGAATGAATCGGCGATAATAGCCACAATGCCCCATGAAAGCTTGTACCTCCTTGACATTCTTTGGCCTAGGTAGCTCTGCAATAGATCTCACTTTCTCTTCGTCTGTGGATATACCATTCTGTGACACTGTGTGTCCTAGAATCTTACCTTGCCTGACCATAAAAACAGACTTTTCAAGGTTCAAAAAAACTTGATATTCTCTACATTTGTCAAAGATAGCCCTCAGCTCTGGGATATGTGTTTGTCTCATGTTGGAATGAGCACAAAGATCATCAACATAGACTTCCAAATTTTTCCTTAAGAACTCTTTAAACACGTGGCACATCAGTCTTTTAAAGATAACTGGCGCGTTGGTGAGGCCGAATGGCATTACCCAAAAAGCAAATATGCCCGAGTCTGTGGCAAAGGTTGTCTTATGCTGATCTTTTGGAGCTATGACCACTTGATTGTAGCCAGAGAAGCCATCAAGGAAGTTGTATACTTCCTTGCCTGCTACTCTTTCTAAGAGGTGCTCAGTAATAGGAGGCAAATAACTATATCTAATAGTGGTTGTGTTAACTTTCTTCAAGCTAATGCATTCATGTAACTTTCCATTCTTTTTGGGCACCACAACAATGGGGGATACCCTTTCAGTGTGCTCAATTTCATAGATGAATCCAGCTTCAACCAAGCGAGCTATCTCTTCTTTGATCTTGGCAGCATAGTTGTCATTATAGGTATATGACTTTTGTTTAGAGGGTTTGGCATCTGAGGTCATGGGAATTGTATGTGAGCATATGTCAGGGTCTACAGCTTCTAAGTCTTTGATGCTCCATGCAAAAAAATCTCTATATTCTCTTAGCAAGGCTACCAACTCTTGCTCTTCATCCTGAGTCAGGTCATGTCCTATGTAGGTGCATCTTTCTTCACCTTCTTCTATAGTCACTATGATTTTCTTTGTAGTTTCCTTGTTATCATAGGCCTCTCTCGCTTGTGCATCACGTTTAGACATTCTTATCATGACTCTTCTATCTTCTATCTCATACTTCTTGAAATTTTTAGGGACCTCAAACAAGGATTCTTCCTCCTCTGGTGTGACTTCTCTCTTCTTCCTCTTCTTGCCTTCATTCTTAGTGGTTAGCTGTGTGGCTAATCTCACATCCTTTTTCATTTCTTCGTGTCTCTGAGGGTGAACTTCTACTTCATAGAAATATTCCTCATCTGATGCAAAAGGTGGGTCCATAATGATTGACTCTAGATTGGATTCACTTGCATCCTTGAATGCATCATTGCTAGGTTCACATTCTTTAATAACCAAATCACACATGATTGACTCTATTGTGAAGACCGAAATGTCATAGCCATCCTCGTCACAGTGAGGTGTCCGTTGTTCTTCATTGATGGCTACATCCATTGTTGCTAAAATTTCCGCCCAACCATGAGGTTCAAATTCTTCCTCAAGAAATACTACAGGTGCATAGGCTGGGTCTTGAATTGATCTATGAGTTTCTTTCGCACCCACCTCTCAGGCTTTTTCTCTCTTCTCTTTTTCCACTTCTACTTTACACATCCATAAGTGAGTGTCTTCATGAATCCATGAGGATCCTGATCCTATGGAATGCACTGACTCTATATCATCCTTAGCTCTATGGATGGGATTCCATTGAATAGGGGTTACGTCTCTATGAGAGTAATCCTTGAGATTGACTTTGGTTGTAACACCTAAGTGTTGCAAATACAAAGAATTCATTCCCCAATCTTGTACCACTTGCAACTATCGCATAAATGGTCTTCCCAAAATCATCTCATAGGCCTGATTCTTGCTAAAGTCACATATGGCAAAAGTATGCTTGAACTCGACACCACATGTAGTGAGAGTTATTCCTTTTAGTAGTCCTAAGGGCCTTTCTATATGACCATCGGCCATCTACAATTTCATTCTCGTTGGCCTGAGTGTTGACCTACCCCAACCCTTCCATAAGGAAGTGGTAGCAATTGCAACTCCTGCACCTAAGTCCAAAATTGCCTCGGTAGTGTAACCTTGATGGGTAATTGGAAGATAGGTGTTTCCCTCTTCTCCTTCACTCATGTCTCCTATCTTGTCCAAGGGTATTTCTAGCACTGTTCTATGAGAACCTACTTGGGAACGAGGTGTAGCTATTTCAGGCACTTGATTGGCTACATGTTTCCACAAGTCTGGCTTAACCTTGAGTACCTCTTCTAAAGTGAGGTTGCATTGCACTTTAGTGTTTTTCACTACTTCTGTATTCCTAGGTATGACTGAGTCTTTGTTTCTTATCATGACCATGGGTGCTCTCATACAAGTAGACTTAGCTTCCCATGGGCCTATGAAATGGGGTAGTTCCTGCAAGGAATTAGAATCGAAGTCTAATCTCTCATGGGATTTGGTACTCTCCTACTCTCCATAAATGGAAGGGATGCCTTGTGGGAATTGATCATGTGCATCATCCACAAGTTCAATGGGGGGAGGAACTTCACTCTCTTTAGCCCATTTCTCTTCTTGAATCTCTCACAGGAATTTTGGTGAATACCGATTCATAGAAGAAGATGTGTCTGGTTCTGTGGAGTTAGGCACATAAGCTTGCTAGGCAGGAAGGCTTATCCTTTCACTTACCTTGTCCTTACTCTGAGAGGTGGGGTCATTTTCAGATTTTGCAATTAGCCTCTCCAATCTTTCTAGCAGTCCATCAAAGTGCAACTGTGTCTTAGCTGAACTAGAGAAGTTAAAGATACGACTGGCTTCAAACATGGTTTGAGTCAATTCCACCATCTTAGAACAAATTTTAGTTCATTCGAGTTCTCGTTCAGCTCTAGGGTAACACTTTTCATGATCCATGATGTTCGGCCCTTCTTGGATTCTAGCTTGATATGCCTTAATCATCATGTCCAGGTCCTCGGGAGTGGGATCTACTAAGACTGATCCTACTCTAGGGGGTGATGGGATTGTGTGAGGTGGGTTGGAAGGTGGTGGATTGGATGAAGATGGTAATGGTAATGGTGGGTGTGGAGTAGTGTGAGAGTGAGTTTGAGATGTGAGTTCAATCATCTTGGCATCGTTTCTCTTAGACTTTCCTCGAGTTCACTCATCTTCTTTGCCCATTTACTTTTCATTCTCTTGTGACTATCCTTCCAAGCTCTAGTCCTCTTCTTAGTTATGCTCCTAGTCTCACTAACCTCAAAACTCTTTTCTTGTCCTAAACCTTGGTTTTTCTACAAAACTTGGGCTCTAGTGATCACTTGCACTGGGGTAGTGGAAGTTACACTTCCAGTAGAGTCCACCACTATCCCAATAACATTGATAGGAGTGATTTTTGTGGTATTAGTGGGGTTCTTAGGACAATCTCGTAACAGGTGCTCCTTCCCACAATCTTGACAAAAGCCTTGAATTATCACTGATTGGGGTTGCATTGATGCAAGTATAGGGCAATCACGAATGAAGTGATCACCTTGGCATCTACAGCACGGTCCTCTAAGTGTTGGAGGTCTGATCTGTCTAGGTTGGGGCCTCGAATTAGGATTGGCGTACATGACATTGGTATATTCAAGCTCCCCACTAGAGTCACTAGGGTCTTCATAATAGTATGTTTCAGTATGCTCAGGTGACTCCATATAGTAGGCTTGTGGACTATCCATATGAGTCAAGTCAAAAATTTGATCACTCGGGTCGCTCTATGTAAACAATGGTGTGACTGGCACTAAGGCTCTATTCAGATTTTCTTCTGCAGCTACATACTTTACTGGAATCACATTGGCTAAAGTTGGAGGTTGTTGTGCTAACACTGACTGAGGTCTTTGCTGCCCTTGATAGGGTGGAGGGTAGGGTTTCTGTGGCCTACCATATTGTTGTGGTGGGTACTGGTTCTGGTATCTTCCTTGTTGTGGATATGGCTGAGGGTAATTTTGTCTAACATTTTGCTTGTTATAAGGGCAATCTTGTGCGGTGTGGTTAGTTTATCTTCGCTCTATGGTGCAATACTGGCTGCTAGGGTTCACTTGGGGTTGAGTCGTAATGGGATATACATTCACCATATGGTCGAATCCACAAGTATAGCATCTTTTCACAAGGGCAAACCTTGGTATCTGTTTGCTTGAGACTCCTAACTTCTGAGCTACTTTCTCAGCAAGTTCTTGAGTAGATGTGGATGGATTTGAATTGAGGCTAGTAGAGCTATCTGAATCTTTGTAGATTTTTGAAAGCTCGAATTCCTCCCCTAGATTATCCTCAATGTCTATGCACATGCATACACAATCTTCGATGGTTCTAGGATCCTTCAAGTACACATAAGATCTCAATTTGGTACTTAGCAATCCATCTAAGAATAGAGCCACTTGTTTGGCTGGTGTGGGTAACTCTAGAACATGACATCTCTCTAGGTATTTCCTAAATCTTCTTCCTGCAGTTCTAACGATTTCTTGAGGTGTCTACTTGAAGCTATGTATCAATGAGGAGGTATTGTGTATGATGCCACTCTAGAAAATTCTGTGATGAAAGCGTCTAGAAATTGGTCTGTGTTCATGAACAACAGATCTAGAAATTGGTCTGTGTTCATGAACTGGCCTTGGTGAAGTGGTTGAAACCATATAAGGGCTGTGTTCTTGAGAGTTAGGCCGAAGGCATTATATTGAGTGAACAAGTCTTTATCTTGTTCAGCTCTCAAAACTTTCCTGAATTCTGCCACATGATCATATGGGTCTCCTGTGCCATCGAAGCAATTCTTCATGGACTTGACTAGTTGTGTAGGCCTCAGGGTCCTCGTGTGTTATCTCGGCCTTGGTAGAGGAATTCCTCTGTACTTCTTTGATTCCTTGGGTCCCTAGGTCTCTCGATTTCCATTCTATCTGTCTCCATTCTCGTTCGTTCTCTTCCTATTGAGTGAGCAAAGCTTACCTCGGGTCTATCTCTACTTCTGTCCTTTTGAGCTCCATGATCTTGGGATGTTCTAGCTCCTTGGTGACCATAAGAGACATTAGATCTTGGTTGGGGAAAAAAAAATTCAGCCTTCCAAGAGTAAGCATGCCTACCATGCTCTATGACCACAACGATCCTTTCTGACATATTGTCTAAATAGGTCACTTTGTCTGGGCTATCAGGATCTTTAAACTCATAGATTGTGATCATTCTAGCTTCATCAGGCTGGTCAGTCTTATACCTCCAAAAGGCCTCATCAATCTCTCGGTTTAAGAGTAGATCTATGCTCTATTGTCTTGAAGAATCCATTATGGAGTGATGACTCTAGTCAAGACTGATTTGCCTCGAGGAGTTCTAGGCTCTCTTCCTAAGCTCCCTTGCTCTATGTCACCAATGTCTATCTCTGGAATCACATTACCAAATTTATCTGTTCTATCCAGTTGGTTGGTGACTATGTACATTGTTCCTTCCTTATCTAGGTATGCACCATTTTTGAACTTGACCACTCGATGTTCTAGTCCAAAGGGTTGATCAAAGTTTTTAATCTGGACAACACATATAGATGCAAGCACCTAATCGGTTGGTCCTCATGTATTCAAGTTGAGTTTTCTATGGGCCTTCGGGTTTCTCTAAGTAAGCCACACCTGAACTTCCTCTGGGTCTCTCCATACCATAAGACTCTGATTCGCTAGTTTCAGAGCTAGGATAGTGTGGATAATTGCTCAACTGTTGGGCCCAAGACCTAGTAGTGTGATTGATACTAGCCTCCGAAGACTTAAGGCTTTGTCGATCTCCCCCTAGATATCGTCTTGATCTAAGGTTCATATGGCTTGGTGGTTATCCCAACTTTACCCAAAGTACAACCTCGTTGCTTAATCTTTTTTATCAACCACTGGATTCTTTTTATTTTGTTTTCGTGTTTATGATCTTCTCTGAATTTGCATCATCATGAATACTTAAGTGATTTTTTTGCACTTGAAGTTGATCGTAATAGAATAAGTTCTTCCTTTGGGGTTATCATCACACACACATATTATCTCTTGACTTGAACTTGATTACTTAGGTAGTCTTCAACTTGTCTCATGCCTATCATTGCCCTAATTTACTCCTAATATTATGCGTTCTTAGCCTAAGCTAGGAATTGATTCAGGGGGTTTCGAGAGAATTTCCAACCTCAAGTCCTTTGCCTTTTGATTGCTACTCAAGCCCAGGATGCGTTCTCCCAAGCTCCGTGATCACCTTGCTAAAGTTGCTTGAAATCCTTGCTTGCACACCACATACCTGTGAAATTTTACAGTTAAAAACTGGACTTGACCATAATGTATTTACAGAAGAAAACAACCTCCAACATACACTGAAAATTATAGACTCTTGCCTTCCTTTTCTCCCTAAAAAGTATTCTCACTCCCTAGTACCAATTGATGGTCAACTTAAAAACACCTATACTAGAACCCCATGTATGATTACTACAAAAACCAAAATTGTAGCAAATGGAGTTGGTAATAAGAAGTTATGGCTACTCAGGCACTCGGGAGTCGAAACAAGTAAAACAGGCCCTCAAGGATAGCTCACAATGTTTTCTCAGGATTCTTTATGCTCTAGTGACCCTTAATTTTCCCAAATTTTGGCCAAAAATAGGCTAAAATTTTTTTAACCCTAGAAAAAATGTCAAACCTGCCTATCAATCACGATCAATTCGTCTATCAATCATGAATGATGTGTCCATCACGATCGATAGGTCAATCGCGATTGTTTGGTCTGTCGTGGCTATCCTTCACGATTGATAGGTCAGTTGGGATTGACACGTGCCCTAAAATTTCAATCGATCGTGGTCAAACAATCATTGACTCGATCAGTCACGATGGATGGGTCCATCCCAATGGATCTATCGATCACGATTGACATGTGGCATCAATGGGCTCACTCGGTTGTGGTCAAACAATTGTAGATCGTGTCCGTCGCAATGGACACGTCCGTCGGGGTTGTCGGTCGTGATCGATAAGTCAGTCATGATCGATAGGTTAGTTGTGAATGACACCTGGCACATGATGGCTCTGTCAATCGTGGTCAATCGATTGTGGTCGGTCATGATTGAGGTGTTGGTCGTGATTGACTAGTCCGTCGGGATCTATCCGTCGTCATTTGTCAATCGCGATTGATGTGTCAATCACGATTGATAGAAAACTGTGGAATTTGAAAAATTTAATCACATATTTGGGATCCCCTAGGCCTAAGCATCATGATTATGTCACTTTGTTTTGCAAAATGGTCAACTTTTCTATCGGTCGCAATTGATAGAATTCAATGCCTTCGGACCTCCACAATCAAAATTTTTTAACTAGTGGAATTGGTATAGCTGCTAGAGATGCTCATTCCTGTAAAAATCTCAGAAAACACACAAATACAACAAGCACAAAATTGCTCTCTCGCTCTCTCTCACAAGTGAAATGAGGGGAATGGAATGGGAAAGGTGATATGACCCAAAAAACTGAAAATTTTGCAAAGGTGGAGATGGAGGTGGAAAATGGTGAGGATGGTGATGGTGGTGATGATGGTGAAGAAAATAAGAGAAAATAGAGAAAAGTGAAGAAAATAACTATGAATCCAACGTCACAACTCTACGTTTTACCATCACACGCTCGTCCTCAAAGCTCGATCCCCAGCAACGATGCCAAAATTTGGTGTAGCTCAGTGGTGAGTAGCACCTCCTTTAATGTCAATCTGGGAAGACTTGAGGATGGTATGAAGACCTTGAGCACGTGATGTGCACAAGTGGTGATGGAGAAGCACACAAGCATGCACACACATACACACACGTGCACACAAGGCAAGAGAAAATAGAGGAACAATGGAGTTCTTTAGATTACTCAAGAATTTTCATACATCAACTAAAATCCCTAACACAGTGATCTCTGCCTATGAAACTTCATAGAGTGTGGCGGAGCGGCTCAAGTGAATGTGGAGAGGTGGAATCATTGGTTGTGGTTGAACTGGAGATCGTTGAGGCCAGGTTTGAGGTGTGTCTGAGGTGATGGTGACACGAGCACTTGTAGGCATGGAATGGTGCCGCACATGCACTTGACTCATGGGGTTTGGGTGGTCTCATGGTCTTCTTGGAGCCTTTATATTGTTTCAATTGCTCAACTGGTAGGGCTCTCTCTATAGTAATATCATAGGCCAGACACATGTATATGATGCATGTGAGAGCACAGCATCCATGAGCGACCTTCTTCTCCCATCGATGTCTAGCCAATAAAAGTTGATCTTGTATGTAAGTGGTGATATCAATTTTTTGAGGCCTTGTGGTGGCAAGATACAAGCCAAACCAAAGACGCTTGTGCAGGCTCATAAATCGTTCCTATGCAAGGAAGGCAAAGTGTTGTAGACAAATTCTGAGTGGAGTGGTTAATTGAGGGGTGATGATGGAGATGGCGGGCCATTTATCAACATCCCTTTGCTTCATTGGTTTTGGAATGAGATGCTCCTTCTCTGTGGGCATATGAGTGTCGTGAATCTTAAGTGCAATCCTGATTAAGTCTAGAGACAATGTAAACTTCTTGAAAGGTGGGTCATTCACCAAGGATGGTAGTATGAAGACATGATCCAATTCCTTGCGCTCCTGCACTCTAATAGAATCCACTAAATAATAACACTGATAAAAATCTTGTTTTGGGAGTTCCGCACTAAAATAATTTGCAAATTCCGCCCTCTGCCATATAGATTGGAGATCTTTGCTATTTTGGAGATTATCGAACTCTTGTGAAAAGAATTGGTAGCATCTCCACATGTTTGCACCGTACATCAGATTAGCTTCATATATGAATTCTGCATCTCCTAGGGGCCTTGCAAGCCCTTGAAACTAGTGTGCCTTGCTGCTTACCCTCTTTGTCTATCCTTGAGGAGGGTCTTCAATGGGCATCGATCCAGTAAAACCCTGCAACTCCATCGGGATAGCCTTAGGCAAACTCTCAAATGGAAGAGCCGAGAAATCCACAATCGATCGCCCAAGGGTCGTGCTGGAAGAACCTTCCACTTGTTCCCAAAAAGATGAGACCTCCATTCCTTTCCACCACCAACATGCTTCCTATGTAGTGTGTGATTTTAATTATGTGAGAAGTGAAGTGTGACAGGTGCACGCTTTGAGTGGGAGTGTGTAAGGTGCGTGGATTTACAATTGATTTCGAATGAGTACCTATAGAGTTAGTGTATGTTACAAGGACAATGGTGATATGAAGTTGTCTAACTGGGTTTGCATGCAGTGGTTAATAAGAGTATTAGTTTCACTAAGTCAATGGTGAAGATGAGCTTGGTCAAGGGTCGTCATGATGACACAAGGCTTAGGGATCCATTTCTGTGTCACACGGGGGGTTAGAAGAGATGAAGTGTACTTTACAAAAGAAGGTGTGTAGGGTTTCCTAGTAGTCTCAAAAAAGGTCTTCTTAGAGCTGACTAAGGTTGAAGCATAAACTAAGAACTTTTTAGGTACCCAGAGCTGGCGAGACTTGGAATGAGCTATCACCATGGACTTGGGCACCAAATTTTCCGAATATGTTGCCTCGATGGAAATGGAGAGAGCTGTTGAAGTTCTGGAGTGTTTGAATTACTGGGTACAGTCGCCTTGCATATCCACCTCGGTTGAGCGTATGCCTGAGTGGAGTGTCTAATGAACCACTTTGATGTACTATGCCAATGAGTACGTGGATGATGTGACCAAGCAGCTTGTTGAGGTTGAGATATCATATCCACATGCTATTTTGGAAAAGAAGGGAGATCCACTGCACTCTTGCCTGGAAATGGTGACTGCTAATATTCATCTCAAGACTGAGTATTATGGCACTATACTTGTCGAATTCCTGTCTGTCTATCCAATTTCCACTCCTGGATGGGTGGTAATTCCTATGTGGGTTTGGTAGGGTGTGCTGACGTGCACAAGGTTGGGGGGACTTCTGTCACATCCAATGCCTCTCTGTGTCGACTTTTGAGGGGTAGTTCATGATACTGTCCTCCAAGATCCAACTGAACCACACTTTTGCGAAGATTTAAACTCATCGAGTAATGGTATAACCAATCCTGGCCTAGGATCATAGGTTCTATTAGATCGTCATCATGAAAAACCAATAGTTTTACCATCACGTTCATGTTTTCTATGGAGATGGGTCGCTCAACCTCGCCTATGCAAGGGGTTTCTAATCCACCTAGTCCAATGTGATAGGCGTCAAAAGGCTTAATTTCATGTTCCCTACAAAGAGAGAGTCGAATTGCATTCGTGGCTACACCCGAGTCAATTAAAGCCTTACATTGCATGTGCATGGGTTCCTCGCCTAGAGTGATATTAATGAATGGTCTCCTATCAATGATACTAGGGACATCTCTTCCTCCAAGTTGGCACATAGCTATAGGCTATCGTGGGGCATCCAGCGATTGAGGTTCTCTATATAGTCCTCTGCTTTGTAGTATCTTTCGCTTAATGTGTTCCAATGCTTCCTTGAGCTTCAACTCTAATTCGTTCCTCTTCTTTCTTTCGCTTCTTGGAAAGAGTTAGTCGTTTAAGCATGTCTCTAGTTAAAGGTTCCTGATATAGCTTAACTGGACATCCAATAATATATTTAGGCAATACTTCTCCTTCAAGAGTTGCTAACTGAACTACACCACTAGTCAATATCCTCTTAATGATCATGGGTCTACAACCTAGTTTCTCTAACTTGCGAGCATGTTGTTTCAAGGTGTAAACTAGCACCAAATCTCCTACTCATAATCCCTTGTCTTTAATATGAACATCAAAGTAGGCTTTCTGTCTCTTCTTAGTGGCATAAATTCCTGTTGCTGCTCGCACTCTTGTCTCTCCCAAGTGCTCTAAGTCAAGTATTCTGGAGGAAATCTCATGACATGTCCATTCGTACTCCTGAGCGATCTTGAGTGTGGGTAACAAAAAATCTAAAGGAAACATGGCATTTTGGCCAAACACCATTTGGAATGGTGTAGCGTTAAGCACTATTTTATAAGCTATGCGATAAGCCCATAAAGCATGGTGTAATTGTTGATCCCAATCTGAATGTTGATTGTTCACAATTTTGGTGAGAATGTTGCACAAAATCTTATTAGTACTCTCACCTTCTCCATTAGCTTGAGGATGATACGGTGCGGATTTCTTGTGTACAACCATAAAGTCTTGTAATAGATATTCAATAACCTCATTTAAGATGTGAGTACCCCTATCGCTTACAAGCTCTATAGGAAGTCCATATCTTGTGAAGACATTCTTGAACAAGAACTTAGTAATGGTGCATGCATTGTTTATCATGGTGGCCTTAGCTTCTACCCACTTCGTAACACAATCAGTGGCAACTATCATGTACTCAGCATGGGAATTCCTTGTAGGGGGATTAATAGGTCCCACAAACATTTCTATTCCCCACTTTGAGAATGCATGCTCTCCCATCATGAGTCATAGGGGCATCTCATCCCTACGTATGGGATACTGAGTCCTTTGACATACATCACATTGTTTGATGTAGGTGTGGGCATCCATATGCAGTGTGGGCCATCATAATCTTGAAAACAATATGGCCTTGATAATGTGATCGGGTCCAAAACGGCCTCCTGCTGCACCTTCGTGTGCAGCTTCCAATAGGTTAAGATATTCGCTTTTCTGCATGCATATCCTCTGATAATCGTCTCATCCTCACTTATACAAATTATCACCAATGAGCTTGTATTCTAAGGCCTCATGTTCTAAGCTGCATCTACGGGCTACAATCATGTCCTCTGGAAAGGTCTGGGTCCTTAGGTAAGTAACTAAAGGTTCACTCCAGTCTGGCATTAGGGTCACCTGATACAAAGTGGAATGTTCTATTGGGGGTCTATTACCGCACTTAGGACATTCTTCACATAGTCCTCGGACATCTTTTTCCATTGACGGCCAATACACACCTAACCTTTTTGGGTTTGATAGTGTAGCTTGTCTAGAATGGTATCGCTCCAATGCACCTACATGTGCTAATTGCAACCAATTGTTCTACTCATGTTCTTCTACACAAAAGACAATGATATTGTGTTGATATTGCCTATAGATACTTCCTGTGAGAAGTTGATATCTCTATGCTCTCACAACCTCTTTCTCTTGGGTCTTTACTTGAGGGTTCTTAGGTTCATATGTCGATACTGTAACTAAAGACTTGGCCCATTCAGAGACAATCTCAACATTCAAGAGATATGCATCTAGTAGCTCATCTGCTACCCTAGTAGCTGCTTCTCCAGAAGTTATCCTAGAGAGGTGGTCCGCTCTTAAGTGTGTTTTCCCCTTTTTGACTACTACTTCAAAATCATATTCCGTCAAAAGTAAAAACCAATGTATTAATCTACTGGTGGTGCATGGTTTTTTGACCAATACAAAAGAGCTTGGTGGTTGGTAAAGAATTTAAACTTATTTGCCAATAAATAATGGTGAAACTTCTTCACTCTGTAGACCATTCCTAGTCCCTCTCGTTCAGTAGTGGTGTAGTTTCTCTTTGCAGCGTTCAACTACTTGCTGGCATATGCAATGGGTAAATCTATATTGCCCTTCTCTATGGGTTATGCCAACACACATCCTATGGCATGATTAGAAGCATCTATGTGTACATAAATAGGTTTGTTCCAATCAGGTACCCCTTGAATAGGTGCAGAACACAATCATTGTTTAAGCTTACTAAAGGAACTCTCACATTCTTTTCTCCACTCAAAGTTGGTTAGCAGGTTGTAGAGTGGTTTAGCAATGATTGCATACATATGTATGAATCGTCAATAATAATTGCAATTACCCATAAATGCTTGTACTTCCTTGATGTTCTTTGGCCTTGATAATTCATTAATTACTCATACCTTATCTTCATCCGTGGTGATTCCATTTTCTTGAGACTATATGACCGAGTATTTTGGCTTGTCTGACCATAAAAACACACATCTCTGGGTTTAGACAAACTTGATATTCCCTACACTTTTCGAAGATCTGTTCGAGCTCAGGGATATGCTGTGGTCTAAGCACTGAGTGAGCACACAGGTCATCCACATACACTTGTAGGTTCTTTCTTAAAAACTCTTTGAACACATGGCACATCAGCCTTTGGAAAGTTGCAGGTGCATTTGTTAGCCCAAAAGGCATTATGGGAAATGAAAAGATACCCCACTCAGTGGCTAATTGTTGGAAGTGAGGTAGGCCCTTAGGCTCATGTCACAGGTCCATGGTTCCATAGTTCCAGTCATGTACAACATTAATTCCAGCAATCTTCCATATTGACAAAACATGAACATACCACAACTTAATCGTACAGATGATGAGACAAAGATAGAGAAAGAATAGACATCATGTGTAAGGTGTTACGTAAGCCATCGCTTACTCATAGTATCATATATACCAATGTTCAATGTACAATGTGGGAGCAAAACTCTCAACCACTCTATGTGATGAGAAATAGATGTATGAGTGAATGTACAATGAAACAAACATATTCAGATGTATGGGCAGTAATCTGAATATATATGAGATGTGTGACCTTATAGGTTATAGAAGAGTGAATATGAGTGACTGAAAGAGGAAGGATCAGTGTGAACGGAAATCCTCAAACTCATGTGAACACACCTTCTTAAACACCTCATAAAATATGCATAAAGCATATAATTACTGATTCTCTTGTACCTATGCCGTATAGGACTCCTTCTGATATGAACGCCACAGCCTCCATAAACTTCAAGTAGTACCTGTGTGCATAAAGAGAATATGTACCTGAATACTTAACATAAGATGTTAATCTTATGTTAATCACCATCTAATGTCTTTGAAGTACTTCAAATTCAAGGAAGAAAAATGGTTTAGAGAAGATGAAGAAATCAGATCAACATCAAATCACAGGTATCACTTTCTACTATCAGATTATCATTTGCAGGTCATATCTTAGAAGAGCAGTTATGAAGAGATTTGAAGAATTTCAAGGAATGCTTTTATACACTTTCATTATTTGAAAGTTAAAGGCTACATCAAAACAGGTATCTAGAGGTTTTTCTAGAAAGTTTTGAGAGATCTCTTTCATGGCAAGAAAGTGCATCTAAGAAGACAAGTGCAGAGATGAGATGAGTTTTTTCAGCCAATTTTCTGTTGTAAGTTGGTTGGATATCAAAGTACAAATGTATCTAGAGAAGGTAACTCTAGAAGGGCAATTCATCATTCAGACAACGATTGGTGAATTTAGTCGTTTCAGACATTTGAAACAACATTTTGATTCAGAGATATGATGAGATGAGTTTTTTCAGCCAATTTTCTGTTGTAAGTTGGTTGGATATCAAAGTACAAATGTATCAGAGAAGGTTATCTCTTGTTCATGAGGTAGAGTGTGAGCACACCCTTCATCTTCTCCAAGAAGAATCATTAAGAAGAACTCCATAGCTGCTCCTCAGCATGCTTCAAGTTAGCACCATGGCTGCCCCATGTGCTAGAAGAAACACCACCTCTACTGAGGTCCAAGCTCTAGAAAGCTTGTGTTGATCCTAGGTGAAGGATATCTTGAAGTGATCCAAGCTTGTGTTTATATAGTAGATAATGTACTCTCAAAAGCACCCAATAAAGCACTTCTGATCCTACGATCGCTAAAATAAAGCATGATCGTAATAAAGCAAGATCGCGTCGCTCATCCGTTAGTGCTTTTTTAGTTTCTCCATAAGCTTTTAATAAAGCAAAAGCTCAAAAATCATCCGCTGCGCGTATGCTACCGACGGGATTTGAACCTGCGTGGGTTTGTTGAGCGGCAGGCGACCTATCCACTTTGCCTGTCGTTATACCTTGTAGAAGGAATGAACAGAACATGTATAGATGCTATAACGCACTGCGGACGGGTTCCTTTGGGGTGGATAGTGCTATAAGGATAGAAACTTATGCTTTTATCTATAAGGCCTTGGACAAAATGGACCAATTGCACATTGTTTTCCAACACTAATGCCGTCTTGTGTTGGTCCTTGGGGGTGATGGCAACTTGATTATAGCCTGAGAATTCATCAAGGAAGCTATACACTTCCTTGCCTATAGCTCTTTTCAACAAGTGTTCTGTAATGGGTAGAGCGTAACTATCCCTAATCTTGGCAGCATTGACGTTCTTTAAATTAATGCACACTCTCAGCTTACCATTCTTCTTAGGTAGGACCCATTTAGTGTGTTCTATTTCATAGAGGAATCTGGCTTCTATGAGTCTATCTATTTCTTCCTTGATTTTTAATGCATAATTGTCATTATACATATAGGGATTTTGATTAGTGGGTCTTGCCTCGGTGGTCATGGGTATCCTATGGGAACATATGTCTAGATCTACGCCTTTCAAATCTTTGTAACTCTAAGCAAACACATCCCTATACCTCTTCAATAGAGCAATCAAACTTTCTTCCTCCTCGTCCGTTAAATCATGTCCTATGTATGTGCATTGTTCTTCTCCTTTCTCAATTGCGACTATGACTTTCTTCGTGGTTTCCTTATTATCATAGGCTTTTCCCAAACTTTTGTCTCTTTTGGGCATTCGGATCATGATTTTTCAGTCTTCTACTGGATATTTCCTAAAGTTTTCTGGCCCTTCCATCAAGGGTTCTTCCTCCTCAATTTTCACACTTTTTTTCTTCCTCCCCTTTTGATCTTGTTGACTAGATCTTGAATTTTCTTTTTCCTTCCTAGGGGTGGTAAGTTCTGGGGACATGGCTTCTACCCAGCCTAGGAATTCCTCTTCCAATGATCATTCATGCCTTTTCGAGTCTACTTCCCATCCCTCATCGTTCACTGGCTTACTACAATCCGAGATTTCATCTTTAGGATTATCCCCTTCTATTTTTTCTCTTACTAGGCTTACAATGAAGATGGATATGTCATAACCATCTTTGTCACAATGGGGGTCCATTGTTCTTCGTTAATTGCAATATCCATAGTCGCTAAGATCTCTATCTAGCCATGGGGTTTGAATTCCTCGTCTGGAAATACTATTGGACATATTTTGGATCCTCAATGGGTCTAGAAGTGTATCCTACTCCTGACGTCCTTGATGCAGCATGCTCCTCTTCCTTGGCTGCGATTTTACACGTCCACAGGTGCATATCCTCATGCAACCACGATGGGTCTGATGTTAAGGAATGTACCGATTCCTTCTCCTCATCGTTCCTATATACTGTATTCCATTGCAAAGGTGGTATGTCCCTATGTGAATAGTCTGTGAGGTTCACTTTCGTGGTTACTCCTAGGTGTTGTAAGTACAAAGATTTGGTTCCCCAATCTTGTACGACTTGCAATTGTCACATAAAGGGTCTACCTAAGAGCATCTCATCTGCTTGATTCTTTCCAAAATTGCATATTGCAAAGGTGTGATCAACTTCTACTCCACAAGTGGATAGAGTAATTCCTTCCAACATTCCTAAGTGTCTTTCTATGTGTCCATCTACAATCTGTAGTTTCATCCTCGTAGGTTTAAGGGCCGATTTTCCTCAATGTTTCCACAGTGAAGTAATTGCAATAGCTAGTCCTACACTTGTATCTAGAATGGCTTTGTAGTATGACCCTGGTATGTAATGGGAAAATAAGCATTACCTTCCTCTCCTTCACTCGCATTGCCCACTTTATCTAGGGGTATTTCAGGCACCTTTCCTTGTGAACTTGGTCTAGAGGAGGTTGTGACTATTTTTGGGAACGGGTTTGCTACATGTTTCCATAGTTCGGGTTTGATCTTCAACAAAGCATCCACAGTTAAATGGCATTGAACTTTCATGTTCCGAATAGCTTCTGTATTCCTAGGAAGGATTGAGTTGTTTCCCCTTACTCGAATAGTGGGGGCTTTCACTTGAACTAAGTAGCCTTCCCAAGGTCCCGTAAAGTGAGGTAACTCTTGCAAAGAATTAGATTCAAAACAAGTATGCTCACTTGGCCAATCATCCACTTGATCTCCATAGATAGATGGGATGTCTACAGGGAACTGTTCTCTTGAGTCATCAATCTCGAGTATGGGTGGTGAAGATGCTTGTTCCTGTCTCCATCTTTCTTCTTGAATATCTTTCAAGATGGCATGCGAATCCATGTAACCCATTTGATGATTTTCTAGGTCTGACCTAGCCCATTCGAATAGAGTGGTCTTCAAGGGTTCTGTTGGGCTAGTTTGTGTGTTAGAGCTGACTTTCAGAGGGTTAGATACGACTTTCCCTAGTTTCTCTAGGAATCCTTGAAAATGTAACTCAGGCGTGGCCATAATTCCCTAATTGAGGTATTGTGATGCCTCAAACATTGCCTGGGCTAATTCCACCATTTTCATGCACAGTTTGGTTCTCTCAATTTCTAAGTCAGCTCGAGGGTAATTCTTGCTAGATTCTCCTACTTGGGGTCCTTCTTGTATTCTTGCTTGATAGGCTTTAAACATTATATCAAGGTTTTTTGGGGTGGGGTCTACTAGTACTGATCCTGGTTTAGAGGTGATTATTCGTGGTTTAGCCTCCTGTGATGTCATTTCTAAGATTTTAGCTCTGGTTTCCCTTAAGCTTTCCTCTTAGTGGTTGGTTTTTTTACCCAATTTCCTCTTTTGTTGCTCTCGTGACTCTTTCCAAGTTTTTTTTTCTTTCCTGTTCATTCTCCTACTTCATTGGCTTCAGTTATTGTTCTTGGGTTTTTTGGGTGTGTTTGCCTTTGTGCTTGGGCTCCAGTAACTGCCTCAATGGGTATGTATTGAGGTATGGATCCTTAGGAATGCTGCACTATGCCTATCACATTGATGCAAGTCACTTTCGCAGAGGTGTTCACAAGGTTCTCTTTTCGGATGACTTTGTGTAATATGCTGATGGGCTATCCACATGAGCGGAGTCAAAGATGTTTGCATTAGGGTCATTATCTGTGATCAAAGGGGTTGTGGGTACTAATGCCATATTCGAATTCTCCTCTGGTGTAGCCTACTTTACCGAAATTACATTATCAGGGGGTGGAGGTTGTTGTCCTAGGATAGATTGCGGTCTTGGCTGTGCTTGATATGGCGTTTGATTGCCTAACCACTTGTTTGTTATATGGAAAATCCTGAGCAGTGTGATTTGTTTATCTTCACTCTATAGTACAATACATTTGGTTGGAGTTTCCTATGGGTTGCAATGCATGTGGACACATTTTTGCCATATGGTCGCCTCCACAAGTATAACACCTTCGAGGGGTGGCTAGTTTGATGCCTGGTTTGCTAGAAACTCCCAATCGTTTCCCCACCTGTTTCGCTAAGTCCTCTATTGAGTTGGAGCACCTGGATGAAGTCTCTATAGTGCTATCAGAGTCTCTACGAGCCTTAGGAAGTTCTAGCTCGTCTCCTAAGTTATCTTCCATGTGTACACACATACGTAAACATTGACCCAAGGTTCTTGGCTCCTTCAAGAAGATGTATGATCTCAGCTAAGCACTCAATAGGTCATCTACGAACAAAGCTATCAATTTAGCTTGAGTGGGTACTTCCAATGGGGGACATCTTTCTATGTACTGTCTAAATCTTCAATTGGCCATCCTCACTGTCTCTTGAGGGGTTTGTTTGAATGTGTGTATCAAAGAAGACGTGTTGTGTCTGATTCCACTCTTGGAAAAGTTTGTAATGAAGGACTCCATCATGTGGTGGATGTCTCTAAATTGATGTTGGTGAAATGGTCGGAACAAATCCAATGCAACACCCTTTAGAGTGAGTCCAAAGGCATTAAATTATGTAAACATCTCTTCAACTTGTTCGGCATGTAGCACCTCCTTGAATTCTGCTACGTACTCATAAGGATCTCTTGATCCGTGAAAGAAATTTTTCATAGCCTTCACTAATTGACTAGGCCTCAAGGTTCTAGGGTGGTCTCTTGGTCTAGGTAGGGGAAAACCGACCCCACCCCTATGAGCCCTATGATCCCTGAGAGGTTCTCTTTCAATCGTTCCACTTTCAGTGGGGATGCTCTCCCTTCCTGCACGATGGATGAAACTACTCTCTACTCCTTCCTTGTTCTTCTCTCTGTGTCCTTGAGATGTGCCAACACCCAAGATATCCTTAAGTGCTTGTGATCTTACTAGAGGAAAAACTAATTCTCCTCCCCATGTGTATGCATGTCATCCATGTTCTACGACCTTATATATTCATTCTGAGGTGTCATCCAAGTAAACTACCTCTCCTGGAACCTCTGGGTCTTTTAGTTCATCAATCATGTTTGATCCTACCACAATAGGATGCTCTGGCCTATATCTCCAAAATACCTCGTCAGTCTCCTTATTCCAGAAAAATTCTATACTCCTATTATCTTCGGGCATCCACTTAGAAGTTATCACCATTGTTAGTACAGATTTTCCTCTTGGTGTTTTGGGTTCCTCAATCTGTTTACCATGTCCTTCCACATCTATGCCTGCATTTTCTAGCATCTCTTCTAGGTTGTTGGTTGAGTCCTCCCTAATTGCGATGATATACATAGTCCCTTCCTTGTCTATGTAAGCCTCGTTTTCAAACTTAACGGCTAGATGTTCTAATCCCATACATTGGTAAGGATTATGCAATTGAATCACTGACCTATGAAGGCCATCCTCATATACCCGGACACCCAATCTATTCGTAGGAATGTACCCCAACTAAGTCTTGTAGGTTCCCTCCGTCTTTTCTAGGTGGGATACATTAAATGTCAATCACTTAGTTCTTTTTGAATTTTCTTTAGAGCTTCTTGTCTTGTTCACATTTGTCCGAAGGAATCGTATTTGTTTGTTTTGATTTTACTTCATTTGAGTGTTGCATATTCAATTCACAAAAGATTCCTTTAGGCTTAATCCGTTCACCCACTTACGTCTTCTCTCGATAGCTACTTACCACTCAATGAGCTAGGGTGATACCTGGCTACACTAGGAGTCCTAAGACACTCCGTTGATCAAAATATAACTATACTCAAAGAAATCGTCAACAATTCAAGAAATGGAAATTCCAGTTACAGAGTTCTCCTGGATTTAAAAAGCAATTGTTTTGACCTTGCCCGAGAACTCAAGGTGCTTGCCCACTTCTTCCTTTGCTCTATGCCACCCACAAGATTTCACAAATATGTCCAAGAATTGACCCAAAAATTTTGAGAATTTGTGCAAACAAAACCCTAATTTTGCATTTTTTCTGATGGCCCCAATGGTTAGACACAATCACGATGGTGTGTCACCATCGTGATGGTGTGACACCCATGATGGTTAGAAGTCATGATGATCAAGCCTTACGATGGTCAATCACAGTCACGATGATCACTCAGAATCATGACGATCAAGTCACGAAGGCCAACCCACGATGATGAGTGAGGATCACGATGGTCAGTACATGATGGTCAAGCGATGACGGTCAGGGTCACAACAATCAGGCACAATCCCAAGGATCAAGCCATGATGGCTAGTCAGGATCAAAATTGTCAAACACCATCGTGATGATGTGTCACCGTCGCGATGGTGAGACACGATCGCAATGGCATGAGCCAATCGCCACGACGATCAGTGACCGACACAATGGTCAGATGCAATCGCGATGATGTGTTATTATCACGATGGTCAAAAAATTGTGAAATTTCACAAAATCAAGCATAGATGTGTGCAAGTGCTTACCTAGGCTCGTCCTTCATGCAAAAAGTTAGCACAAATTCATACCTTTCTTGACATTCGCGATGGCCAGCTTCAACCGCAATTTTTCTGATAAGATGGAGTTTTCACCTATGTTTCTAGCAAATCTGTGGAGTCTAGAGGCTGTCGTGCAAGATTAGTGCACCAAAAAACATGAACATACACCTGCAAAATCTCTCTGTCTCACTCTCGCACACACACAAATGAGGCAAAGAGAAGAGAAAGGGGAAATATGATTGATTTTCGATGATTTTTTTGGAGTTTAAGATAATGATAGGGAATGATACTAGAGGAATAGAGGAGTAAAAGTGTGTAAAAACTAACTACAGACAACGAAACAACAAAGAAATTTTACCTTCCAACAATTTTCTCCAACACACTTACCATCACATACTCAACCTAGAGCTCATCCTCGGCAACAGCGCCAAATTTGGTGTCACTCTAGCACAATGGAAAGTACCAACGTGAGGCGCTTCACCTCATAATTGTCAGTTTGCAAAGAGTTTAGGCCGATATGAAGATAAAGAGTGAATGATGTGTATGAAGAAGATGGTGAGGAATGCAAGAGCATACACACACATGCATACACACACACACTAGGAAAGTTGCAATGGAGATCAATGGAAGGCAAGAAAAGAACTCATGATCATATTCATCATCATCTACTTACAATAACTCTTCTAGCTCTAGCACATAGGTTCAATCATAAACTAACAACAACCTCAAAATGAGATCTCTAGTTCTATTTATAGTTTTTGCCTAGTTTTGACCGGTTTCACATCTAGTGATCGGAATAGTTAAAAACTATGTTCTACCTTTAATTTGAACTATCTAACAACTTTCAAAAATTACCAGAATTGGTGTGAGCTTTCTACTTAGACTCCTCAAGCTTGAGGACTCCTCGACTTGCACAAAACGGAGTCGCATTTGCGATAATTGGATGTATATACATATAATACATTGGTTTAGTGATAGAATCACTATTGCCATGATGAAATCTTCTGATTACCTTTAAGTGCTTCCTTTTCTTCTATGACGAGAACCAATACTCGAGCCTTTGCCTTGAACGCTCTACAAGAGTGGATTCTATAGAGAAAATTGGTCCATTTTGGCCAAGGGAAGGATATTTGCATATTTTTCTAGTACCTATTAGGTGCCTACTTTGTAGTGGCCCTTAAAAATATAGGTGCCCAAATCCAAGAGAATCTCCAAAAATTAGGCTCGTGATTTCCTAAGGTGTGCCAAAATTTAGTCGCCCAAGTTTTTCCTTCATGAAAATGGGTCATCCAGAATTCTCGTCTTGACCAGCAAAATTTAGGTGCCTAAATTGGACACCTTGGCTACCTAAGAAATCTTTCTCAGTTAGGCCACCTTGGGAGATGTGCCCAATTTGGGCTGCATGTTGACCCTCTTTTGACTTTTGCATCTACATCTAGTTCCCCACAGTCACTTGATTTACCTCTTTCGTTACTGTTCAAGTGAAGCTTATCACTTTTTCCCTCTTTTTGGCCTTTTCCTCTCTAAAAACTTAATTTTTGTGTATACAGGCTAGAAATTATTTATTTTAGTATAGTTCTTCATTTAATTCACTTATTTCAAGTGTGCAACACTATACATTGCCCATCATCCAATTTAATAGTTTATTATTTTCATGAGGTAGGGAAGGCATTAGCTGAGTGCCCATTGTACCCAGTTGCCATGATAGTGTCACACCCTTCCTCCAAGTGTATCTGAAATTGATTATTAGCCTTTGAAGAGATCCATGGCTTATTCCTCACCCAATCTCTTAATGCTTTGGCTTGCCTTAGCCAAATTCTTTCCAGGAGGAGAGGGTAAGAAGTCTCCCAGGGTAGGGCAATAACAACAAAATCCAAGAGAAATTGGCAACCTTAGACTATCATGATTAACTTTTCAATGATGCCCAATGGTGTGACTCCATGCTGAGCTTCTAGTGTCACAGTAAAAGGTGTTGAATTTGTGAGGTGCAAATTCAATCTTCATACTAAAATTATGCATCAAATTTTTTGCAGAGCCACCATCTACAATGGCATCTATCGGAATTTGAGTATTTATGAAAACACATAACCTTGAACTCTTGTAGGCATAGGGGGAAAATCCACCACGAACCCATCTATACTTGGTGATGGACTCAAGTAGGAATATTGTATGACTTCTATTGAATTACTTCTCACCTTTACATCCATTTTTATGAGTTGGTATAAAATAACCTTGTGAGGAATCCCCTTAAGAATTTCTTCAATATTCACCTCTTGAGTATTCTCTTGAGGGAAAATAGGTTAATCTTTCACTGAAGTGCTTCTTTAATGGCCATGTGGTCCTTCAAATTAGCCTTCTTACCCTCTTCTTTTTCCTTGGCACCCCATTACCCTTTTACATAGGTTGTCACTGCTTGCCTAGCTCTAGTCATCATAGGTACCATAGATGATGAAACAACAAAGGATTGTGGAGTCATACCTTCATCCCTCAATGAGACCATGATCATATGGATCACAAGGCGGTTGCAAAGACATGCCCTTGTATAATGATTCTTGGCATTAGGACAATGTTGAGAGGGTAGTGTGACCTAAGGTAGAGAGCATTTATTTTGTACATGACCATATTCCCTAGAGGGATAAAATATTAGAGGTCTAGTATACCTAGGTGGATTCAGATGATTCTCCAAATTTTTGGGGCTTTTATGCACACCAAGAAGCTCCTTTTCAACTCCGTTATGGGGCATGTACCCACTCAAAAGATTCAAAATATCAAGAAACTCAATGGGGATTCTTCCTTAGTGAAGTATACACTATGACATGTTTGTGTGCAAGTATACAACTTGATAGTGAGGTCAAAATGATGAGAAAATTACAAGAATAATGATGAGAAGAGGATAGTGTCCTTAAGACTATGAATGATAATAGGAAGGCAAAATAATCCAAATGATCATAACAAGCACACTAGTAGCCACTCGAGAGACTAGAACTTGACTAATCAAAAATCACAACAAGAAATATCTAAAACAGGTACTCTATGTTACACATTTGTTCTTTGGCTAGATTTGATGTGAACGTTTTCTCTATACATGTGCTTTTTACTCTACTTATGCAAAGAGGTTTTCTAACCATGTTACCACATACTTGATACACGCATATGTGTTGGTACTTTGTACTTAGGGACATCATTCAGCTCTTACTTCAGTTCTATTGATCAGCAATAGAGAGACCTATTCCAACCATCCATCTTCTTCATGTCTTGTTGCATTTGTGGTCCTTGTGTGTGCTTATTTTGTGTCTCTTGCACTTCTACACACACTCAATAGTGGTATCAGAGCAAGTTTATCTCTTTCTCAAGCTTTGATTTTTTTGCATCATGGCGCACGTGAACTTTTAATAGTGAAAATTGACTTGGGAGCATAAAACAATGATTTTCAATAGCCAAAAAACATTTCTAGTAGTTGTGCTTGGATTTCACCCCCATTTTGAAGTCATTCATGTAGTTAGAATTTCCATTAGAGTGACAGATTGTAAGCTTAAATTTCATCTTTCATTCAAGTAAAGATATTGTCACATTATTATTCTTCAATGAAATGGTGGGTAGCTATGATGTATTTGGCATGCTTCAAGCTAAAGATAAGATTGATGGGACCAAATATCCAATGTGGTGGTACATGATGAAACATGTTCTTGTTGCAAAACAACTTGGGAACATACTGGCTAACTAGATCAAAGACTAGCAGATTCTTCTACTTCAAAATCTACTATCAAAGATGGAGCTTCTTCTTCAAGTACAGTGGTTACTCCCTCTCCACCTACACTAGAGAAACTTAGATGGGATGGAAAATATGCTCAACCTCATGCATTGATGGCACTTTTTTATGAAACATCATATAGTTCCACACATTCGGTCATGTTCTACATCGAGACATGCATGGGAAATTATTGTTTCTTTGTATGCTCTACATAATGAAGCACATGTTTTGTACTTGAGGAAGCACCTTGAGGATGTATATATGGCTAAAAATGAGTCTATGGATGTGTACGTGACATGCATCAAGGACTTGAAAGAGCAATTGGAAAACATAGATGAGATTTTTCTAGATGCATCAGTCATCTCTATATTGTTGGAAGGATTACGTGAATATTTTCAAAGCTTTCTCACTACATTTTGTTTGGTTTCAAAAGTAATCCAAATATGTATGCATTTGATGAGGTTGCATCTCTTCTTTTGCAAGAAGGGCAATCTAGAGTGAATAGGAGTGGTTTGATTGAGCTAATGCAAGCACTTGCTATCTCAAAAAAAGGGAAGAGCAAGTATGGTTCAGATTTGGGTTCATCAAAACCAAAACCTCCACCTTCGTCTTCCACTCATTCCTTTAATGATGTTGATTTGGAAAAAAAATAGACGCGATTTTTTTCAGAAGGCAAGTCATACTATTGATGAGTGTAGAAATCTTCCTAAGCACAATGAAAAGAAGAAGGAATCCAACATGCCTATTGCTAAAAATTCTTCAAATGCAAAGAATAATGAAGCGAACATGGCTCAATACTTTTGGGCATGTGTTGTTACATGTCATTATGGCACATCATTTCATTCTAAATATATGGTTGTGAGTGAGCTTGATTCACATTGGTTCTTGGGTAGTTGTTAGAGGGCCGCCGAACCAGGACGGATGAACCCGGACAGGTGCCGTCAAAAGTGGATTCGCGGAAACATTGTAGCAGATTTCTATTTAAAGCGCATAAAGGAAAGCGGTAAAGAGGGGTAGTAGTAGTTTTTCGGAAGGAGTCTCTGTTCTGTTGGGCATTGTAGCGAGTAGGGTTGATCACATCTCGAACTGAAGTGTTTGGAAATTGCAAGTATCGTATTGTATTCTGTCTGTCTGTTATATTAAATCAATTTGGGAGATTGCGAGCATCATATTTTGAGACTATGTATGAGATATTGATGAGTACATTGAGTTCTGTTCTATTCTATTCGTATCTAACTATTCTGCTATTCTCCTTGTTGAACCGATTTCCATTCGGTAGTCTTGTGTTGTGAGTCTATTTGATGATCAGTTATATACGATTCTGGATCTTTTCTGGCGTGAAATAGTGTGTTTGTCATCCTGCGAAAGACTGTGTACGGTCAAAATTAATCATCTACATTTAGTATCTTTTCGGTTAAGTGACCAGATTCGATACAATAGTCTGCGTTCACTGAGAATTCGGTAAAGATCTGTATGTGAACAGAAGTATTGGTAAGTTTGTCAATTGCGGTAGGAATTTGTGACTTGAGTTAGTATACGATAAGTTTTGCGTAATCCCGATTATAGTTGTATGTGTATTATTGTTCGGTGTACTTACCTGTCACATGGAATCGTCATATTGAGTAGTATTCAATTACTGAAAAGTGCGTATTCTATTATTTATAAGTCACAACAGGACCTCTGCTCCATTACCATAGCAGATTCAGTCTAAAAGTCCTAATATTCACCGTGCCGAAGAGTGGTCAGTATTCAGACTCACCCACTGTGCTAAGACATGATGGAGTATTTATGATTGTGTGAAGAATTGGGAAAATAGTACAGGGCCTCTGTCTAATAGACCCCTACCACTCCCAAGAACCCGAGGACCCGATAATACTCTTCCGAAAGTTGGAAGGAAGTATTATCGTTTAACATTGGCGATCCTGCTGGGGATGTGGCTGTAAGATTGCCTGGTATTTTGTTCGAATTAAATTTTGTTGGATAAACAATAGCAACAGAATCAGATTGTTGCAAGATTGTTCTGTTCGTAATACTATATGATTAGTACGGAAATGCTACATGCCGATTACTCGATCAGGTGAAAAGTATCCCAAGAATCACCAGTTAGGGGTATTAAGAACAACTCTGGGAGGTACTAGTGCAATTAGACCTGACCCAGTTGTCGAAAAAGTGACGAACGATAACACTGATTCCGGTGAGATTACGGTAGAACGTAGTACATTTCTAGAACTGTCTGGTATCACTACGGTGCAGACTGTCGAAAATACAGTAATTTTGGAACCAACCAAGACGCAGTTGGAATCTAGTCTAAAAGTTTTCGGAATAGATTCAGATACGATTAGAAACACTTTAGGGAAGGAAATTAACACAGGCGAATCAACACTGTATCCAGTCACAATTTCGAATCCTTCCGGTGGAATTTCGGTAAGAAAAACACAGTTTTTCGGTGACGATTCAGCAGTTTCGGCTGAATCTTCCGCTCAACTACAACGTTTGGAAGCAAGTCCTCCTAATCTGGATATCAAGGAGGAAGGAAGATTATTTGAAACAGAAATTTGCAATATAGTAAGTAAGCTAATTGCACCGGAAAGTGTGCCGTTTGGTGAAACAAATTCCGGTAGTTCAAAAACTCAAAACAGAAATACAGAAGGAGTGTATAATACACTCACGATGAACGAACAACCGCAACGACAGTTAGGTCAACACAGATTGTCTCCAACGGGAATAACATACACAAAGTTTAGTGGATTTCCAGGAGATGATCCAGATGCTCACGTACGCACCTTTGAAATCAATTACGTTGTCCTCAACCATCCATCGGACCCGGCATACAAAGCAATTGTTTTTCAATCTACACTTGTGAATGAAGCAGCAAGATGGCTTACTGAATACGATATTAATCATTTCGGTACTTATGAAGCAGTACGAGACGCTTTTTTGCAGCGATTCAGGCTGAAAAAGAATCCTGCAGAGATCTTTGAGTATTTACAGAACAACAGACAGAAACCAAAACAAACTGTACAAGAGTATGCTACCCTTTTCAGAACACATTTAAGACAGTTACCCCAGGCTCATGCTAATTTACCAGACGATGTTATCACACAGTGGTTTATCAATGGCTTACTTCCTCAACTTAGGCAAATCATGATTATAAGATGTGTAGGAGCCATGACCCTCGATGCAGTGATCGCAATGACCCTTCAGCTGGAAAACAAAGTTGGTGGATTTTCAGAGGATTTGGAATGGATAAAAACAAACAAACATGTGGCTGAAGATATAACTAAGCAAGTATATTGCACCACCTGCAAGAATTCAGGACATACTAGTGCCCAGTGTGCGTTAAATCGACCTATTGCGCCATCTGTAACATTGTTGGACATACCACTGAGAATTGTGCATACAATGCCAGAAGACAAGGAACAGCAACAGTTAATGCAATTATTCAGGAACAAGGGCAGCCAGCCAATCAATATATACCCCCACATTTGAGAAACAATCAACAACAAGGTTATCGACATTATCGAGGACAGAGGAACAACAACTATAATACACCGCGCTGGCAGAATGGACCACCACCGGAAAATCATAATTTACCACCACCTCGATGTCATTTCTGTGGACAATTGGGCCATATTAGAAGATTCTGTAGAGATGCAGCGGAATATGATCAAAGGAAAAAGGAACGTCAAAACCCAATGGCCAATGTGGTAACAATCACACCTGTAGAGACGCAGGCAGCAGCAGTTCAAACTCGTTCCGGTAAACAATTGCAACCAGCAGCAGAATTATTTGAACCAGGGATACGTGAACAACACAGAATGTATCATAAAGCTAGCCAGTGGACCACCGTAGAACCACCTGTTTTTCCAGAACCTACTCCAGTAATCCAGTCCCCGGATACGACACAAGCTCGTGCTGACAATACAGAAGCAGGTACATCATCTGCAGTAGAATTACCATCTTCAGACCAAGCTTCATCTTCAACAGTTAAGGAAGATGCAAATCAATTGCAACCAGCATGGGATATATTGTCAAAAGCATCCATCACACTGCCTTTCGGGCAATTACTGGCATTAGTACCAGGAATACGCCAACAATTTCAACAACAGTTTACTACAAAATCTGCTTGCATTCCGGCTACCGAAATAGTACAACCAGAGCCAGACTCTACGGTAGATCACTCAGTTCCTCTGATTACGGTATGGTTTCATAAACATCAAATCCCACAAGTTTTAATTGATGGGGGGTCTGGCGTGAATATTGCCACTGCGTCACTTTGTAAGAAGTTAGGATGGACTAAGATAGAACCAGTTCAATTCTTTGTTAGGATGGCTGATCAATCTAGAGTTCATCCAGTAGGACTGGTCTGAGATATACCCATAACTGTGCAAGACACAACATTCAAGATGACTTTTGTTGTTCTAGAATTGCCGGAATCCACCCTAGATTACAATCTACTTTTCGGCCGTCCTTGGTTGAAACAAGCCAAGGTAATTCAAGACTGGTCAGCCCAGGAACTTACGTTCAAAGATAAAAATCGCAAATGTGTTGTAAAGTTAGATGCGATACAACCCTGTGAGTTACATGCTCGACCATATTTTGCCGAACCAGTCCATATGTTAGATGGGTTGTCTGATGACGAAGAAGAAGAATTTCTGAAGAATAATGTTGATTTAATGACATTAGGAACTATTGATCTACAGTCTGTGGTAGATACCTGGAATGCTTCAGTATGTACAGTAATACCCATTGCCGAAGAAACTAAGGAGGAAGATACCATTTCGATTCACGGTAATGAACTACAGCAACTTCTCGAACCATCAGCTAATACAGAGAAATATCAACAATTTTATGTTCCAGAAGACCAATTAATTACTTATAATCTTGGAGATGAAGATCACCCTCGTCCTGTAAAGATAAAGCAAAACTTACCTGAAGCCTTTCAAGCAGATTTAATTCAGTTACTCCAAGAATTTACTGACGTCTTTGCATGGGATTACAAAGACATGAAGGGCTTGGATCCTCGTATTTATCAACACAGAGTTATGCTAAAACCAGAAGCTAAACCGATAAAGCAAACCAGCTACCGGATGAACCCACATTATGCATCACAGGTAAAGGCTGAACTTGATAGGTTATTAAAAGTTGGATTCATAGTACCAATAGAACATGCGGAATGGATTTCACCGATTGTGATTGTACCAAAGAAAAACAAGCAATTGAGAATCTGCGTAGACTATCGGAAATTAAATGCTGCAACAGTACCGAACCCTTTTCCGATTCCTTTTTTGGATACTATGCTTGACAAAGTAGCAGGTCATGAGATGTATTCATTTCTAGATGGATACAGTGGATATAATCAAGTAAGAATGGCTGAAGAGGATATACCAAAAACTTCATTTATTACAAATTGGGGTGTCTTTGCTTGTACAGTAATGTGGTTTGGATTGAGGAATGCACCAAGCACATTTCAAAGATGTATGCAGGAGATATTTTCTCCTTATCTCACCTCATTTATGCAAGTATACCTTGACGATTTTTCAATTTTCGGTAAGATGATCGCACATCTGGTACATTTACGATGTTGCTTTCAGAGATGTAGAGAATATAGATTGTGTTTAAACCCAAACAAATCTGTGTTTGCGGTTTCATGTGGTAAGTTACTTGGTCACATCATATCGGCACAGGGTATTCAAGTCGATCCTGATAAAATTTCAGCAGTATTAGAAGCTCCGGTGCCTAATACACCTAAGGAAGTAATGCGGTTTATGGGTCAAGTGAGATGGCATGGAAGGCATTTACGGTGGCTTGCTCATGTGGCAATACCACTGAACAAATTAATTTCCAAGACTCCACGGCAATTCGAATGGACTCAGGAATGTCAGATAGCATTTGATCGACTGAAACAGTTATTAACACAGGTTCCCATTTTACAGCCACCAGATTGGGATCACCCATTTCACGTATTTGTTGATGCATCTGATATAGCAATAGGAAGTGTACTGATGCAACAAACAGAAAAATGGTTTAGACCAGTATGCTATGCTAGCAGAAGATTAGCACCTACAGAGAAGAACTACTCGGTAACTGAGAGGGAATGCTTAGGACTAGTGTATTCGGTAAAAAAATTCAGACATTATTTGCTGGGACGAAAATTTACATTTCATGTCGATCACGCTGCACTTGTTTACTTGGTTCGGCAGCAACATATAGGTGGCCGCCTAGCACGATGGGTCCTACTATTGCAGGAATTCGACTATGATGTCATTCATCGGCCAAGTAGTTCACATGTTTTAGCAGACTTTTTGTCACGCTTAGATTCAGGTGAACCTCCGGTTGGTATAAATGATACAACGCCAGCCATCTATACTTCAGAACCAACTACTGAGGAATTGTCAACCCAACCAGTACCAACTACGTATTATGATCAGTTATTGACCTTCCTTTCGGATGGATGTCTACCTTCTGAAGTCCCTACAGCTACACGCCGAAAAATTGCAGTTTTTAGTCGAAGGTTCCGATTAGTTGCTGGAGAACTCTATTATGCAGATCATACAGGAACCTTACTCCGATGTATCCCTACACATGAAGTAAATTCAGTCATCAATTTAGCTCACTCAAGTCCAACAGGAGGACATTTTGCAGCAGATCTTACTCACCGAAAAATTCTGCAAAGTGGACTTTGGTGGCCAACTATGTACAGAGATGTATTGGAATTTATCAAAACTTGTGATAGCTGTCAAAGAACTGGACAACCACTACAACGCCATTACTTTCCACTTCATCCAGTACTTCCTTTAGAACCATTTCAGAAATGGGGTCTAGATTTTATTGGTCCAATCACACCTCCCGCGGTATTCAGTAATAACCGGTATATATTGACTTGCACAGACTACGCAACCAGGTGGGCAGAAGCATGGCCTTTACGTTCGGCTACAGCAGTTGAAGTAGCAAAATGTCTATTATCAGATGTCTTTCCAAGATTTGGATTGCCACTAGAGCTTGTTTCAGATCAGGGCACCCATTTTATGAACAATTTGATGAAAGCATTAACACAGTCATTCCAGATCAGTCATAAATTCAGCTCACCATATTATCCTCGTGCAAATGGATTGGCAGAAAGTACCAACAAATCTTTGCTGAACATGCTTCAGAAATTGACTAGAGAAACACCGGAAAGATGGGATCAGTTGCTACCTGCAGTCTTATGGGCCTATCGCACTACATATAAGGTAACCACCGGCTTGACACCATTCAAGTTAGCCTATGGACTAGAAGCAATAGCTCCGATGGAAATTATAATACCAAGTTTAAGAGTAGCAATTTCTCAGAAGCTTCTACCCGAAGAGTCATTGGTATTTCGGTTGGAAACACTTAGAGAATTAGATGAGCACCAATGACTCAGTTTCTTAACTATGAAAGAAATCCAACTAAGACAGGCCAGGACACATGACCGCAATTTAAAGACCTCAGTATTTTCGGTAGGATAGCTTGTTCTTTTCTACAATGCGAAGTCCAACAGATCAGCAAGAAAATTCAAGTTACGTTGGTTCGGTCCATTTAAGATTTCAGAACAAGTTGGTCCGGCAACTTTTCGGTTGACTACGTTGACCGGAAATCCATTGCCAAAGGTAATCAATGGGTCGAAGCTGCGGCCGTATTATCCCAGTACTAATACGCATTAAATTATTCGGCGGTGAACCGCGTTTTGTATAAATTTTTGTGTTTTTCTTTTTTTTTCTTTTCTTCCTTTTTAGTAGTGTTTTGTACGAATCTTTATGTTACTAGCCGCCTCTCCCTACCGGTCACTCAAGCACACACACCAGCATGCAAATAGTACCTTTCACGCACCGAACAATGATACCCATTCCCCTTCCCTTTCTCACCGTGTTCTCCTTATTTAACCCCCTCGGTTGCGCCTAAACACTATTGTGTTCTCGAGACTATACGTATTCCCTTGTCTTCTGTGTTATCTGTAAGAGTGCTTGTAAACACCATGGAAGCGCTAGCCAACTACGCTGCTTTCCGTGATGGTATCCCGACAGACGTCGGCGAATACCTGCGTTGTAGAGGATTGTCCAACTTCGCTGAGTTGCCTTGGCACTCAGTGGAAGCCCATCCCTTCTCCGCACAAATCATCCACGCCATCGCCCAATTCCCCGTCACCGAACGACAGTGGGTCTTCCCTTCTCTCCCATATAGGACCGTCATCACCTTCCAAGCCTTCTCTGCAGCCTACCGCCTCACCCCACAAGGACGCGAAAATGGCCCTAGCATCCCTATCGCTCGCATGACCAAACTCTTTCCCTGCTCCTCATCAAACGAATATGCCATTCTCTGCCGCCCAGAACCCGAACGATCCGCCCTACAGTTCCTGGTAGCAATTCTCAACCTACAAAAACAAACCTACGGCATCTCTCGCCCCTTCTATTCCGCCCTTGAGTTAGCCAACCACGAACCTGTCAACTTTGCCTCTTATTTTTTCCAACGAATCCATAAGGAATCCGTCGCTATAGTAAAACAACTCCAGAAAGGCAGCTCTCCGCGCTCTCGCCTTCCCCACATCATCTCCTTCCTCTTCCCAACCATTCTCGCCGCACAACCCCCACCCACAGGCCCAGCGCTTAGGCATGAAGAATCAGCACAACCACTCGAGGAAACTGAAGAAGACGACGAAGAGATCAATCAACTCTTCTGCACGAAGCGAATCAGGATCAGCTCTTCAGAAAGTGAAGTCCAAGGATCCGCCGGAAAGAAACACGACGCCGAAGAAGATCAGCAAGAAGAAACTTACCACGACACCGCCACTTCAATACACAACGACACTTCGACAGAGCAACAAGACCAACAAAACCGAGCAGATACAGAGATACTGTCCACCGAAAAGGAGTCTGAGCATCAACAGGACGAATCGGAAATTGCCACAAAAGCATTGGATGAACTTATTGAGGCCATCAATCATACAGAAGCCGAACAACAGAATGTTGCAAAGGTAACCACCATTGACTCTGCTCTACCCATCCCACCTATCAACCCTGACCTCCCATCGGAACCATCCCGCCGACTCGGTTCTGAACCTACACCTTCCTCCTCTTCCTCCCCTAACTACTCTCCGCCAAACTCCCAAAACCTACTCACTGATACCTCCTCCCAGCCTCGTCAACCACCACCACCCACCGTATTTTCAGAACTAGCCTCCATGGGTCAGTTTCTCATGCAGTTATCACACCAACTGCCCATACAATTTAAGGAAGCCACGAACAACCTGAAGGCCGAATATCAATACAAGGTCGACGTACTGGAAGCAGACATCACCCCCCTCCAGGAAGAAATCGAAGCCACAAAGATTGAGAACCATCAGCTCCAGACGCAGTTAGCAGAGCTACAAGCCAAATTTTCGGCAGAACAGACCTTAGTAGAGCAACGAGATGCAGCCCTTGAGCAACTTACAGCCAAAGATCGACTCCTACACGCCGCGCATGAAGAAATCCGCGCCCTGAAGGCCACCCTCCACGAAAATGAAGATATCAACGCCTCCCTCGAAGAACTGATCGCAAAGACAAAGATTCAATTGCAGGAAGCAATCCAGAAGAATCAGGAGCAGCCGAAAGAAACCGAACAAATCCAAGAACAGTTACGGAGAGCCGAAGAATGTGCAAATGAAGTAAACAGTATCCTAAAACGCCAGCTGATACGGGAAGGACAATACCTCAAGGATATCGACAGGACGCGCAGAGAGCGAGATTCACTGAAGAAAACTCTGGATTTCCAAACCCAGCAGTTTGAACGCCAAGACAACCAAATACGCAACCAAAAGGAGTATATTGCAGAGCTAAAGACCAAACTAGACGAAATGAAGACTTCCAAGGACGCCGCACTAGCCAATGATTTTTATCTACAGGAAGCTTTTGTGCAGACCCAGGCCGAGAATGTACTCACCGAAGCCATCGCACTTAGCTCTGCTAGAATAGATGCCCAGCTTCTAGAGCCTGATACGCTAAAACAGCTATTAGAAACCCTTAAGAAAAAGATAGCTCGAACATTTAGATCGGCTAGGAGTATGTACCTCGAAGGTCTCATCGACGAATGAGTATATTCGCCCATCCAAATTCATAATGTATGAATATGATAAGCAAATTTTGGATTTCTCACATTTTCGCACATGACAAGTCTTGTTCAGTCTAGCACTAATCGACAATGTAACATGCAGCATAATGATTTTTATTCGGATACAAATATTATCAAGGGAGGGAAGAGTCATGTCATACTGACATACAATCAGTAGAGCAAATGGCCGTTCAAGCACCTGTGTCTATAAAATGCGTTTACAGAGTATAGCTTTCTAAATTAGCATTCTTCAAGATTCAGCACCTGTTAGCAACTTCTAGTATATTTTTTCAGTAGACCTTCACCAAGCATGTCGGAATCTGATATTCTCCGCTGGCAATTCAGAAAGCGCGCCCATACGCAGACCTATGTGGTAACAACAACAGATACCACTCTACAAGATGAACCAGATGATGCAGTAACTTCTGCATCAGAAAAAACTCAGCATAAATTCTCCACCGAATTTAAAATCGAGCTCGACACCAAATCGCCAAAGAATGAAGAATGGCTACAGAAGATAGGGCTCCTCCAGTTTGCCCAATTACCGTGCGAACAGTGGATTGCTAATGATGATGCAGAGGACCAATTACATAGCATGCGACAAACCAGCGGTTTCATTCTCAATCAGGTACGATTTTCACCCCAGCTCGTTTCAGCCGTATTTAAACTACCACTCTATGATGGTGCCCGATATCTTAAATGTTCAAATGAGGATCTGAAGAAGGAATTTGGCAACTGTGAAGGCCCTCGACGGTATTACATGTTGAAAAACGCCACCTATCACCGACGAGAACAATTTAAATGGTATTTAGAAAAGCTTTGTTTACTAGTAAAATTCGACTTAATGTCGAAAGAAAATTTTTCTCCCCTATTGCATGCCGAAGAAGGAGGCCCGGTTAGCTGGACACATTGGCTCTATGACCACCTCTACGCACAAATCATTGTTGGGGATAAGAGAAGATCCCACACCAATAGCAGACTAGCAGCCTATTTAGCTGCTATATTTAATTTTGTCCAATCTGTAAAGGATAAACAGTTACACTGGTCCCCCCTTTTTTACCCCGGTGAATATGATCAAATAAATTCAGAACACCACACAGAGCCTCAGGAAGAAGCCCAACCCTCCTGTCAACTCTAGCACAATGATGAGTACTGAGGAGATACACCTCATAAATGTCAATCCGTGGAGACGTGAGGACCGGTATGAAGACCGCGAGCAAGTGATGGCACAAGTGCGTGAGTGAAAGCACACAAGCATGCACACACATACACACACGCGCACAAGGTAAGAACAAAGAGTGGAACAATGGAAAGCTTCGATTACCAAAGAGCTCTCTTACAAAACTGAAATCTACAACCAGCCAACCTCAAAAATGAGCTCTCCAGCCCTTTTTATAGTTTTTGAGTGGTTTTGGCCCTGTCCAGACCTAGTGTCCGGCCTAGTTAAAAAATAGGTTCCAGGGCTTATTTGGGGGCTCAAACGGAGTCTAAAAATCATGAAAATTGGTAGAATGGTAGATATAATACTCCTCAAGCTCAAGGACTCCTCGGCTTGAACAAAATGGAGTTACAAAAATGAAAAATGGTATTTACAATGGTTTTTAGTGAAAAAAATCACTATTTTTGTAGGGATTTCTTTTGAAAATTTGACATGTGCTTCTTGGAGCTCCCTACTTGCTCCTTCTTCTTGTGTGTCCACTTCCTTGAAGCGCTTCCATGCTTTGTCCTTGACCTTAAGCTTCAACACTCCCCCCCCTCTTGAGTCTGTCGTCCCTGACAGACCCTTGTTGTAGTGGTCGTTCCATGTAATACGTTGAGAGGTAGCGTCCTTTGCGTCCAACAGGGGCGATCCCTCTTCCCAATGTATCCTGGTCGTTTGTCTGGTTCTTCACTTTGCCACTGTTATCTCTTGCAGTTTGTAATCCCTTTGTACGTACTTCTGCCTTGTAGTCCATCTGGGTGGTGCATTTGTGAGTTTTCCAAAACTGCTAGCTGCTCAAAGGATGTGGTCAATGTTGATTGTGAGCAACTCTCGGTGGTGGATGGCTTCCTTGTTCTTGTAGTGGTCACCGTGATGTCCTCTGATTCTTCCAAAGATGGCTTTCATAGTTTTCGTGCCAAGTACTTGTAACCCATAATGGATGATGGTTAAGTGCATTAGTGCATGGGTTGAACAAATTATGTGCCTTGTGCATGGCCTTGTAATGTGGCCCTACGTATGCGTACTTGGATAATGCATGGCAAGAAGTATGGTGCAAGAGATTGGGTCTTGAGCTAAGTGCTCAAGGGTATGCTGACGGAGAGGTTTCCTAATCTATCATGGTTATAGTGTTGTTGAAACATACACGTCTTACCATGGTGAAGGGTCCGTTGATCTTCATCTCTTCGTGTTGTGGTTCCCTCATGGTGTTTGACCGTCGGCTTGTCCTTTTTGTTGAGGGATGTCCTTGCTGGAAGTTCGCTGATGAGCATTTTCAAGCACATAGTCTTCTCTCTTTTTTTTTTTTTTTTTTTTTTTTTTTTTTTTGGAACAATGGTGGCCGTAAACAAGAAGAAAGAGGTTAGTATCAATAACATATTTTGCATGTGAAAATTGTGTCTCATGTGCCTGGGATTTCTCAATTGTGTCTATGCACGGCCCTGTAAGGTGGCCCTATATTGATGCATACTTTGGAAATGCATGACCTGAATGGTGCAAACGACAAGGTTATGCCAAAGGCACATGGTTGCTGCTGGTCGAGGCTTTTGATGTTACTTGTATACTTGATGAATTCTTTGATTGGAGGTGTCTATCGGATCTCGAAATGATGTAATCCTCCGGATTGGAACCCATTTTGGAATAGGGTTTGGTACTATAGAGATCACCTCAGGCCAGTTCTTCTTTGGATGCAGTCCAAACTTTGGTATCCAGTGTGGTTGGCCCCTTGGTTCTGTGGATGTTGCTTGTGCTTTTGGCTTCCAAACCCATATCCTGGGTGAGTGCCTACCTTTTTTTGTAGAAGGGTTGAGTTTAGCTTCTTTTGGTCTTTGTGCTCTGTTCTTACCCTTTGCTTTCCTTGGCTTCTTTGTTGAGGCCTTTCGCATGGCGGGGAGCATAGGTCTTTGTACGTGTAAGAGCTTCTTGGGTACCCACATCTGTAATCGCCCTTGTTGAGCTGTAGCTAATTTTTTAGGCACCCAAATTTGTACCTGATTGTGGTCGGCCTTCATTGATAGCTTCGGTACCCAAATTTGATGGATTCTTTGTGCTTGACCCTGTCGTAGGTGCTTGGTCCTTCTGTTGTCATGGTCGATCTGGTTGGTTGGGAGTCCTTGAGGCAACATCGATGGTTGTACTCCTTTCTTTACCCAGATCTGTGTCATGCCCAACACTTCTTTCTTCTTGAGGTCTCTTTGTCTATTTGATAGACTGGCTGTCTTGCACTGTTTTGCTTCCTTCTGAGGTTGAGCTCCTGTGGATGCTTTGCTCTTTAAAAATCAAGAAGAAGATTTATCTTGCCTTTGCGACTGTCCTTCCGTGATTGCGTCCGTTTGGATCATAGAGCTTTTGACATCTACAACATCTTGTTCGAGAAGATTAGCCTTAGAGGAACAAAGAGAGTGTGTGGTGTCAGTTTCAGTGGGCATGCGATTCTCCAATTCTAATGTAATGCATTGATTATATACCCACACTTGAAGAAGTTGACTTCTTAGGTTCAAGTTGACAGCATGGTCGTAAATCCAATCTTGACCCAAGACAAGTGGCTCTGTGAGGTCCTCATCATGACACACTAGCATTTTGACTTTTATTGGACCATCTTGAAGGTAGATGGGAAGTTCCACCTCGCCCAAACAAGGTGTTTCCATGCCTCCTAATCCTATGAGATAGGCTTCTATGGGCTTGATGTCCAATTGCAGGTCTTGGCAGTATGAAAATCGAACTGCACTAGTTGCTGCTCCTGAGTCAACCAATGCTCTCACAGTCCTTACACTCTTTCCTTGTCCTACCTCTATAGTCACAAAGGGTCGTCGATCAATTATTTGAGAAGTAGTTATGCCCGATTTTTGGCACATGTCCATGTGATATTTTGGAGCTTTTGTGTTGACATCTAGGCCTAGCCGCCGTAGCTTATTTCTTCTGATGCGCTCTCTAGCCTCTGCTTGTGCTTCTTCTCTAACCCTTAACTCCTCTTCTTTTTGCTTCTTAGCGGTATTGAGTCTCATGAGCATTTCCTCTGTAAGAGGTTCTTGATATAATTTGACTCGGCATCCACTAATATAGTTTGGTAGGATATCACCTTCTAAAGTGGCCAATTGCACTGCACCGCTAGTGGAGAGTCTATTAATGATCATGGGTCCATATCCTCGTTTCTCCAATTTGCGGACATGTTGCTTTAGCGTATAAACCAGCACTAGATCTCCTTCCTTCAATCCTTTATCCTTTACATGGGCATCAAAGTATGCCTTTTGCCTTTTCTTTGCAGCATAAATGCCTGCTGCTGCCCGTAGCCTCGTCTCACCTAAGCGTTCTAGATCAAAGATCCTGGAAGACAACTCATGTCCATTCCACTCATGCTCTTGTGCTACTTTCAAGGCTGGGATTAGGAAGTCCAATGGTAGCACGGCATTCTGTCCAAAGACCATCTGAAATGGGGTAGCATTGAGTACCGTTTTGTAGGCAACTCGGTATGCCCAAACAGCATGATGAAGTTGTTTGTCCCAATCAGAGCGTTTATTATTTACAAGTTTCGTCAATACGTTACATAGGATCTTATTCGTGCTCTCGGCTTGTCCGTTAGCTTGTGGGTGATAGGGGGCAGACTTCTTATGTATCACCATGAATTCTTGAAGGAGATTTTCAATGACCTCATTCAAGAAGTGCGTACCTCTATCACTAACCAACTCTATTGGTAACCCATATCTAGTGAACACATTTTCGAATAAGAACTTAGCCGTCGTTTGAGCATCATTCTTTGTCGTGGCTTTTACTTCCACCCACTTTGTAAGGTAATCTGTGGCTACAATAATGTATTCTGCATGGGAGTTTCTAGCTGGGGGGTTAATAGGGCCGACAAAGTCTATGCCCCACTTTGAGAATGCGCGCCCTCCCATCATTGGCCTTAAAGGCATCTCGTCTTTTCTTATCGGATATTGGGCACGTTGGCATGTGTCACATTTCTTCACATAAGTATGTGCATCCATATGAAGAGTGGGCCACCAAAGTCCTGAGAATAAAATGGTCTTAATTACTCGGTCAGGCCCAAAATGTCCACCTGCAACACTACTATGTGCGGTTTCTAAGACTTTCAAATAGTCTGATTCATGAACGCACAGTCTTAGGTAACCATCCTTGCCTCTTCGATATAGGTTGTCTCCTATTAAGGCATAGTCTTGAGCCTCTTGCTCCATGCTTCTTCTTCTTGATAGACTAGCCTTGTTCGTTAGTATTCCTGATCTCATAAATTCTACCAGTGGAGTGCTCCAATCTGGAATTAATGACACGTGATAAAGAGTGGCATGCTCCACTGGGGGTCTCTTCTGGCACACTGGACAATTCCGGATCCACTCTTGTATTTCTTTGTCCATGCTAGGCCAATACACTCCTAAACGTTTTAGATTCTGCAATGTTCGTTGTTTTGAGTAGTGACTTCCCAGCAATCCCTCATGGGCTTGTTGCAACCAACTAGTATGTTCATCGTCCTCGACACAACAAGCTAATACGCCCTCGGTGTCTTGCTTGTACATACTTCCGGCCAATATTTGATACTTTTGTGATTTTACAATTTCTTCTTTGCTTGTTTTCACATTCTTATTTGCAGGCCCGAAGGTTAGGACTGGTACCAACTTGTTTGCCCATTTAGGAACAACTTCTAAATTGAACAGATAAGCATCGGGCAATTCATCAGACACTCCTTGCGGTGGCTCTCCTGAAGTGATGTGAGAAAGATGGTCTGCCCTAAGATGGGTTCTAGCTTTCCTGACAACAACTTCAAAGTCGTATTCCATTAGTAAGAGGAACCATCTCACCAAACGGCCTGTATTGCAAGGTTTATTGACCAAATATAGTAAAGCTTGATGATCAGTGAAAAACTTGAACTTATTGGCCAATAGATAGTGTCTGAACTTCTTCACAGCGTATACCATACCTAAGCCTTCTCTCTCCGTTGTGGTATAATTTCGTTCAGCTGCATTTAATTGCCTACTAGCATATGCTATCGGCAAATCTAGGTTTCCTTCACCTGTGGGTTGTGCTAGCACACATCCTATTGCATGATTGGAGGCATCTACATGGACATGAAAGGGTTTGCTCCAATCCGGAGTAGTCAATATTGGTGCTGTGCACAAACGTCTTTTCAGCTCGTTGAAGGAATTCTCGCATTCCTCGTTCCACTCAAAATTTGTTAACAACCCATAAAGAGGTTTAGCTATGATGGCATACATGTGGATAAACCTACGGTAATATCCACAATGGCCCATAAAGGCCTGTACCTCTTTAACATTTCTTGGCCTTGGCAACTCAGCTATCGCTCTTACCTTGTCTTCATCTGTTGAAATTCCATTCTTAGAAACAATGTGACCTAAGATTTTACCTTGTCGTACCATGAACACACACTTCTCTGGGTTCAGACAAACTCGATAATCTCTACACTTGTTGAAGATTTGTCTGAGCTCAGGGATGTGGTAACTTCTCTGTTGGGAATGCGCACATAAATCATCCACATATACTTCTAAGCTCTTCCGCAAGAACTCCTTGAAGACATGACACATGAGCCTTTGGAATGTTGGAGGTGCATTGGTGAGCCCAAATGGCATCACACGAAATGCAAAGATTCCCCATTCTGTGGCAAAGGCCGTTTTGTGTTGATCTTCGGGGGCAATGGCTACTTGGTTGTAACCTAAAAATCCATCAAGGAAGCTATAAACTTCCTTGCCTGCAACACGCTCCAATAGATGTTCGGTGATTGGAAGTGGATAACTATCTCTGATCGTAGCGGCATTAACTTTTTTAAGGTTAATGCACACGCGCAACTTCCCATTCTTCTTGGGCACCACCACAATGGGGGACACCCATTCAGTGTGCTCAATCTCATAGATGAATCCAGCTTCAATCAACCTGTCAATTTCCTCCTTTATTTTAGCTGCATAATTGTCATTATATGTGTAGGGCTTTTGTTTTGTGGGCTTGGCATCAGCGGTCATCGGAATCGTATGAGAGCAAATCTTTGGATCTACTCCTTTCAAGTCTCTATAGTGCCATGCGAACACATCCCTATATTCCCTTAATAGAGCTACAAGCTCTGCTTCTTCTTTTGCACTTAGGTCATCTCCTATGTACGTACATCGTTCTTCGTTCCCTTCAATGGTCACTACAATTTTTTTGGTCTTTTCTTTATTGTCATATGCTTCTCCTATAATGGCCTCTCTCTTAGGCATTCGTACCAAAATTTTTCGGTCTTCCACTTCATATTTCTTGAAATTTTCTGGTACTTCAAACAGTGATTCTTCCTCTTCTTGTTTCACTGCTTTTCTTTTCTTTTTCTTTTGACCTCCTTCACTTCCTTCCTTTGAATTTATCGTTTTAATACTCGTGAGGGGTTCTTCTTCTTTTTGGGTTAACACTCCTATGTCTTCTAAATAGTGTTCCTCTGAGTCAAAGTAGGTATCCATCACAATGGATTCTAGATCATCATCATTCTCTTCTTCTTCTATGAACTCATTAGGATCACACTCTTCCAACAGGGGCTGACACATGAACACGGAAATATCATAACCCTC
Source organism: Ceratopteris richardii (assembly GCA_020310875.1). Classification (NCBI taxonomy): domain Eukaryota; kingdom Viridiplantae; phylum Streptophyta; class Polypodiopsida; order Polypodiales; family Pteridaceae; genus Ceratopteris; species Ceratopteris richardii. Next base: position 130,685,658 of record CM035419.1, read on the forward strand.
CTCATCGCAATGAGGTGTCCATTGTTCTTCATTGACTGCTATGTCCATGGTAGCTAAGATTTCTGCCCAACCATGAGGCTCAAATTCCTCATCTGGAAATATCATCGGTGTATAGGCTGGGTCTTTTATTGGTCTATCTCCTGGGGGAGTTCCTTCTTCTCTCGCTTTTAGGCGCTTTTCCTCTTCCTCTGCGACCTTGCACATCCACAAGTGAGTATCTTCATGCAGCCAGGATGGATCAGGTGAACTTCCAGAATGCACAGAGATTGAATCTTCTTTTGCTTTGTGGATAGGATTCCATTGTAGGGGTGGTACATCTCTGAAGGTGTAATCCTTCAGATTGACCTTGGTGGTGACCCCTAAGTGTTGTAAGTACAAGGAGTTGGTTCCCCAATCCTGTACTATTTGCAATTGTCGTAGGAAGGGTCTTCCTAGGATCATCTCGTAGACATTATTTTTCTCAAAGTCACATATAGCAAACGTATGTTCAAACTCTACACCACAAGTGGTTAGAGTTATCCCTTCAAGCAATCCGAGAGGTCTTTCAAAATGACCATCTGCCATTTGAAGTTTCATTCTCGTTGGTCTTAAGGTGGGTTTGCCCCATCGCTTCCACAAGGAAGTGGTCGCAATAGCAACACCAGCACCCGAATCTACAATTGCTTTGGTTGTGTAACCTTGATAGGTGATCGGAAGATAAGTGTTACCTTCTTCACCTTCGCTCGTGTCTCCTATCTTGTCGAGAGGTATCTCTGGAACTTTTTGCTTAGAGCCTACTTTTGGCATATTGGATTCAAGTTCTGGAACCTGATCCTTCACATGATTCCAGAGCTCCGGTTTTGCCTTGAGCAGCTCCTCTACGGTGAGATGACATTGAACTTTAGTGTTCTTCACAACATCAGTGTTTCTTGGAATCACTGAGTCTTCATTTCTTACCAATATTGTGGGAGCTCTGATCTGGAGAGATTCAGATTCCCAGGGGCCTATGAAATGAGGCAACTCTTGTAAAGAATTAGATTCAAAATCTAATCTTTCATCTTCTTGTTGCTCTGCTTGGTCTCCATAGATAGACGGAATGTCTTGGGGAAATTGATCATGAAGATCATCAATCTCAGGAATAGGAGGGGAATTACCCTTCTCCTTGGCCCATTTCTCTTCCTGTATTTCCCGCAAGAACTCTTGAGAGTACTGTTGAATTGAAGGAGGTATTCCAGCATCCGTGGAATTAGGAACATAAGCTCCCATTGGTGGTGAGCTTCCTCTTTCAATAACTGGTTGAGCCTGTGGAGGTAAAGAAATTTGTGGTTTATTTACCAACTGCTCTATTCTTTCTAGTAAACCTTGGAAATGCAAATCCGGTTTGACAGAGTTTGTCTGATTGAACTTTTGACTAGTCTCAAGTATAGCTTGAGCTTGTTCTACCATTTTCATGCACATTTTCATCCGTTCAATCTCTAAATCTGCTCTAGGGTAACTCTTGTCTAGGTTTGCAGCTGTTGGCCCTTCTTGAAGACGAGCCTGGTAGGCCTTGAACATCATGTCCAAGCCTTCTGGGTTTGGATCTGCAAGGACAGACCCTGGTTGTGGGTTATTTACAATGGGTGGTGGGGTGGAATGAGGTGGAGTGGATGGAGCTTCGGTATGTGAGGGGCTTTGAGATGCAATGTCTTCTATTTTTGTTTTGGTATCCCTTAGGCTTTCTTCTAGCTCGGATAGCTTTTTGTTCCACTTGCGATTAGCCTTCTCTCTGGTATCCTTCCATGTTCTTGGTTTCCTCTTACTAGGTTCTCCTACCTCACTTGACTCCGACTGCTCAGATGGTTTTGCTTGTTGTGCAGCCTGTGCCCTAGTAACTGCCTGTACAGGAGCCACATTATTGCTACTTGAACTTGAATCTGCCACTAAGCCTACCATATTGATGGGTGTAACCTTGGGTACACTAGAGGGATTCCTGGGACACTCTCTAGGAAGATGTTCCTTGCCGCACTCAGGACAAAAGCCTTGTATTGTGATGTTCTGTCCTATTCCCAGAGCTGGTTGGTGGGGACATTCACGAATGAAATGGTCGCCCTGACATCTAAAGCATGGTCCTCTAGGGGCTTGTGGTCTTTCCTGTCTCAATTGGGGCCTAGGATTTGGATTCGTATACATGACACTGGAGTATTCTGGCTCCCAATTTTGTTCTATAGGTGGTGTCCCATATTGATACTGAGAAGTCTCACTTTGCTCAGGTGACTCTATATAATAAGCATGTGGACTATCTTCATGGAAGTAGTCTGAACCATGAGCGTGAGAATCATTTTCTGAGACCAATGGGGTTAGTGGCACCAATGCTCTATTATGGTTCTCCTCCGCCATCGTATATTTAACTGGGATCACATTGGCAGGAGCTGGTGGTTGGTTTCCTAGGACTGGTTGTGGCCTATATGGTGCCTGATATTGCTGCTGGTATTGATGTTGATATTGTTGTGGCCTATAATATGGCTGTTGGTACTGATTCTGATACCTAACCTGCTGGTAAGGTTGCTGATAATTTTGTCTAACAGCCTGTCTGTTATAGGGACAATCTTGGGCCGTATGATTTGTGTATTTTCTCTCAATGGTGCAATACAGAGCATTAGGGTTTCCTTGGGGTTGAGTCATCATTGGGCAGACATTAGCCAGGTGATCTCCTCCACACGTATAACATCGCTTCACTGAGGTGACCCTTGGCATTTGTCTATATTGAACTCCTAGCTTTTTGGCCACTTGCTCAGCTATCTCATCTATCTCAGTGGAGGTTCTAGAGGTATGACTTGTAGAACTATCAGAGTCCTTATAGAGTTTGGATAGTCCTAACTCCTCACCCAAGTTGTCTTCTATGTCAATGCATATCCGTATACACTCTTCTATGGATCTAGGCTCTTTCAAGTATACGTATGACCTTAGTTTTGTGCTCAATAGGCCATCTAAAAACAGTGCCACCTGTTTGGCTGATGTGGGTAATTCTGGTACAGGGCATCTTTCCAGGTACTGTCTAAACCTTCTTCCTGCAAGTCGCACTGTTTCTTGGGGTGTCTGCTTGAAGCTGTGGATCAAGGATGATGTGTTATGCCTGATACCACTCTTGGAAAATTCCACAATGAATTCTTCTAGCAGCTGACCTATCTCTCTATAGTTGCGACTGTTTAGAGGTTGAAACCAAGCTAAGGCAGTACCCTTAAGGGTCAAACCAAATGCCTCGAACTGGGTGAATAAGTCTTCAACCTGTTCAGCTCTTAGCACTTGTTTGAACTCCGCCACATGATCATAAGGATCTCCAAATCCATCAAAGTAGTTCTTCATTGTCTTAACCACTTGAGAGGGTCTAAGGGTTCTTGAGTGCTCTCGTGGTCTAGGCAATGGGAAATCATGATCATCTCTTTGATGCCTATGAACTCTATGTCTCTCCCTTTCAAGTCTTTCCATTCCATATCCTGATCTGTCTCTGCCTACAGTGTCTGCAAAGCTTACCTCCGGTCTCTCTCTAGTTCTTTCCCTCTGGGTTTCATGAGCCTTGGATGATTCGGCTCCTTGGAGGCCCTGGGAAACATTAGATCTTGGTGGAGGGAAAATTGACTCACCTTGCCAAGTGTAAGCATGTCTGTCATGATCTGATACCAAGAATAATTTTTGAGAGGTGTGATCTAGATAGACAGCTTTCCCTGGTGTCTCTGGGTCCTTGAATTCATAGATGGTGACTACTGGGTAGGGTTGATCTGGCCTAAATCTCCAAAAGGCTTCTTCCGTTTCTCTATTCACGAATAGTTCTATGCTTTTGTTATCTTGAGGAATCCATTCTGGAGTGAGCACTCTGGTTAAGACTGACTTACCTCTAGGGGTCTTGGGTTCTCCTCCTAGGTCCCCTTGCTCTAGGTCTCCTATCTTATTCTCAGGAATGATATTTCCAAACTCATCTGTCCTATCTAGTAAGTTGGTAACCACATACATGGTTCCTTCCTTATCAATGTAAGCACCCTCTTCAAACTTGACCACTGGGTGTTCAAGTCCAAAGGGTTGGTCAGGATTCTTGAGTTGAACCACTGATCGTCTCAGACCATCCTCATAGATGCGAGCACCTAATTGGTTGGTCCTGATATACTCCAATTGGGTCTTATAGGGACCTTATGGTGTCTGTAAATAGGCAATGCCTGAGTTACGTGTGGGTCTTTCCATGCTAAAAGACATTTCCGAGTCACTGGTTTCTGAACTTCGTGTGTAAGGATAACCACTAAGCTGTTGAGCCCAAGACTTGGATATATGGTTGACACTAGCCTCAGATGACCTAATGCTTTGTCTATCCTTGCCTAAGTGTCTGCCAGATCTCAGGTTCATAAGCCTTGGCTTCTAGTCCCAAAGTTCTCTTATATTGCTCAAAATCCTTTGGAACACCTTGGTTTCCAATTTTCCTGAGGGTCAACTTCAAAATACCCTATCTAATAATCATGGTATTAATAGTAACATAACCAGTCGATGTTTTTGTTGTACTCCTCACGAGCTTTCCAACAAACCCAAGATCACTCCGAACGGATTTCGTATGAGAAAGTTATGCCAGTTCAGGGTTTTGGGGGTTAAAACAGGGAAACAGGATCTCTCAGGAGATGCTTCAAAACAGGTGATACACGATATTGGTAGGACACGATTCTTGATACTTGAGGAACTCGATACACGATACTTGATCTTTGAACAGACGATACACGATATTTCAAGGAAAACGATACTTGATACTTCCCCTAAACGATACACGATCTCTAGCCCCAAACGATACACGACCAAACGATATCTGGATTGAGCGATCTCTGACCCAACGATACACGACCTTTGGGTCAAAACGATCTCTGGCCACGGCGATACACGACACTTAAGCCAAACGATACACGATCTCTCACAAAACGATCGCTGGAGAAAACGATATCTGAGCAAACGATCGCTGGACAAAACGATATCTGAGCAAACGATCGCTGACTCAAACGATACTCGATCTCTCACAAAACGATCTTTGACAAAACGATATCTGAGCAAACGATCGCTGACTCAAACGATACTCGATCTCTCACAAAACGATCTTTGACAAAACGATATCTGAGCAAACGATCGCTGATCTCAAAACGATACTCGATACTTGCTAGGTATCGCGATCGCTGAACCAAACGATACTCGATTGACGATCTTTGCGAAACGATCGCTGATGAAATGATCTTTGGCAAACGATCTCTAACAAACGATCGCTGGAGAAAACGATCGCTGGCCAAGTATCGTGATCGGTATGAAACGATACACGATCGGAGGGAAATATCGCGATACTCAACCACAGGAGATTCACGATACTTGTCAGGTATCGCGATACTCGACCGCGGGAGCAAAACGATACTTGACCCTTTGCCAAGATTTTTGCAAGATTTTTTAAGTTTTGTTTTGATGCCCTTGTTTTCCTAGTCCTTCTCCCCTCTCCTCACTCTTTGTATCACCCAAAACTCAACACTTAACCTCTGTAAATCCCAAACGATACTTGACGCAGGTCGACTTTTTTTCTGAAAAAACTTGGATTTCCTGAGAGTTCATGAGTATGAAGTGGGTTTGCTTACCTTTGATACTCTCTTCCCACTCTCCTAGCACCCTATTTTGCTCCGCGTAGCTCCCAAAAGCTTTGTTTCTCAAAAACGATACTTGACGCAGGTTTTAGCACTTCCGAAAATGGCCGCTCAGATTCTTGGTGTTTGGAGAGTGTTTCACGAGTTTTTTCTTCAGCGATTCAGTTCTGCACCCCCCTCTAAGCCTCTTGTTCACAACCACAAGCAAAAACAAGGTGAATGTACTAAAAAAAATGGAAAAAACTGAGAAGATGAAGGTGGGTGGAGATGGTGATGATGGTGAAGATGAAGAAGAAGGAAAATTCAGAAACTGAACTGAAAATGATGATTTTTTTACCTTCCAACGTCGCTACTCTACGTCTTACCGTCACACGCTCGTCCTCCAAGCTCTCTCCCCGGCAACGGCGCCAAATTTGGTGTCAACTCTAGCACAATGATGAGTACTGAGGAGATACACCTCATAAATGTTAATCCGTGGAGACGTGAGGACCGGTATGAAGACCGCGAGCAAGTGATGGCACAAGTGCGTGAGTGAAAGCACAGAAGCATGCACACACATACACACACACGCGCACAAGGTAAGAACAAAGAGTGGAACAATGGAAAGCTTCGATTACCAAAGAGCTCTCTTACAAAACTGAAATCTACAACCAGCCAACCTCAAAAATGAGCTCTCCAGCCCTTTTTATAGTTTTTGAGTGGTTTTGGCCCTGTCCAGACCTAGTGTCCGGCCTAGTTAAAAAATAGGTTCCAGGGCTTATTTGGGGGCTCAAACGGAGTCTAAAAATCATGAAAATTGGTAGAATGGTAGATCTAATACTCCTCAAGCTCAAGGACTCCTCGGCTTGAACAAAATGGAGTTACAAAAATGAAAAATGGTATTTACAATGGTTTTTAGTGAAAAAAATCACTATTTTTGTAGGGATTTCTTTTGAAAATTTGACATGTGCTTCTTGGAGCTCCCTACTTGCTCCTTCTTCTTGTGTGTCCACTTCCTTGAAGCGCTTCCATGCTTTGTCCTTGACCTTAAGCTTCAACACCTCCACCTCGTCTGCATCTTTATTCCACACAGGTAACAGCGCACAGAATCAGATAGTAGGGACGCCATTTCGGCTGTCCATTAGAAGACGAATGGCAGACAACTTGCCAACTGCCAGTCCAGAGCAAGCACCGGATGTCCCCCAACCCGATTTTGTCATAAGGATGCAAAACCAACTCCAAGAGGTTTCTCAATATTTACGGCAACAAGAACAAGCGATTCAGCACAAAAACGAGTTATTATTAGCCACGATGACTAAGTCCAATTCAGTAATGACACAGATGCAAAAAGAATTGGATGACAAAGAAGCGTTAATACAGGTGTTACAGCAAAACAACCAGCATCTTATGGCAGAATTGATCACCGCAAAAAAAGTATGTCCAAGACTTTAATCAGTGGCAGCAAGCTATCCAAACACAAATTCAAACCGAAATGTCCAGTTTTTCTACCCTGAATGCTCACCTGCAAGCCGAAAATGAACTTTTGCAGTCAAGAATACAAGTATTGCAGGAGTTCGAAAAGCAGATATTAAAGGATGAGGGTGTAGAACTAAATGCCACATTGATGACAAATGTGGACATAGATTTATTAAAACAACAGTTGGATAGCCGTGTTCAAAATAGCTGGACACTTTTTCGCAGGAGATGGCTGGCTATACTTGTTCCGCCACTAGAACAAGTGCGATCAGAAAGGATTGGGGAGTCAAACCCTGGTATGGACCGACAGGCACTGCAAAAGGATATTTCAGCCAGGTGGTGATAGGATATTGTATGGGTACATGGCTTCTGCAGAAGACTTGGATATTTTCAACAAGCATAGCACAGGCATATCCAAGTTGAAATGGGAACTAAAGCGGTACAAACACGCACAAACTTTCAAGAAGAAGAGGATTCAACAGCACAGAGGGTACTTTGATTCCATAGACGAAGCGATTAAAGCACATGACAAGGCCAATTCACAAGGTCAAGTTGTCTGTGCTAACTCACGAACAGCTTCTTTTGATCTCGAGGCAGCTAACAATCATATCATTGTCTGGCTTCCTATTGTATGTATATATGGACATGCTTTTCAGGATGGCTTAGATGTTCAAGAAGCTATTCAAGTCAAAAAGGAAGAGCTGCAACTTGGGCATATAGAACGTTGCGAACAACTTGAGAAAAAGTTGGGTAAAGAAGAACAACAGCCAAAACAGGCGAAAATACAAGAAGACATTGATCGCTTTTGAACTGAGCCTGAGAGAAACTGAAGAATACGAGTATAAAAAGCGTGAGCTTTTGAGGCAACAGCATATAAGAAAGCGGGACTTCATGAAGAGGCAACTAGACCAGCTATACGAGTTTGAGGAAGTTCTGGAGAAAGAGAAGACCTATCACGTACGGTGACACATTCGGGGGCATAGGGGAATGAGCCTGCTTATATTTGCTGAATCACCAGCAGGATATTGGCATGCTGAACGTTTAGCCAGAGCCTTTCTGGATGCATGTAAAGGAAGGGAACACTGGGATAGCCCAGGCAAAAGGATATTACTAATAGTACTGCACCTGCGGGTTCGAGTCCACCGTGCATGCCAGTGTTAGAGGGCCGCCGAACCAGGACGGATGAACCCGGACAGGTGCCGTCAAAAGTGGATTCGCGGAAACATTGTAGCAGATTTCTATTTAAAGCGCATAAAGGAAAGCGGTAAAGAGGGGTAGTAGTAGTTTTTCGGAAGGAGTCTCTGTTCTGTTGGGCATTGTAGCGAGTAGGGTTGATCACATCTCGAACTGAAGTGTTTGGAAATTGCAAGTATCGTATTGTATTCTGTCTGTCTGTTATATTAAATCAATTTGGGAGATTGCGAGCATCATATTTTGAGACTATGTATGAGATATTGATGAGTACATTGAGTTCTGTTCTATTCTATTCGTATCTAACTATTCTGCTATTCTCCTTGTTGAACCGATTTCCATTCGGTAGTCTTGTGTTGTGAGTCTGTTTGATGATCAGTTATATACGATTCTGGATCTTTTCTGGCGTGAAATAGTGTGTTTGTCATCCTGCGAAAGACTGTGTACGGTCAAAATTAATCATCTACATTTAGTATCTTTTCGGTTAAGTGACCAGATTTGATACAATAGTCTGCGTTCACTGAGAATTCGGTAAAGATCTGTATGTGAACAGAAGTATTGGTAAGTTTGTCAATTGCGGTAGGAATTTGTGACTTGAGTTAGTATACGATAAGTTTTGCGTAATCCCGATTATAGTTGTATGTGTATTATTGTTCGGTGTACTTACCTGTCACATGGAATCGTCATATTGAGTAGTATTCAATTACTGAAAAGTGCGTATTCTATTATTTATAAGTCACAACAGGACCTCTGCTCCATTACCATAGCAGATTCAGTCTAAAAGTCCTAATATTCACCGTGCCGAAGAGTGGTCAGTATTCAGACTCACCCACTGTGCTAAGACGTGATGGAGTATTTATGATTGTGTGAAGAATTGGGAAAATAGTACAGGGCCTCTGTCTAACAGACCCCTACCACTCCCAAGAACCCGAGGACCCGATAATACTCTTCCGAAAGTTGGAAGGAAGTATTATCGTTTAACAGTAGTGGTACTTCAAAGCACATAACTTCATACAAAAGGTTTTTTTGGATCTTTGAAAGATGCACCCAAAGGAGGACATGTGGTGTGTGCAAACAATGCCTCTTGTCCTATCATTGGAGTAGAAAAAAATTATCCTATAGTTGTAAATGGAGGTGTGATTCCTTTGAAAAATGCATCGTATGTACCCAGTATTAAGAAGAACTTAATTCTACTTCCTTTGAATGCCAAAGTTGGACTCCATGTACACTTTGTTGATAATTAGTGTATGGTTCATGTTTTCAGCAATGGTGATATTATCATGATGTCAGGTACATTATGCCTATATCGAAGGCATCCAGAGCACCATAATCAAAACCAAAATGTCTTGACATATTTGTGTCAACATCTAGCATGAGCAAAGCCAAGAATGATTGCATGATAGTTGACTCATCTAGATCTAAATCAGTCATCCAATCAACCAAGGATGTGTCTAGCTATGCACCTCGAGAGCTAAACTGCTTTGGCATACATTGTGTATCATAGGATCTACCACACCAACTACATCATCATGCTCCATATGAGCTAACTACTCCACATCAACACCAAGGTCAAACTGATAATGAAATTCTAACTGAGTAGGATCTTATGTTTGAATTTAGAGATGTTCTTCCCATTGAATTATCTTGAGGGATACCACATGAGAGAGGGGACATGAAACATGCTATTGAGGTATTTGCTAACATCAACCCTATTCATAAGCTACCTTATAAGATTATTTTTTCTCAGCATGATGAGGTAGAGAAGCAAATCCATGATTATGTAGATATAGGCTTCTATAGATCTAGTAACTCACCTTGAGCATCGCCAATATTCCTAGTTAAGAAGAAAGATGGCTCTATGAGACTTTGTATAGATTATAGAGCATTGAACAAGGTAACTATCAAAAATAGGTTTCCAATGCCTAGATTTGAAGACTTGTTTGATTGGTTCATCAAGCTAGGTATTTTACCTAGCTTGATTTTAGGTCAGGATATCATTAGATTAGGATTAGGGTAGAGGATGTCCCGAACAGTATGTTTAGGATTGGACTACAACCATATCTACGAAACCTTGTACTAGTCTTTTTTTATGCTAGTCTGATCTATAGTAGATCGAACACAAACACTTGGAGCACTTGAGGAAATTATTCTAAGTGTTGAACAAAAATTACTTTTCACCAAGGAGTCAAAATGTCAATTTTTCAAAACAAAGGTTAGATACCTTGGGCATATAGTATTTCTAGAGGGAAACGAGATGGATCTTGAGAAAGTATGGCTATGATGGAATGGCCAAATCCCAAGAACCTCAAAGAGTTATAGAACTTCTTAGGTTTATCATGATTCTATCAATGATTCATTAAGAATTATTCCAAAATTGTTATCTTGATTATATAATAGCTTAAAGGGAAAGGAAAAGCCTTTTATTGGGGAGACAAACATAACCAAAGTATAGAAATGATGAAGGTAGCAAATGATATAGCTCCACTTTTACACATAGCAGATCCCCAATAAACCCTTTATGGTTGAGAGTGATGCGAGTGATTTTGCTCTAGGAGCAGTTTGAGCTTAGGATGGTTGATTAGTGGCTTTTGAGAGCAAAAAGCTAAATATTTCTTAGAAGAGTTACTCCATCTATGAAAAGGAGTTGTATATAGTTGTCTACTATTCGGTTATAACCTGCCGATTCTATATATAAGTCTATTATGTATGAGGAGATGAGTAGTGCATTATGGCAGAGACTACGTGACATGTATGCAAGTCCATTGACTCATGTGAGACATAGAGCACATCGAGAGATTTGATGTTGGAATTGTGGTCGTGATGGCCATATTGGACAACATTGCTTCAGACGGATGTGATGATGATGTCAGAGATATGAACATGGTGCAGCTCAGGTAGTGATTTCAAGAGAGTCTATGGCAGATGATTGTGCTATTGATGGTGATAACACTTTCTCCTATAGGCAATTGCTTTAGTCTTCTCATTGTTCTACTATGCTTCTTTGTCTAGAAGGATTTCTTTTTCTTTCTTAATAAATTGTATAATCGGTTTGCAACATGAGCAACGTGAGGGATCCAGATTACATAGAAGACACAAGCTCCTAAGAATCTTCTCACTGCATTGACATTGCAATACACCTCTAAAATCCTACTAATGGCATCAACCTTTTGTGGATATGGACTATGACCATAATGTCCACACAGATGTCCAATGTTCAAAACTTCATTGACACCAAGAATGGATTTCTCTAAAGAGAAAGTCAATCCAGCCTCTTCAAATCTTTGAAAGATTCTTTCACAAAAGAAAAAAGGTTAGAGACAAAGTTCCTACAACCAAATGAATCAATAGGTGCATCTTTCTCCTTCTCCACACAACCTTTTATCGAAATTTCATCAATAAAAGGCATAGTCACGTTTGGAATAAAGTAGTGTAAGACCAAATTCATTGAATTCATCATATGAGCTATGGAATTAGTCGCTCTCTATGGCAAAGTACACATCCTTACTAGACCCAAAGGAGTTTTCATCATGGTAATAATCTTCTAATAATCTTCTCGTGATATCTAAGGGAAACTAGAAAAAAACCTCCACAAACGGATCAACAATGTGTCTTGTTCCAACATTTCTAATAGTGACCTTATTGAGAGGTTGCAGATCCTATATGAAGCATAGTTTCCCATTCTTTTTTCGTACTGTGAATAATCGATTTGAATATGGTGTAGAAAATGGTTCAAGAATCCTCATAGCAATCTTTTCCTTTAACAATCTCATCAGCTTAGGCAAGTGAGCCTTTGGGAGTGGTATTTGCCAAAGATTCCATGGAATATGTGTTACAATGAATATGATCATAAGGGAAACTAGCTTTAGATCAGCACACCCTATCTCATGTGAAAATGCTTTTTCATGTCAAATAATCATCTCTCTAAATCGCTCTTTTTCAATTTCAAAAATAAATTCTTCTCCAAAATTTATATGTTTCATAGATTCTTTAATAAATCTATGCCTTATCTTAGATTGATCTATAAGAATAGGATCCTCAAAAACTCTTTCAATCATATCATAACTTTCTTAGGTAGCACATGAGCTATGGGTTTTACTTTCTTTTCAACTCTTTTGTATCTCGTATCAGTATTGATTTCGTGCTCTATTAAGAAAGTTGCAATCACTTGATATCCTTTAATAGAGTTAAGAATGAGAATCTTTGATTCATTTTTTTTTTAAGAGTATTCTCAAGATCTTCCACCAAAGTCAGAATTTTTGTAAGTTCAATCATAATTGCAATGGTTTCCTGATAGAAAATCAATCCTAGGTCTTTGTAATGTTTTTCATTCATTTTCCTAAATTTGGCTGGAAGTTTTTCTTCATGCAAGACATCAAACTATTTTCCACTATTATCTTGCTCAATAGTGGAATCTAATAGAAATTTTGATCATAATATGTCCCAAATTCTCTTATTGATCAACAATTATTGCACACATGATTGTAAGAGTCAATGCAATTTCTTCCTAAATTTCTTCTATTCCTTGAATGATTTTTTTAAATAGTCATCACTTGTAGAGAATCCAATCCAGCTTTTAAAAAATTTCTAGCATATGTTGAACCATCATTCATGGCCTTTGTCTCCAACTACATTTTTGTTATAAAAAGTTGCCCTAGTATCACCTCTTATGAGAAATTATCTTGCACAAAGAAATGGAGTTCCTCATAGACTCCTTCTATTATAATAGGCACATAAGTACACACACCTAGCAAGATTTGAGCCTCATTGTCTACCATTCTCATTCTCCATCCATGGTCCTTATCAATGGACCATCATAATTTAATCTGAATTTTTATTTATAAGACTCCTCGTGCCCAAAAATTCTTATCAAATGGGCTCTCTCCATCGTTCATCTTGTCATCGAGAAGAATCAGACCAAGAAATTTTTATTAACTTTTCTCATCTCAATCTCCTCTTCTTCATCCCTATTACTATATAATGAGTCACTTAATGTGACTACATCATTCATTGTAAGAGTTTCATCTGTAACATCTTTCATATCTTTGTCTTGAGGAAGAAGAAATCGACTTGTCCTCACTAGCCTAATAAAATTGTCCTTGAACTCAAGTTTTGCTATGGAAAAGACCTATTGAAGGGACATTATTACTTGGCTTTTTAATAGTATATCATTCACAATCTCCTTTATGTCATCTTTCTTTTGGAGCTTAGATATCATAATTGCTCTCAGAGTCCTCCTCAATTTCTTTCTTATATTCTCCTCTCCTTGTTTGTTTTCATCATCAAAGAAGTTATCAATATTCTTTTTTTTATCTTTTTTTATTTGATTATCTTGTGATTTATTATTCTCATTAAGTGGTTTTTTCCCTTCTTTAATCTCTTTTCTCTTTTCCTCTTCAGTCAAGGTTGTAGTATCCTCAAACTGCACCTTCCATTCATCATTGTTTTTCTTCATTTCTTCTTCTCTAGATTATCTTCTAGTCACTCTTCAATCACTCTCGTCAACTTCGTCATGCATATCATCATGTCTGCTTTTTTCTTCAATATTATCTATATGAGAATATACAAAAAAATGATCAACAAGTGATTTCCATGCAGTTTTTTGCATAATCTCATCTCTAGCTTTCACCAAATTTTCAATAGAATAGGTGGTCTGACTCTCATCTGAATGAAATCTTTGTTCTTCCATTGGCTCTAATTTAGTCATTTAAGTGTTAGCAGATGCATCTGTGATAATTAGATTTTCATATAGCTTTTCCATTCCTCCTTTGCCCCAACTGAGAGCAAAAGGAAGTCGTGTATAAAAATCGCATAATTTCTTGTCTATTTCTATCACAAGTTGGTTTTCTTTTGCTTTTCTTAATTCATCACACATATGGGTAGCATGATCCAGTCCATCATACCAAACACATCTTTTGCCCGTAGTTCCCCATTTTTCACTAGCTTCAGTTTTTCTCTGAAATACTAGCTAAGCAGGTGGAGGAGCAAATTGTTGCATCATATGATGCATTTCTAGAGCCACATTAGCCTCTTCAACTCCACTACTACTTGCTCCAGGATCTTGCAAGCTGTTACCATTAGAGTCCATGTGAAAGGCCAAATGGCCAATGGACACTTCTTTTTATATGTTCTTTAATAAAACATATAGTGTCCTGGCCAGCCACAGACTGTATGTTCGGCCGCATTTGTGAGACCTAAGAAGTCTGTCTTCGTGCTCCCTGTGTACTGTGTTTTCTGTGTATTCTGCAGCATCTGTGTGAAGTATTGTGTGCGGCCTCAGGAACTCGCTTTTTTACTTCGAGCATATCATCATTGAGCTCTCGAGAAGGAGAGTGCATTGTGGTGCATTGTCATCGAAATACTTCACTGGTATCAGAGCTGTTTGGCAAAAAATCTTTGTTCTTTTTGTGCGAGAGAAGCGAGCACCCCCTCCCCCAAGGCTTACCACTAAGGCGGCGACCAAGGTATAGACCTTGGCATACCTTCTCATCCGAGTCACCGAAGTCACCGTTGGTGCCGTTGGTTGCACGCAAGGGAGGACCTCAACGATCAAGGAAGATAGAGGTTCCTGGTACTTCCCGAGAGATCACCCATCCCAGTATTGTTCCCCCCAGAGCTTGCTTAACCGTGACAATCTCTTGCCACTAAGCTACACTCTTGTGGTGTCTGAAGAAGGGGAAAGACTAAGGTTGACATTACCTTGAACATGTTTTGGTCCCTCAAAGCTTCATTCTTTGTTTTCAAAGCCTATTTTTGAAGCATTTTTGGGTGTCTTTTGGAGCCATTTTCGAGTACTTTTGCACATAGTTCTCTTCACACAGGTCTGCAAACATCAAGAAGAGTGTTCTTTCTACTTCTCAGACAATAAACATCAGCCATTGGTGCTGTGTTTTTTAGTCACACTCGCAAAACTACAGGTTTTTGGAAAGGTTTTCAGTTTTGGTGGGAGCAGCCGCTGCAAAATTATGCAGGTTTTTTGAGCCAAAAACATCAGAGTTGACAGACACTTGCCGGAGTTATTGGCTAGTTTTTGGGCTATGCATTCAGCCTTTTAGTGTCATTTTACTGCATATATTGAGCACCTACACATCATGTACGCTTCTGTGGATATCGCTTATGTACGTCCATGTGGTCATTGATATAGTGGTTATGTTCTTTGCATAAAGCCTTTTACATTTGATAAAGAGGGTCGTGGTGAGGTTTTCTTAACTAGGAGACACCCACATGTCGGGTCTCTTCGGTGATGCAGGTGGAAGACTTACCCAGCCTCGCCATAGGAGATGTATGATATTTGTAAATAGGTGCTCAATAAGCCTAGTTGGCTTCTATTGGGTAACTGATTATATGCAGTAGAGTCAGTGATTCACTATGCAGGCAAACATGTTAGTACTTGCACTTTTATGATATTTTGACACTGGTCATATGCTCATTTTGCAGAGCATACTCTGGCAAAATGTTTCCAGTTTTTTGGTTTTGTCAACTATATAGTGGTCGATTTACTCCTTCATACGCTTATTCGTTGGTCTTCGGACTCTTCTAGCTCCATTATCATTCCATTCTATTCTCTACCATCATGGTG
The DNA here is from genome assembly GCA_020310875.1 of Ceratopteris richardii. Lineage (NCBI taxonomy): Eukaryota > Viridiplantae > Streptophyta > Polypodiopsida > Polypodiales > Pteridaceae > Ceratopteris > Ceratopteris richardii. Next base: position 130,701,489 of record CM035419.1, read on the forward strand.
TGAGAGGTCTCAGACACATCCGGTGGATGAGGGCCTAGTGCTAGTGTTTCAAAGTAGGGCAAAGACCATTTTGAGATCGGAAAATTTGATGGCTGAAGCTTTGCTCTATGGAAGAATTAGATTAAAGATGTGCTGATACAAAGGAGACAATGGAAGCTAGTAAATGGGATTTAAAAGAAGCTTGCTGACATGGATGAAGATGATTGGGATGAGTTAGATGAAATGGCCAGGTCTACCATTTGCTTGCACCTGGCAGATAATGTTTACATTACAGTATTAGACTGTGAAAGTGTAGAGGAGCTTTGGAAGAAGTTATGCAATACATATGAAAAAGAGAGAACATCAAATAAAGTGTATGTGATGAGAAACTTATATGACCTTCATATGAAGGACATAGATAGTGTTGCTACTCATCTAAATGAGTTTGATGCTATATTCTCCCAGTAACAGGCTCAAAAAATGGATATGGATAACGAAATGAAAGTAGTATTGCTGTTATGCACCCTGCCATCATCATGGGAGGAAGATTTGATTGGGGGATGGGGGAAAAGAAGATTTGAGGCTCCTCTTAAATGCTTCTTTTCCCGTGGAGGTGCTTAGTTCCCTTGAGAACAACCCTCAACAACTAGGGAAAATAATTAACTACAGCAAGGTCTGGAACCTCTTCTTATTGTCCGACCATCCTCTTTGTGTAGTCTTGCACACAAAAAAAGCAAAAATCAAAACTCAGTCAGAAATGAATGAAGTCTAAAGCCCTAAGCAAATAGATGCCACGTTTCACATTTGGTTCACCAAGTAAGTTGGCGGGTTTCACCAACTTTTGAGTTCTTAAAACAAGACCACTAGGTGGATAAGGTCTAGCTTTTCTACGGGTCTCTTCATGGCTACATGTGGGATGCTTGTGTGTTGCTTCAAGGCATGAGAAGTGAATTCAAAATTGATTGATTTGCTACTATATGCATGAACTATGGGATGCAAGTGCCAAACAATTATGTAATTTAACTAGCTTTAGGAAGAATAAAATGTAAATAGTGTTCACCAACTATCAGGGAGAATATGAATTCACATTCATTAGTGTTCATGCAATGAAATGAGTGTAAATGAGTAAACCCCTATACAAAGTATGCTAAAAAATATGAAATCACCCTTATACAAAGTATGCTCAATGGGTATATCCATTGAAAGCAAAGTTTGTAGTGTTTATGTGCTTCAAAGAGATTTTGGCTTTGGTTGAAAATTTGTCAGCATGTAAAATAGGCACCCTCCATTCTGATCGAGGAGGGAATATATTCTGAACGTGGGATAAAACATGAGTGTACAGTGTTGTATATACCTCAACAAAATCGAGTTCCTGAATGGAAGAACAAGTCAGTCATGGAGGTGGTCAGATGTATGGTCAAGAGTTAGGCTTTACCGCATAGTTTGTGGCTTGAGGCTATTATGTATGCAGCATATGTACTAAACTGGTGTGCCACTAATGCATTGCAATCTATCACTCCATATGAGGCTTGGCATGGTCATAAACCATCTATTGCTCACCTGCATGTTTTTGGTTGTCTGGCTTATGGATTAGTGCCTAAACAACAATGCACGAAACTAGATGATAAAGCAGTGAAATGTATTTTTGTTGGGTACAGTTCTAAAATCAAAGGCTATCATATGTATATCCACAAACTAAACGCATTTTGGTTAGTCGTGATGTTTTTGTGGAAGATGCTATTCAGCCATTACTTTCATGTACTAAGGAGACATTTGTTAGTTCCAAAGACATGTATTATACTTTGTTGCTTCTTTTTACAGGTGGATAGTCTAGTGTTGGTCCTAATGAGGCAACTTTGCAGCCTTCCTAGGTTTCATGTGATGATGGAGATCATTCCATTTCTAATGCAAATTTACATGATGCACTTGTTGATGAGTGACCTCATATTGAGGAGGCAAAAACTATGCCAAAATGGCTGGTAGACTTTACATGATAGCAAATTAGCATACTCCTTTTGGCTCTCATAATGCTTCTCTTGCATCATATTGCTATGCTATGGCTCCCTCTAGTCTCTATGATGATAATGAGCATGTTTCGTTTGATGAAACACAGAATTTAGAAAATTGGATGGTTGCTATGCAATTTGAATATGATGATATAATGAAGAATGGTACCTGGTCTTCATGTTACTTTCCTGCTCGCAAGAAGGCCATTCACACTAAGTGCGTATGCAAACTAGAGTGTAAGGCTAATGGTAGAGTTGATAGGTATAAAGCTAGGCTTGTTACAAAGGGTTATGTTCAAGAAAGAGGCATTGATTTTGATAAGACCTTTGCTCCTGCTTGCAGAATGACTACTCTTTGTAGCATATATGCACTTGTAGCTCATCATGGTCGGAAAATACATCAACTAGACATTAAAACTACATTTCTCAATCGTGACTTGCATGAAGAAGTGTATGTTTTTCAGCCCTGTAGCTTTGTGCAAAAAGGACATGAAAACAAAGTGTGTAGGTTGAAAAAGGCATTACATGGTTTGAAACAAGCACCATATGCTTGGTATGAAAAGATTCATGCTATTTGTTGTCTATTCTGATGACGTGCTACTCATTAGTCCCCATGAGAAGCATACTGCTGATTTTAAGGCTGATTTGCATGCCTTTGAGATGTCAAATTTGGGCCATTTGCATCATTATTTAGGCATTCAAATTATTCAAGTTGATGGCAAAATAGATTTGTGTCAAGCCAAATATATTGACACATTATTATAGTGTTTTAGCCTTGAAGACTGCAAACCTACTGCCACTCCTATGGAGAGATGCTTAGGATTGACTCTTCATGATGCTAGAGATGCATTTGATGTTGTTCTCTATAAGTACGTTGTTGGATGCTTGATTGACTTCTGCATTAATCGGCTAGATATTCAATTTGTTGTTGCACAAATGAGCATGTTTATGCATTGCCTAGGTGTCAAGCATTGGCAACTGGTTAAGTGCATCTTTTCCTTCTTGAGTGGTACCTGACTACTTGGATTGTTTTATCTCAAGGGGGGATCACTATCACCATGTTTACATGCTTTTTCTGACTCTAATTGGGTTGGTTGCTATGACACTCATGTATCCACTAATGGTTTTTGCTTCATGCTTGGTAGCTCATGCATATCTTGGTTGAGCAAGAAGCAGCCTACTATGGCCACTTCTAGTTGTGAGGTTGAGTATAGGGCAACTTTCACAACGAGTGTTAAGTGTGTGTGGCTCAGATGCCTTATGGCTGATTTGGGTGTTTGTTAGTTTTCTGCCACCACCATCTTCACTGATAGTCAGAGTGCATTGGTAATTGTGAGGAACCCTGTGTTCCAAGCTCACACTAAGCACATTGAGTTGCACTATCATTATGTCAAAGGAGTGATTCTCTGCTTGAGAGATCACTTTGGTATATGTGCCCACAGAGGAGAACATTGTAGACCTTTTCACAAAGGCTTTGCCTAGGCAAAAGTTTAAAGGTTTCCACAAAGCTTTGGGTCTACTTACTTTTCTGGATTGATTCCACATAGCTTGGCACTTCTTATACATGAGTGTCAACCCTGTGTTCACTGCATCACTTCCAAGGGGGATTTGTTGACATATTTAGGTAGTGATGTGTGTGAACGCACTAGGACCATTGGGGCACTTTTTGCCTCTTTAGGATGTTTTTCCACTGCTTGTATATCCTATAGCCCTAATGGTTTACTCATCTTTGTACATTCTCTTGGTAATACATTCACTTTTGTGTGATGTGCCCAAGCTTCTTCTTCTTCCGTGTGCTATTTGCCTACTTCTGCATACCACAAACTCCAACATTTATATGTGAATGTGTGCATGAGTTTATGTGTATCATAAATAGTGTGTGTATGCATGCATGAATGAGTGTTAGTATGTATGCATATGTGCATGAGTAAGTTAGAGGTGTGTATACATGTGCATGAGTGCATATGCATGTGAGTGTGTGTAAATGCATGTGCATAAGTATGCATGAATGGATGTTTTTATGCATGAGCGCATATGCATGTGAGTGTATGTAAATGCATGTGCATAGTATGCATTAATGCATGTTTGTGTGTATGAGAGCATATGCATGCATTTGTATGTAAGCGTGTACATGCATGTTTGTGAAAAAGTATATGTATGCATATATATATGTGCATACATATATGAGAGATGAATGTATGTATGCAAGTGAATTTTATGCATGAAAGATAAATTGAAAAATAATAAAGAAGTGTTTGTTGATTGTTTTTTTTCTAAATGAACTTATGTTGTTTTTTCTTAATGATTTTTTTTATGCAGAGCATTAAAGAGCACCTAATCTTGATGATTATTATGAATGAGAAGGTGGAGAGCAATGCAATAGATGCTTATTAAAGCTACATTCTCTAGAGTCTTTCTATCTAGATTTCTCTAGCAGATGAGATTTAAATCAAATTGTCTTAGAAGATTGTCTTAAAATTTGAACATTGTTTTAGAACTCTTACTTTTATTTTCCCACTTTGTATAGGGCTATTTTGTTGTATCCTTTTTTATTTCATCTTTATAAACATGAATGTTACCATCCCATCTAAAAAGAAAAACTGTTTGCATGTAGTCAAATGATGTTTACCATATGCATAGACCACTAGAATATAGGCAAACACTTCATACAACATTGTTTTCACATCTTAAGTCTTAAAGTGCACTGAAAAAACACCCCATGTGTAGTCACACAATAGGACCGGTTGAAAAACCAAAATTGATCCACCCAGTGGTCTTCATTCATGCCCTGAACTTTAGTCTATAGATGTTACAGATATTAGCCTTTGCTTTCAAAACTCTACCCAACAAAAATACATTTCACTATTTTATCATCCAATTTCCCACGTTGTTGTTCAAGCACTAATGGATATGCCAAACAACCAAAGACACATAGGTGAGCAACATATGGCTTGCAACCATGTGAAGCTACTATACACCTCGCCATCTCCATGAGTGACCTGTTCTTCCTTTCAGCAAATGCATTCTATTGAGGTGTATATGGCACTCTACACTGATGTTTTATCCCATGTTTAGCTAGCATTGCATTAAAAATAGAAGACATATATTCCCCCCTTGATCAAAATGGAGGGTGCACATTTTACATGCTAACAGATTTTTAGCCGAAACCGGAAATTATTTGAAGCACAAAAACACTTCAGACTTTTCTTTTAGTGGATACATGCATGCATGCCATGAAAAAGCATCAATAAAAGTAAAGAAGTGAAGGTAGTTCCCAAAAGAATGTGTCTGCATAGGACCATAGATATCACTCTGAAGAAGTTGCAAGTTTTGAGCAGCTCCAACTGAACCATCTTTTCAGAAGAAGGAATGCTACATTTTTCCCAATAATACAACCTTCATAGACATGTTGACTAGGTGCCTCAACTTTGGGTAGAGAGGATACCATTGTAGATTTCCGTAGGCATAACAAATTAGCATAATTCAGATGACCAAAGTGTGCATGCCAAAGTTTTGCATCAGACATAGCATGAGAATCTTGAACTACATATGCTGAATCATTAAGAAATTTTGCATAATCTATGAGCTTATACAACCCACGACATAAAATGCTAGAAGCAATAATGATGTCAACATGATTAAGGGGCTTTCCAGCTTATTTAGCTCCTCCCAGCATCTAGTTCTCTGGGAGGGACAATTGGAGGCGCACAGGCTATTAATAGTACATTCAAAAGGTTTTCTAAGAGACAAACCAATCTACAATGCCATTTCTTTGGAGCCCTTTAATTTCAGAGTCATCCAGGTTAGAGAGTTCAACAATGAACCTGTGAAGGTAAAAAGATTGAAGAACAGCTCTTTTTCAGAGGAGCAGTAGGTATTCTAGGCAAAAAACCCCGAGTAACGCAAGGTAGAAAAAAAGATAAAAATTGGATTAATACTTTTGATGTACTGTTGGAAGATGTGTCTAATTCTCTTTTTGAGATAGATAGGTTTCTTGTTAATTCTTATTTTGTGACCTTACATTCTTTTTTAATTTTTTTAATGAGAGAGGCATTTTCAAATTGGCTTGAGTTATTAAATGAATACCACAATCGATGAATGAAATATCAGTCGATGAATATATACTTCTATAAAAATGAATATATACTTCTATAAAAATAAGTTTACAAAAAACAAAGGACACAGACATACGTGTGCCGTTCTTGTGAAAAGTGGAAGGAGTGTAAATGTACTATGTTCATTTCTTGTACAATTCCAGTTTATATTCCCTCCAAAGAACAATTCCATTTTATATTCCCTCCAAAGAAAATGTCAAAATAAAAGAATTGCGCAACGAAATATAAAATTTTATAATGGTAGCAGCATGCATATGTAAATAGAAGTCTATCGTTAGCACGCTTTGCTTATCTGTTATTTAATGGATTATCTTATTGTTCTTTCCACGTCTTGTCGCATAAGACTTGAAGTCCATCTTTTTCATGCCTTCAAATTGGTAAATTCTTCTAATATTCAAAATGCTCTTTTTGTTCTTTTTTCAAGGATTTAGATTTACGCATATTCTTTTGGAGCTTGAATTGAATCAGTGAATCAATGGAACAAACAAAAAATGGGCGTAACAATTGTTAGATTTTTTCATGTAACAGAGAAGAGGCATCACATAAGTTCCCTTCAATCTCACAAAACGAAAGGGAATATAATGCTCAAAGGCACCTTTTGTCAAGAGAGCACTAGATTGAGCTCTCTGACTTCACTAGACAAGATTTCCGAAGTACACTTGTGATTACAAGAACACCCAGGTAGGGAAAATAATACAAGAAGATGTAGCCAATACAAGATGTCCCACAACCTGGGACCAATAGGTATGGAAAACGCGACTAGAGATGATACAAGAGATCCCACAACCCGGGATCGTAAGTATGAGACAAGATATCTAGATTACAAGAAATCCCTTCTAGGAGATGAACTAGATACAAGAAGGAACTCGACAAAATATCGTACTATGAGATTACAAGAGGAGAAGAGAGGATGACCAAAAACTAGACTAGACAAAACTGAAACAAGGAATAAGACAAGAGCCGGAACTAGAACTTGGAGAGTACTTACTTGGCGATCATGACTCCTTGAGCTCCCAAGACTGGTATGGGCAAGATTGAGAATGAATGTGGCCAACCCCTCCTTATATAGTTTTTCAAGGGCGGTTACCAAAAGGCCAATACGACCTGATGATGTCATTGGTGATATCATCAACTAGAAATAGGACCTTCAAGTGTTTGATTTCAGCAAATAGACAGTCGAACTTGGGGTTTTGGCACATTTCAGACAAAATGGAAGCATTAGTTTCTCCAAAATCTAAGCTAATCATGAGATATGAAAAGTCACGTGGAATCTAAGGTTTAAGATGGTTTACTTTGTGTCCATGACATCACCTCCCCCTTAAGTGATGAGTTCCATGAGGAGCGGTTATGTGACTATGAGATCTTCTAGAATTTGAATCTTCATAGCTCTTGGTCTTTGTAGAGCTCTTGGTTCAATGTGGTACTGGAAAATGATGATGATGGATATCCATGATGAAACTGGAAAGGGTTTGTAGTATATCTAGGTGTAGAATCAAGGCCATGATTCTCATGATGGGTAGTACTCCTCTTTTGAATCTGATGATGATCCTTCTGATGTGGGATGGTGATTGTAGAAGTCCTAATTTAAAGTTTCTTCTTCTTAGGACATTTGAATACCATATGATCATGATCTCCACAATAAAAGCATAATCCATTGTCTTTCCGATGTTTTCTTTCCTTTGGTGTAAGTCGTTTGATCCTAATGTTATCCAACTACATGGGTTCTAGTTGGGATTCTTCTAACATGTGTTGTTGAGGAAATGAGGTAAACTTGTACTTTCAATCGTGAACAAAAATCTTCTTCTCTTGCTTTCTCTCAAATAACCTATTGTCACACTCAATTGCTTGATTCATGAATTTATTCAAAGTATTTACCTTGGGCATGGTTAACATGAGGTCGTTGACATCATCACGTAAGCCCCATCAAAATTGGTTGATAAAATAATCCTCATGCCATGTGAGATCACAAATGATTTGTCTGAACTCTGATGCATAGATAGACGCAGGCCTATTTCCTTGATGGATCTTCCTTAGCTTTGTTTCGGCAACACGTGAATAATTGGTATCTCCAAACGAAGATTGAACTCCCGAAGAAATGCCTTGAAATCATGCAAAATATCCATATCCTTCTCAAGGATAGGTGCAAACCATGAAAGAGGAGGACCACATAATAGAGTTCCTATGAGTCCTAAATGAGAAGCATCATTTGGGTACCTATCTGTTTGCATCCTTATAAATAGCTTCACTTGTTGCACAAATCCTCGAAACTTTGATCTTGTTTTATCAAATTTCTCAGGCATGCTCACTTTTGGACTTTTCTTCATGTTAGTAGTCATGGGGGTACTTGAAGAAGATTGACTTACAATGATCTACAACTCTTGGATTTGCCTTTGAAGTTCTATGATTACATTTTGAATATTCTGTTGTTGAATCCTTTGTTGGTTTTGTCGTATCTCTTGGACTTGTTGTTGAATGACTTTAAGTGCATAAAAAAAATATTCTCGAATAATCTCCATGGTTCCTAGTCTTGATGAAATTAGTCTTGCCAAAATGTCAAGGGAGCACTAGATTGTGCTCTCTGACTTCACTAGACAAGATTTTTGAAATACACTTATGATTACAAGAACACCCACGTAGGGAAAATAATACAAGAAGATGTAGCCAATACAAGATGTCCCACAACCCGAGACCAATAGGTATGGAAAACTCGGCTAGAGATGATACAAGAGATCCCACAACCCGGGATCCTAAGTATGAGACAAGATATCTGGATTACAAGAAATCCCTTCTAGGAGATGAACTAGATAAAAGAAAGAAATCGACAAGATCTCGTACTATGAGATTACAAGAGGACAAGACAGGATGTCCAAAAACTAGACTAGACAAAACTAGAACAAGGAATAAGACAAGAACTCCAACTGGAACTTGGAGAGTACTTACTTGGCGGTCACGACTCCTTGAGCTCCCAAGACTTGTATGGGCAAGACTGAGAATGAATGTGGCCAACCCCTTCTTATATAGCTTTTCAAGGGCGGTTACCAAAGGCGGTTACGACTTGATGATGTCATCAACAAGAAATAAGACCTCCAGGTGTCAGATATCAACAAATAGATAGTTGATCTTGGGGTTTGGCATATTTCGGATGCAATGAAAGCATTAGTTTCTCCAAAATCTAAGCTGATCATGAGATATGGAAAGTCACATGGAATCTAAGGTTTAAGATGAATTCCTTTGTGTCCATGACACCTTTCAAAGTAGGGATAACATAAAACACAGATGTGGTATGTAGTGAAGGAGAGACATACAATGCTTGAAGGCACAATTGTCAGAATGAAATGCATTGGTTTGAAATTGTTTACATGTCACGAAGAAGCGGAGTATTCAAAGTACTCAAAGTAGGCACAATTTGAAGGCCAATCCCTTTGTAGATTCAAAAATCATTGGTTTGAAGTTTGCATGAGGTTGATCATCTGAAGAGTCCACATTTCACAAAGAACTCATCAAGGCCAAGTCATTTGAGGTATTAAAGTTCAGAAATATGAATCTTGATTGAGGATTATCATCATGAATACTGTGATGAGCAATTTGTTCCTTTGGAAGATCTAAATTCCATGGGGCAATGACCTTTCAAACGCTAAATAGCTCTAAATATATGGTCCAATAACCTTCATCATGTCACATGAAACAAATTTTTCAACATAGCATATGGAAGATGGTCATACTTTTTGGAAACAGGAAGTTCGTTTGAGTCCTAATCTCCCTTGCTTGAATTAATTAAAAAAAACACAATAATACAATGAAGGGGCATAGTGCCCTTATGATGCCCTATATGCCACAAAGCAAGGGTAGAACCTGAAATGACTAAGGTTTGAAAGAAAAATCTAAGTTTTAGAGAGATCTATAGAGAAAGTTAATGATTTTTTTCATTGTCCTTATGGGCGGCCCATTTACTTTTGATCTTTTTATTTTCCATGATGAAGATCCTATGGTGGCTGATGGGAGAGTACTTTTACAGTTACATATTCTTCTCCCAAGCACGGCAAGAAATGGTCATACTTCTTAGAAAGAGGAAGTTTGTTCCAATTCTAATCTCCCTTGATTGAATTAATAAAAAAAATACACTAATACAATGAAGGGCCATAGTTCCCTTATGATCCCCTATATGCCACAAAGCAAGGGTTGGACCTAAAATGGCCAAGATTGGAAGAAAAATCTAAGTCTTAAAGAGATCTATAAAGAAGGTTAATGAGTTTTTCGTTGCCCTTATGGGCGGCCCATTTACTTTTGATCTTTTTATTTTCAATGATGAAGATCCTATGATGTCTAATGGGAGAGTATTTTTACAATTACATATTCCTCTCCCAAGCAGGGCAAGAGATGGTCATTCTTTTTAGAAAGAGGAAGTCTGTTCAAATCCTAATCTCCCCTTGCTTGAATTAATAAAAAAACACACTAATACAATGAAGGTCCATAGTGCCCTTATGATCCCCTATATCCCACAACGCAAGGGTAGGACCTGAAACGGCGAAGGCTTGAAGAAAAATCTAAGTTTTAGAGCGATCTATAGAGAAAGTTAATGAGTTTTTCATTTCCCTTATGAGCGGCCCATTTACTTTTGATCTTTTTATTTTCCATGATGGTCCTATGGTGTCTGATGGGAGAGTATTTTTACAATTATATATTCCTCTCCCAAGCAGGGCAAGAGATGGTCATACTTTTTAGAAAGGGGAAGTTCGTTCGAGTCCTAATCTCAGTTGCTTGAATTAATAAAAAAAGCACACTAATAGAATGCAGGGGCATAATGCCCTTATGATCCCCTATATGCGACAAAGGAATGGTAGGATCTGAAATGGCCAAGGTTGAAAGAAAAATCTAAGTTTTAGAGAGATCTATAGAGAAGGTTAATGAGTTTTCAGTTGCTCTTATGGGCGGCCCATTTACTTTTGATCTTTTTATTCTTCCATGATGAAAATCCTATGGTGTTTAATGGGAGAGTATTTTTACAATTACATATTCTTCTCCAAGCAGAGCAAGAGATTTCTCAATCGACTATTTTTTTTGGAATGTTATCCAAATCTTGCCGCCTTTTTGAAAGTGCACTCTGTGCCATCGGAAAGTCTTGCAATCAATAATGCACCTAGCAGCATGCTGATCCCTATGGCTTTACATCACAAACTATGGACATGTATTCATTTTCGCACCTGCTGCTGTTGGCGTGTCAGATTATTTCCTTATTCCGTTTATCCCAGATATTGTGACAAGTCTACGCTCTTATGGTTCATTATCCTTATCTGCTGCTGCTTAGACACAGGAAACCTGATGCTGCATTTCTCTCCTTGAAGGGGAGAAATTAACCAGAAAACAAGTTTGATTAATGGAGACAACATATCGTCGAAGTCCACACAGCACATCTGATGATGCAATTCCAATAAACCATTAGGATAGTTTTATGCATCTCATGCTTGTAATGCATTGAGCACGTAGCGATAGTTTCATATCCGTTATGCTGGTTCTTAGCAGCGAGTGTGCTCATGCGCGCGTTCATAGCAGCATGCTGATCGATCAGGGTATTTTTGTCCGCCGCCGAAGTAATAGTGTCCCCTTCTTTGTCTGCAATAGACATATGGTTGGTAGAGGCATGATTCACATTAGGCGACACAAAGATTTTCGTTAAATTCATCGCGCTCCATGTTGTGATGTTTGCGTGATGTACGCTTGCCAATTTCCTTCATGTTATCAAGGGGGTGGACGATCTGCCGTGCTGCACTGCGCATTTTCAGTCTGCCAAGTTTTCCCCTTTCGGTGAGTACCTCTGATCTCCTCAACGTCTTTGAAGTTGTTTTCCCCTTTCATGCGAAGATGCCACCTATGCAGAGCAGATTGTTGCAGCCTATCCCGAGCGCACTGCCATCGTGGAAAGACCGAAAGATTTGCGAGCCTCTGCAACCTCTGCAAATACACAATTAACAGCCTCAACCTCTGCAAATACACAATTAACAGCCTCAACTTCTGCAAATACACAATTAACAGCCTCAAGAACTCGTACGCAACTGATTCATTGATTGGTTATTCATGCGGTACACATATAGAGAGAGAGCGTGTCGGTACATATCACTCTGCTAGGTGTTAAGCTTAGTGCTTCCATTACAGTAGGACTTACAGGGCCTAAATTTGACGCCTAGCCCTGGGCTTCATAAAAATCCCCATGAAGCCCAGGAATCCGAAGTCAGGCTTCTTGTGAAACCTTTCGTCAATTATAGAGCTTCAAGCTGTTATACATAATATCATACAAACTTGCGTACATACATGTGTATGCAAGTTGTACAATGTAGATAAGTACAAATATTATTACATACATACATACATATGAGATACATACACACATTCGTACAAACATACATTCATACACACATAAATACATACATATGCATACTTATGTAGGAACATACATGAAATGCATATGCACATACATACATATCCACATATGTACACATACATAAAAACATTTGAACATACTTAAATAATTTACACATACATCCATATTCACTTACATACATGCATACATACACAAATGCTGAATTTTATGTTCACGCCGACAAATTTAAATATACATGCAGAAATACACGTGTGAGCCCCAAATACATGCGTAAAGACTTAATTGTCTGTGTGGATATTAATGCATACAAACATACATATAGATTGCACATGCAAAGATGCAATACATACAAAATACATACATACATACACAGACACATTTACATACATACATGGATTTTTCACACACAGATGCGCATGCATAAATATATGCACGCATGCATAGATACATGAACACATAATCACGTACTAATGCACGCACAGGCATTTTCAAAAGCACAAATGCACACAAAATCACTCATGTATGATACATGGTACCAATCAAACACACACATGTACTGACAAGCACATAAATAATACACACATATTCTTACATTCATATGTATTTCATATACAGGTGTACTGAAAACACATATACACATAGGCATGAATGGAAATCTCACATAGAGAGCATAATCATTAGTATACATGCATAAGACACACAAAGTTAGTAATACATGCGCATACAAAATTTTCACACGAACTCATGCATCACAATAGCATCTTCTTGAAGGACTCTTCCAAGACCCTTCTTATTGGTTTTTTTTTGCATTCGAACTTATTTCGATAATCTCCTGATTTAGTACAATTTTTGGAAAAAGAAACAAATCAGTGAGTAACAATTCAATATGAACTATTGATTCGATAGTCAAACTAGAATTTCAAAAAGATATTATCATCCAAATAACACAAAACAATTTTATTTTTCTTTTTTTTACATCAAAATATGGAAATATGTCTACATCTCTTTCGGTGTCTCTTAATAACAAGTTTACAAGTCACAATGTTTAGATCAGTGTCCATGGTTAAAAACCGCAACTCTCAAAACACAAAACAGTGTCCATGGTTAAAAACCGCAACTCTCAAAAAACACAAAAAAAAAACTTTAAAGGTTCATTATTCTAAATTATCACCAAAGTTATTGCTCGTCTGTAGTAGAATGAATACAAGTTGCTATCTCTCATTCAACAATGTTTTTTCTTTTATGTTAGAAGTATCTCAACAGAGCTTGAAATAAGTTCTATGTCATCACGTGGAAAAGAACAATATACTCACAATCAATAGGAGTCACAATTAATAACTGCATTATTCACTAGTTTCAGAACTTTCAGGCTCAAAATATTATTAGTGGCTATAGTGGATTTGAAAAATAAATTTTTTTTAAGCTGTAGTTGTTATGGAAAGGCAACATTTTTCTATAGTAAAATAAACTACGATTATGACACAAACACAGAAATTATGGATGATGGCTTCATGAGCTTCCTGCGCTAATATCTAACTACCTTAGAGTATGTTGACATTTAACTACATGACACATACACAAAAGTGAATAGGCTAATTGCCATCCAGATTATGTGAGAAGTTTCTCTTGCTACAAATATCCAAATGATTCATCATTCCAGGTTAACAAGATTGATCTCTCTCCAAAGAGACATGAAATATTGGTTAGCACAATCCTTTCCAGAGAGTCCCATTATAGAGATGCCTTTTCACACACTTTTCAAGGGCCTTCATGTTACATTTCAGAAGTGTCTCCACATAACTTGATATCATCCTTTGCGTTGTCACCTCGAAGATCCATTATGAAGTTTCTATGCTCAACATACCAGGATTCCCATCAATCGTTTCAACGTGGAATATCACAGCAATGTCTAGTTATTCAAGCGATGGCCATCACAATGGCCTACAACACATGATGTGTTGCTCATCATCTAGCCCTTCTAATTACATTTTTTTTCTTTGAAGCAACCAATTTGCAATGTCGCAATAGATGTGTAGTTATTCAAGCGATGTTTACCACCAAGCGGCCTAAACAGGATATGCTGCTCATCATCGAACTCTTCTAATTCCATTTTTTTTTGAACTAGCCAAGCTTCTATCAGACTTAATTTTTGGTGTGCGACAATACTAGGCAAACAAACATGAACATTTTCCACTTGTATCGATGAAAAAAATGTTGGAATATTAAACCATTCCACGTATAGAGGGAAACTGAGAGTAATTGGTACATGGAATCACTAGGTAAAGGGAATTGCAAAAATGTGATCTAGAATGTTGGAGCTAAGCGCCTCAAACAATTGAGTAGGATGAACAAAAAAATATGTTTGTTGCACCTAACAATGTGAACATAAAGCTTTTTCATGATTCTTGTTTGCATCGTATGAAGCAAACGACATATCCAAAAAATCTCATTTAACCCTTTCAACGATGAACCCATACACTTTTTTGTGTAGCATTTTTATAAGGGTGAAGCACTACAAGTTGCTCAAGTCATTCATGACAAGTTGCTCAAGTCATTCATGACAAAGGTACTGCAGCAAAACGATACTTCTTACATTGCTCCAATGATCTCTGAGAAATTTTGTCCACCAACATAATCACCATTGATTGAAAGTTGCAAGCTTTCGCTATGGTTTCAAGCACAAATATTTGCATCTTAGAAACATCAATCTTACACCCTAGACCTGAGCTCGATAGGCCTCCCATGGCTTCCTATTCGAAGCCTAACTAATGCTCTCAAGGGCATTCAAAGTCGATATACAAGCTCAACATATATTACTAAAATAGGTCTGTGTCCATTCTATTTCCTCAAACAGGTCTGCATTCATCAGAATATCAACACACATATATTACATTCTGTTTCCTCAAACAGGTCGGCATTCATCAGAATAACTATTATCACAACACATAGCGAACCCAGTTTTCGACTTCAATCGACAACATTAAGGAAGCTCGATGAAATTACTCACATCATTATGTTTAGCCGCGCGCTTACTTGGCATTCATGAGAATAACTATTATCACCACACATAGCGAGCCCAGTTTTCGACTTCAATCACAACATTAAGGAAGCTCAATGAAATTACTCACATCATTATGTTTAGCTGCGCGCTTACTTGTTCACCTCCCTCTTTCCTTCGCGATCCCCTTCACTCTGCGAGTTGCCCCTTCATGGTTGTCCCCGCACTTTCCGAACTCTCTTTCTCTCGAACCAACTACTCATCCTCCTTTGTTAGAGCCTCCCGCTGTAGTTGCTATCCAGCATCTTTCCCTTTGTTCATTAGTTTTCCTTTACCATACAGCTACTCCCCATCAGCTGCTATCACGCAACTCCGTCTCCAACTCTGTGCATCTTGATCGATGCTTCCTCTTTGTATACAACTCTCCTTGACATTTGTTTCTTTCGCGCCGAGGCTATGCCCTATTCTCAAATTCAAAGATAAAACCGTGTTTCGGTCGTTCCCCGACTGCAATTTCAAAATACAAAAGAACAAGCATCGTATGATGAAATACAAAAGAAAATGGCCGTTTTGGCTCGTGCGATTTGGTGACTTAGCCTTCATTTCAGCTACCCACCTGGCATTCATTTCAGCTACCTTTCCTTTTTTTTCTTTGATTTCTAACATTTCAACACACATGGAAACGACTCCACGTATAACCAAGTTACCAATATATATATATATATATATATATATATATATATATATATATATATATATATATATATATATATATGTGTTTTTTTTTATTTTTTTTATTTTTTTTTTTCATATGCATTTTATATGTATAGTAATACTTATAGAACATGTAAGGGATGTAAATGACGCCCAACCTAAAATGTGAGGTGTCATTTGAAACTTAATAGGAAAACTTGAGCTTCATGATGAAGCCTCGGCTCATATAGAAGGTGTCATATGAAGCCCAAGCAGGCCAATGAATCCAAATGGGGCTTCAAATTTAAGCACTGAGGACTTAGAAACATTCCTTTTGGAGATATCAAAGTACTTTAATAACCTAATGCTTCTAAGTGAAATCACTTAAAATGATGCACTATACACAGAGCAATCAATTTAGCAATCAAATCATTATCCCCAATTTTTTAGGACATCTGTAGAGTTTGACCACTGTGTACTTGGACACACTTTTCTCCAAATTGGCTAAATGGATTATCTTCAAAACTTTTCAGCATATAGAGAACTTGGAGCTGATTCCAACAAGCTATAGGAAATTGAAAATAGTGAAGGAATGACTGAGATATGAGCAATACAAAATGACCATTGTGAGTAACTATGACAAAGAGACCATAGATGAAAGTATTGATCTATTGTATTAAAAGACAATGTTGCACATGATCATTGGCATGAAAAACAATGCCTAATGATAATGAGCAATGTAGGCTATGTAGTGAGCCTCACTCTCTTACAATGAGATAAAAAAAGACTCGAATATGGAGTGATCTATCCTGCGAGTTTTTCAATCATCTTTTTATAGATGAGTCATTTGAATTTTGAATTTGAAGTCTTCATTCGCTCTCACTAAAAGGTGATCGTCTAATCTAGGAGATATTCTCTCCAAATAAAGTTGTGGTTTTTTTCATCTAACAAACTTCACGAGTTTAGTGGTAGCTACAAATATTCCTTCAAGTCAAATAGACTCCTTTTACAAATGGTAAAAGGTAAAGAATCCATAGAAATTTTTTTCATGGATCCTAAAACATTTGCACATAAAATCTAGCCAAGTGTGTAGGCTTGGTATTTGCACCAACATGCAAGAAGTCATCAGACTTGATATTTGTTTATAACGAAAAGATTTTGAAATATTGTGCTAATTGTTTAAGAGTTGTAAGAATAGTAGAAAGTTGCATTTGTTTCTTTGGTCACATGCTACTTCCTTACGAGTGAGCAGATGTCTGAGTAATCTTGACGGGACCAATACAGAATTTACAAAACGTGATGCATGGATAAGTATGCAATCTTTCCAATATCAATGGTAGATTAGTAGTTATTTTTGGATCTTTGTCCTACAAGACTATGGTTTATGGAAATAATTGTTGCTTCTTAAATAAAGAGTGTCATTAACAACAGAAATACTCCACTGCATGTAGATTAATACAAGAATTGCAGCATGAATGCGTAGCTATCTTTGATCTGTTATCATCATCGTATGAGAATGCAAGAATTGCAATTTGGATGCGTATGTTTCTTTGGATCTGTTGTTTTTGTCTCATGACGAGAATGGGGTACGTAAACGCATACTTTTGGAGATGACTAGCATGAGTAGTATAGAACATGAAAATGCTTGCTATTCATATCAAGCATGAATGTGTTTGCTAATATTGAGTGCTTCTAGTCTACGAGTGTGGACCAATGCATTAGTTAATGTGGATGAGTAAATGCTCTTGCATGGCTGATCAGTTGTCTTTTCATCATTATCAGTGGTTGAGCGATGTGGATAAAGCAAAGCTATGTGTGGGTAAAGCTGCTTGGACATGGACTGATATTGCTAGTCGACCAACTATGTTGTTGGAGTACTCAGTCTAATCAGTATTAAGAATTATTGCGTCATCTGATGTTTCTACCCTATATGAGTATTGGTTCAAGTGCCATGAGTTGATGAGGCCATATGTGTACCATAAGGTGGGGTGCCCCTCCCCCTTCTTTGAGAAAGTAGGTGGTGTTTGTAATTCGAGTATGAATTTAAAAAAATGTATATAATGCATGGGATTCCATAGAGATTTGCTTTATGGACATAATTAGTAAGAAAGGACTCAACTATAATGGATCTGAATTAGTCATTAATCGGGCATGGTTCAAGTGGTTACCACACTTGAATCTCTGGCACGTGGTTAGGGTTTGAGTCCCACCACTAAACCGTCCCCTCTTAAGTGCATTGTAATTTATGTTTATAGCCAATATGGAACTGTACACCATAAAGTTTATCTTCTAGAAAGAAAACAACATGAGAGTGGTTAGTGTAGGAGATAAAGATACGTATAGAGAGATGATTGTTTGCGTGAATGTTTGTTGGGTTCATTGTTGTGTAAATGGTTCTATGATTGATGTAGCCATTGCCAAAGACTTGGATATAACAATAAAAATTGTAGGCAATATATGCATTGATATAAAATCATAACTATTGTAGGCAGTATATGCATTGATATAAAATCATAACCATGACCATAATTCTTAACTATAATCATCATGATTACAATTATACAAATAGATGTAACCATAACCATTAATATAATCATGATAGCAAACATACTGACCTAACTATAATGAGTAAAGTTGTAATCATAATAACTGTAATAAAAAAAATGTTTTCCACACCGTAATTTCTATTCATAGCTTCACATAGAGAGAGACACGGAGAGACAGAAGAAAAAATATTGAGGCACTATCTTGCGAAGCTTTTCTATTCTTACTATGAAGTTGCAAAACCTATATGCGTGGTTATGATTTCTTGCTCTACGTCTCATAAGAGGTTCGCTGAATCATTACAGTCTTCCAAGACACTTTACTAGCATGAGAGCTCAGAAGCTCATTGACGTCCTATCCCTTCTCTCATTTTCTTTTTTCGATACACACTTAAACACTCTCAGATACTAAGGGATATTTAGTTTGGCAAATTGTAAGAATTAGGACTCAATTATGTTAATCCGCATGCAATCTATGTCCTTCTCTATATCAAGTTCCATTAATTCTTCTCCAGGTTATTTCCTGTAACTGTAATAATAAGAGCTGTATTGTTGAATAGACTTGGGCTTTCGGCACAAAAAATGTCTTCTCCGAGATGTTTTATGGATCTTTTCATTGAGTTGTATCTCTAGTTTTTTTTTTTCTTGCCAACAGACATCAGACATGATATTAGCAAAAAGTTTCTAAATAATGTGTTGATTGTTCCCGAATTTTAAGTACTTTGGAAAGATCCATTTCATGTTGTTTCTCTGGCCACATGCCGTGACTTCCTTACCAGTAGATATATAAGGAACATGAAGGGTGTGAGTAATCTTGGCGGGACTAATGTAGAACTTACAAAACGGTATTGTTAACATGCTAGGGTCTGGCCTTGTACTAGACTAACACCAAGTTTGATGTATGGATTAATAGATGTCTCGGTAGATGATAAGTTGACCCCATACCAATAGGATATGAAAATGCTTTTCTTTTTAGAAAGCATGTGTAGTAATGCAATATTTGCAAGCATGAGTAGTTGGTTTATAGGTAGGGATGGGGGAAACCCTTGTTGCTTGAAAAACGAAGAATGTTATTATTAACAATTGTACTGTAAACACCGACTACTGCAAGAATCGAAACACGGATGAGTAAATTTTCTGATTTTGTTATTTTCATGTTATGACAAGTATGGAATATGAAAATGCTTAGTGTTTGTGATTACTAGGATGAATATACCTTGTCGACTAGTATGAATTAAATTTATATATGGATCAATACCTGTTTCAGCACCTGGTATTATCATGCAAGTATGGAGGATGAAAAAGCTTTCCATTCAAATCAAGCAAGAATGTCGTTGTTAACAGGAGTGCTTCTATTGTACATGTGTGGACCAATGCATTGCTTAATGCTTTCTCCATGGATGAATAGTTGTGTTTGCATCATTATCCCTAGTCCGCGGTGTAGTTTAATACAGTTATTAATGTGGATACAACCTTTTGGACTTGACTGCATATAGCTATTTTGGACATGGCCGTGTCTATTGCTGTTATTCCACCAACTGTGAAATATGAAGATCCTTGTTGTGCCATAGCGCACATGCACAGATAGGATATAGAGACACCTAGGCATTATCAAGAATATCTCTTTCAATTATGATGGGTGATTATAGGTGCGTTGAAAATTTGTTCTTCTGTTATGCTTAAGCCTATGATTCACATGATTGCCGCATGATTATCATGGGATGCTATTTATCAGTATGCTAGGAATTTATTCAAGTTCACCGTACCATTACTAAGCTACAATGAGGCAAATAATATTAGTATACTTTCCGCTCCAACCAGTTTTGCCTCTCGAACCCTTTCAGAAATGGGGTTTGGATTTTATAGGGCCAATTACACCTCTGGTGATACTCACCAATAACAGATATATTCTTACATGCACAGATTATGCAACTAGATGGGCTGAAGCTTGGGCTTTATGGTCTGCCACAGCTGCTGCAGTCGCTAAATGTTTGATGAAGGATATTTTTCCATGCTATGGGTTACCCTTGGAGATAGTAACTGATCAAGGTACACACTTTGCAAATACATTAATGCAAGTGCTTACTAAAACCTTCCAGATTGTGCATAAGTTCAGTTCTCCCTACTATCCATGAGCAAATAGACTCGCTAAGAGCACCAACAAATCTCTGTTGAACATTTTAAAGAAAGTAGTATTAGATTGTCCAGAGCGATGGGACCAATTCTTACCTGCAGTATTATGGGCTTACCGTACAACATATAAAGTGGCGACTGGAACAACTCCTTTCAAGTTGGCGTATGGATTGGAAGCGATTGCTCCTATGGAACTGGTGGTTCCTAGTTTGCATGTGGCCTTAGAGCGGAAGTTACTACCGGAAGAATCACTTCCTTTAATATTGGAGGCTTTATGGTCTCTGAATGAACAACACCTCGAGAGTTTTCTGGTGTTGTAGGAAGTTCAGCTCAGACAAGCAAGAACTCATGATCGTTTCCTTAAAACCCCTGTGTTTACCATCAACCAATTAGTGCTCTTTTATAATGCTAAATCTAACCGATCCATCAAAAAGTTTAAATTGCGATGGTTCGGTCCATACCGCATTGCCGAACAAGTGGGACCCGCAACTTTTGATTATCCACCCTCAATGGTACCCTCCTTCCTAAAGTGTTTAATGGATCGAAGCTTCGTCCCTATCATCCATCATCTTCCTTGTCATGATGCGTGATTGGTCCTTTTACTCCACCACTATTTTGACTCGACTTTCTTTTCCTATTTGCGTGTTTCGGTTGACTAATTGATTGAGTGTAATTTTTCAATTTTTCTTACCTAACCATGATTAGTAGCCGACTGTAGTGTCGCCGATTCTGTTAATGCGTGCATGTCACCATTATACCTGTATATTTCCAACACTATGTGATGATTAGGTTTCTTTTCGTATGATTCTTTCAGTGTTCTTACTTAATCATGTTCTTTAGGATGATTTTCGCTATTGCGTCCATGTGTGCTAGTGTATTCTGTGTTCTTGTGCTCTTCTGTGCTGTCACCTGTGTCATGGAAGCTCTAGCCAACATTGTGACCTTCCGTGTTGGACTTGCTCCAGATGTGAGCGAGTTCTTGTGGGTGCAAGGTCTCTTGGCCTTCGTTGAATTGCCCTAGCATTCAGTGGAGTGTCATCCATTTTTCGCGCAAATAATCTCTGCTATTGCGGCTACGCCTGCTATAGAGCAGTGCTGGCCGCTTGTTTGTTTGCACCCCCACGTGGTCGTCACCCTTAACACTGTCACTGAGGGCTCAGGAGGGTTTGGTCAATGGCCCTCTCCTTCCTCTAGTGACCATGAAAGAACTTTTCCCCGGGCACTCGTCTAACGAGTTTGCCATCTTATGTTGACCCAAACCAGAATGCACTACATTGCAGTTTTTAGTCGCTGCTCTCAACCTCCAAAAACATACTTATGACATATCCCGTCCGTTCTACTCCATGATAGATACTACAGCCCAAGAAGCAGTTAACCTTGCTTCTTTCTTTTTTCGGCCCATTCACCATGAATGCCAAGCCGTTTCAAAACAACTAGCCAAGAACGAATTTCCTAGAACTCGTTTACCACACCTCCTTACGTTTCTCCTCCCGGTGATTCAAGTCGAGCAACCGCCTCCATTGAACACGATTCTGCTCCAGGAAGAGTCTGTGCAAATGATCGAGATTGATGATGATGCCCATCTTCTTCAATTTTTCCCTAAAAAATGCTGCAGATTGAGTCCGTCGCATAGCAAACTCCTGTCATCTTCCACTGTACAAGTGCAGGACATAGCTTCGTCAGCACAGAATCCTTCTCCTTTGTCATCTCCTCCAGAAAACATGCTTCAGTATACTGTCATTGAAGAAGTACAACTTATCGATAAAGTCCTGCCACTTGAGCCCAATTCAGAGGAGACCATGCTCGATATGACCACCAGCATAGCGCAACCTGCTGATCAACCTCAACCTGAGGAACAGACCATGCAACCAGATGATTCAACCATCGTGGCAACCACTCTTGCCCTTCTCTCTTCCTCTCAACAACCGCCTTCACCTTTATCCCCCTCCAAGGTGCCATTGTCGCCTAGCTCTTCTTCTTCATCCGGTCAGTCAGCCGCTCATCCTCTTCCCTCCTCCCCAAATTATTCCCCTCCTTCTTCCTCTGCCACGGTTTCAGTTAATCCCTCGCAGCCTATCTCTACCTCTATCCTCCCGGACTCCTTAGCCCAATTAGCCCGGATTGGTAATTATCTCCTACAGCTCTCCACCCATCTTCCCCATCACCTCAACGAGGCCCAACAATCCCTTCAGCAGCAGTATCAAGCCAAAGTGCATCTACTGGAAGCTGATATTGCACCACTTCAAGAAGAAGTGCTCACTGCGAAAGCTGAAACCAGTTCATTAGAAGAATAGCTTCGTCTTCTGCAAGCAGAATTAAAAGCGAAAGACGCTCTCCTTGGTGCCCGTGATGAAGAAATTACTCAATTGAAACAAACGGTGAGTGATAAAGAAGATGCCTCGATTGCATTAGGAAATCTTCTGGAGAATACACGTGTAGATCTTGCTTTGGTGGAGCACAAAGGATAGGAATTAATGGGAGACCTTGCTATGTAGGTCACTACAGAATTAAAGAAGGTGTCCGAAGAACTCTTTTAGAAGATTCATGCTTTGGAAGAAGAAATTGGCCTGACTGTCACATTAAAGAAGGAAATGGAAGCCATTAAAAGGGAGAGAGAAGCTTATTATAAGAGGATACAGTTTCAATCTTAGGAACTCGAGCGCAGGGAAAAGCAATTAGGAGTTCAGGCTGACAGACTCTCTCCATTGATGCAGAAGTAGTCAAAATGAAGCTGCGTAGAGATGTTGTTGTAGCCAATCAATTTTATTTACAGGAAGCATTTTTGCAGACTCAGACAGAGTCCCTAATAAGTTAGGTCATAGCTGCTAGTTCAGTTAGAACTGATGCAGAGCTGATTGAACCTGAAATTTTGAAGAACATGTTAGATTCCTTGAAGCAGAAGATTGCCCGTACATTTAAATTAGCTTGCTCTATGTATGTACAAGGTATCATAGATGAAACCTGAACTTTTTATTCACCATTTTTGGGTTCGAGTCCACCGTGGATGCCAGTGTGAGCCGTCGGAAAGGAACTCATAATTTTTGTAATATAACCCTGAAAAGTCGCATGCATACCGAAAGGGCGTAGCACAATACTTGTAACTTTTTACGAATTAATGAAAGAAGAGTCATGCATGAAGCAGAGGGTGTGTGTCGCCAGACTGTTCGTGTGGGTGAGAGCCTGAAGTGGAGCGCAGCGTTGCCGAAATCCTGTGTAGTCTGAGTACCTTGTCAATTATGTTGATTAAACTTAATAATTAGTTAAGTCTTAATGAAGTATTAAAGTTAACGGGTTAACACGATAAGTGAAGAAGTTACGCAGTTAACTGTATGGTATTGAAGGGTGTTGTAAAACATATTCAAACGAGTAGTGAGAAGATAATCTAACTCAACGCGTTAGATTTGGATGAAGTAGTACATGCTAAATTTGTAGATTTGGGAAAATATAAACAGGGCCTCTGTTTACAGACCCCTAACCATCCCAAGAACCCAAAATTTGATAACAGATTAAACAATAAAGTTTAACATGTCCAAGGGAAGGGTCTTTGCCTATTTTCCCAATACCTACTAGGTGCCTCCTTTGTAGTGGCGCCTAAAAATATAGTTGCCCAACTCCAAGAGAATCTCCAAAAATTAGGCTCCTAGTTTCCTAAGGTGTGCCAAAATTTAGTCACGCAAGGTTGTCCTTCATAAAAATGGGTCACCCAAAATTCTCATCTTGACCACCAAACTTAGCTGCCTAAATGGACCACCTTGGCTACCTAAGAAATCTTGCCCACTTAGTCCACCTTGGGAGATGCACCCAACTTGGACCACATATGACCCTCTTTTGACTTTTGCATCTACATCTAGTTACTTGCAATCACTTGATTCACCTCTTTCCTTACTGTTCAAGTGCATATTATCACTTTTACCCTTGTTTTGGCAGTTTCATCTACAACAACTAAATTTTTGTGTATAGAGGCTAGAAATAATTTATTTTAATCTAATTCTTCATTTACTTCACTTATTTCAATTGTGTAACACTCTACACTGCCCATCATCCAATTTAATAGGTTATTATTTTCATGAGGTAGAGAAGGCATTACTTGAGTGCCCATTGTACACCCAGTTGCCATGACAACATCACATCCTTCCTTCAAGTGTATTTGAAATTGATTATTAGCTTTTGAAGAGATCCATGGCCTATTCCTCACCCCAATCTCTTAATGCTTTGGCTTGCCTCAACCAAGTTCTTCCTATGAGGAGAGGGTAAGAAGTCTCCTAGGGTAGGGCAATAACAACAAAATCAAAGAGAAATTAGCAACCTTAAACTATCATGAGTAACTTTTCAATGATGCCCAATGGTGTAACTCAATGCTAATCTCAATGTCACAATGAAAGGTGTTGACTTTGTGAGGTCCAAATTCCATTTCTTCATACTAAAATTAGGCATCAAATTTTTGCTAGAGCCACCATCTACAATGACACCTATCAAAATTGACTATTTATGAAAACACATAACCTTGAACTCTAGTAGGCATAGGGGGAAAATCCACCATGAACCCATCTATACTTGGTGGTGGGCTCAGGTAGGAGGACTGTATGAATTTTAATAAATTACTTCTCATGTTTACATCCATTTTTATGAGTTGTTATAAAATAACCTTGTGATGAATCCCGTTCACAATTTCTTCAATATTCACCTCTTGAGTATTCCCTTGAGGAAAACTAGGTTGGTCTTTCAGTGAAGTGCTACTTCAATGGCCATGTGGTGCTTGAAATCAACCTTCTTACCCTCTTCTTTTTCCTTGACTCCCCATTTCTCTTTTATAGAGGTTGTCACTGCTTGCCTAGATCTAGTCATCATAGGTACCATAGATGATGAAACAACAAAGGAATGTGGGCTCATACCTTCATCTCTCAATGAGACCACGATCAT
The DNA here is from genome assembly GCA_020310875.1 of Ceratopteris richardii. Classification (NCBI taxonomy): domain Eukaryota; kingdom Viridiplantae; phylum Streptophyta; class Polypodiopsida; order Polypodiales; family Pteridaceae; genus Ceratopteris; species Ceratopteris richardii. The sequence continues at coordinate 130,727,252 of CM035419.1, forward strand.
ATGAATCAAAGCAAGGTGGTTGCAAAACCAATTCCTTGTATAATGATCCTTGGTGTTAGGACAATATTGAGAGGATAGTGACATCAAGTAGAGAGCATTTATCTTGTACATGACCATATTCCCCATAAGGATCATTATCTTCTAAATTTTTGGGGCTTTTATGCACACAAAGAGTCTCCTTTTCGACTCGAGTATGGGCCATGTACCCACTCAGAAGATTCAAAATATGAAGAAAATACTACATGAAACAACTACTTAGATTCTTCTACTTCAAAGTCTACTATCACAGATGGAGCTTCTTCTTCATGTATAGTGGTTAGTCCTTCCCCATGTACACTAAAGCAACTTATATGGGATGGAAAATATGCTCAACCTCATGCATTGGTTTCAATTTTTATGAATCATCATATAGTTTCACACATTCAATCATGTTCTACATCAAAACATGCATGGGAATCTCTTGCTTCTTTGTATGTTGTGTGTAATGAAGCACATGTTGCATACTTGAGGAAGCACCTTGAGGATGTATGTATGGCTAAAAATGATTATGTGGGTGTGTACATGACACACATCAAGGACTTGAAAGAGCAATTTAAAAACATATATGATATTTTTACAGATACATCACTCATCTTTATATAGTTGGAAGGATTATTTGAATCTTTTCAAAGATTTGCCACTACGCTCCATTTGGTTTCAAAAGTTAATCCAAATATGTATGCATTTGATGAGGTTGTGCCTCTTCTTTTGCAACAAGATCAATCTAGAGTGAATAGGAGTGGTTTGATTGAGGGAAGCAAGCACTTTCTATCTCACAAAAAAGGGAAAAGCAAGTATGGTTGAGATTTGGGTTTGTCAAAACCAAAGCCTCAACCTTCCTCTTCCACTCATTCCTCTAATGACTTTCATTTGAAAAAAAAAAGAGATGCAAAAACTGTAAGAAGGCAAGTCATACTATTGATGAGTGTAGAAATCTTGCCAAGCACAATGAAAAGAAGAAGGAACCCAGCATGCCTATTGCTGAAAAATCTTCAAATGCAAAGAATGATGAAGCCAACATGGCTCAATATTTTTGGGCATGTGTTGTTACATGTCATTATGATGCATCATTGCATTCTAAATGTATGGTTGTGAGTGAGGCTAATTCCCATAGGTTCTTGGATAGTGGTACTTCAAAGCACATAACTTCATGCAAAAGGTTTTTCGGATCTTTGAAAGATGCACCCAAAGGAGGACATGTGGTGTGTGCAAAGAATGCCTCTTATCTTATCACTGGAGTAGAAACACTTGAGCTTATGGTTACCAATGGAGGTGTGATTCCCTTGCAAAATGCATCATATGTATCTGGTATCAAGAAGAACTTAATTCTATTTCCTTTGATTGCCAAATCTAGACTTGATGTACACTTTGCTGATGATAAGTGTATGGTTCATGATTTCGGCAATGGAGATATTATCCTGATGTCTGATACATTACGTAATGGTTTGTATCGCTTGGGTACATACAAGGGGGCTGCCTCAAATGTCATTGTTGCTCATACTTCCTCCATGGCAGAAATGGAGCTTTGGCATACTCATTTTGGTCACAAGAACTTCAATAGTCTGCTTTACTTGCAAAAGGACATGGTTGTTTATTTTCCAACACTTGAGACCACTAAAACACATGCTCGTGAAGGTTGAATTCTTGGTGCTAATTTTCCATAAGATAGGCATACACACAATACAAGGAAATTGCAGCTTGTTTATACTGATGTATGTGGTCCCAACAAGACTCCATCTTTTGGGAAACATGTATATTCTGTTACCTTTATTGATGATGCTATTCTCCATATGTGGTTATATCCTATGAAAGCAAAGAATGAGTATTTTCTTGCTTCAAAGCATTTTTAGGTATAGCTAAAAAGTTTTTTGGAAACAATATTTTAAGTCTATGCATAGATCGTGGTTGTGAATACATGTCACATGAGTTTGATGAGTTTGATGCTTTTCTTCATGAAAATGGAATTTCACAGCAATGTACAATGCAATATACACCCCAACAAAATGGTCTTGCAAAGCATAAAAATAGAACACTACTTGAGATGGCACAATGTATACTTAAAGAAAAGCACCTTCCTAACAAGTTTTGGATGGAAGTGGTCATGTGTGTAAACTATGTGTTGAATCACTCTCCTACAAAAGCATTGAGATTCATCACTCCTTATGAGGTTTTGGAATGGACATAAGTATGTGGTTAGTCATATCTGCATGTTTTTTGTGGCATATTCTCTTGTCACATCTTTTCTTGGCCAACTTAGGTGTCCACTAGACTATGTGTGAGAATAAACCTAGCCATCTTGGTTAACCTATCCACAATTAACCAAACTGAGTCTTGCCCTCTATATGTCTTAGATAATCCTACTATGAAATCCATGGAGATACTCTCCCACTTCCCATTGGGAATATCTAATGGGTGGAGTAGTCCTCCAATCTTTAATCTTTCACCTCTATTTACCTCGCATTTAGTGCACTTAAGCACATACTCAGGCCAATAAAATTGCCTCTTTACAAAATCATAAGTATTATTAACTCCTTGTTGTCCTACACTAGGTCTGTCATGACACTCATACACAATGTGGTGTCTCATCTCAAACTCTCTAGGGATACACACCTTACCTTTATATAACATATATCCATCATGCATACTATAACTCTTCCACTTGATTCTTTCTTGAGTACTCATCAATATTCCATCCTCATTGGAAACCCTTGTATCAGGATTCCCTTATTATGGCTTCCCAAATCTCAAAATATGTAGGATCAAGCCTACAATTCCCTCTAATGGACTCCAGTAGCTCTCTATTCATCTCACTAAAACTTAGTCCATTGATCATATGCATGTGGCCTTACAACCTTAAATATCTATTTGATTAGAGAGCCACTTGATGTTGTCTTGATAAAAAAGTATCATAACTTTGGAACCATATAAGTAATGACACCACTTCTTCAAAGGATGGACAATTGTATACAACTCAATCTCATAGAAGGAGTAATTCTTATAAGCAATATCTAGCTTTTTTCTTTCAAAAGCCACTAGTCAACCATCCTAAACTAAAACTGCTCCTATAACAAAATCACTTGCATCACTATCAACCATAAAGGGTTTATTGGGATCTGCTATATGAAAAAGTGGAGCTGTAGCAATTGCTACCTTCAATATTTCTATTCTCTGCTTCTATTTGTCTCCCTAATAAAAGGATTTCCCTTTCCCTTTAAGCTATTCCATCATCAAGACAACAATTTTGGCATAATTCTAAATGAATCTTTGATAGAATCTTGATAAACCTAGAAAGTTCTACAACTCTTTGAGGTTCTTGGGATGTGGCCATTCCATCATAGCCCATAGTTTCTCAAGATTCATCTAGATTCCCTCTTGAGAGACTATATGCCCAAGGTATCTAACCTCTTTTTTGAAAAATTGACACTTAGGATAATTTCCTCAAGTGCTCCAAGTGTTTGTGCTCAATCTACTATACATCACAATATCATAAAAAAAGACTAGTACAAACTTCCCTAGATATGGCCATAGTCTAGTCTCGAACGTAGTTTTAGGGACATCCCCTGCCCTAATCCTAATCTTATGATATCTTGACCTAAGATCAAGATTGGTAAAATACCTAGCTTGATGAAACGATCAAACAGGCCTTCAAACCTAGGCATTGGAAACCTATTTTTGATAGTTACCTTGTTCAATGCTCAATAATCTATACAAAGTCTTATAGATCCATCTTTCATCTTGACTAGGAGCATTGGCGATGCGCAAGGTGAGTGACTAGATCTACTGAAGCCTTTATCCACATAATCATGGAGTTGTTTCTCTTCCTCATCATGCTGAGAAACAATAAGCTTATAGGTAATGTTAGTAAATACCTCAAGAGCATGGTTAATGTGCCCTGTCTTAGGTGGTATCCCTTAAGGTAACTCATTGGGAAAAACATCTCTAGATTCAAACATAAGATCCTTAAAACCTTCAAGCAGAAACTCTTGTAAAAATGCATAATAGAAAGTCTTGTCCATAATTACGTTTCTAGCATGAAATTATCCATCAGATGAAGTGTCTATACAATTCTTGAGATCCTGAGTATACAAAAAAAAGATCTTCTATACATGCTCAGAATGAGAAAGACTATAACTCTAAAGATGAGATGACAGGTGGCATTAAGGAAAAAAATGAACCCTGCATGGGCCTTTGAATTAAGGACTGATTAGTGATGGACCAATCAAAAGAGGGTGGTGGAGAAAGTCTATGGCTTATAAATTACTAGGCTGAAGGGGGAAGGGGGGAAATAATTCCCCTATGTTTAGGTTTTGCCTCGAGAGATAAAGGAATCTCTTAATTAGCTAATGCGTAAAAATTAAAAAATTTCAAAAAGTTCTACAACTCATCATAACACCATTCGATGACCCCCCAACCATGTTTTAGGATCAAAAGTACTATTTTTGAATCTTGAACCAAAATATATGCATGAATTGACTTGAAGAAAGTTACTTTTTTCAAAGATGACTCAAAATAAAACTTTTTCCTTCCTAAACCTAACACTTTCATACCTAGGTTCCAAAAATTCATCTCTTCTAGTTTCTCTCCCTAGCACACCATTGAAGCTCCCGTGTCTACATTTCTTTCTCTGTGCATCTTCCTATTTCAATTCCTAATGTCACTTCGATAGCTTGAACTCTAGTGGAGAAAGATAAATCCTATAGGCATCCAAAAGATGACGTTATCATAGTAGAACGTCAAAATATCAAGGTTGTAGAAGGAAGTTGGTTAGGAAATGAGTTTTGCAAAGGTGCATGGGTGTACATGCAACCCTCTGGTGTTGTCCCTCATCGTCTAAGAGATCGTGGAAACATGGATCCTCATTGGAAAGGTAAGTCAGCTTCAAAAATCTCAAAAATGGTGGGACTGTTGCCATTGTACAACATGTTTTTACAATGTCAAGCATGAAATTGGAGAACTAAAAAAATGTATGTATTACTCTTTATTATTGACTGATTCATGATCGAATTTCTTTATATACCCTATTAATGTATGTATTTTTTTGGAGACATATTTACTTCTACCTTGGTGAAGAAGCAACCTGTTCATAGTCTTACATGTACTTTCCAAGCATGGCATGTAGATGTTGGATGACTAGTCTTTCCACAAGTCGTCTTGCTCACATTTTACATGAGAGAGCTTTCTTTTACACACATGCATATGTTGTACCCTCTTCATCAAATGATTTTGGTAGGTTAGAGATGATTAAGGTCTCTTTTCAAGCTCAAGTGGCCACAACCTGGTATATGGTCCTTGACATCTTTGAAGCATAAGATGGAGATGGACATACATAACTCTTTGAAATTCCCAAGAGCTTCTAGATCTATAGGATTACATTGGTGTGTTTGTTTTCATTGTTTTGTACATCTATTTAAGATATTCATAGTTTTAGAGACTTCAATAATGTTCATGGGTAAACATATCACATATGATCAAATGGAAGGTTCACTAGGGGAAAATTGGGGACTTTTAGAAGGATGCACCAAAGGGGATGGATACCTTTGTAAAATTGGTGCAACAAGTAGAAGATTTTGATATCTGAAACATCTTACTTCATTGTATTAGATTCTATTATGATCATTTGATGTGTAAACTTGGTGAATGGATATCATTAAAAAGCTCTCAAGGGTTTTTAATTTCATTTGAAAATAAGATGAATCTAGCCAACAAGGAAATGGAAGCCATTTCAGTGAATCATCATTGGACCCTTGCCAATGTGAGAGAACATCTAGTAATAATGAGATTTGAGGATCTGCATCAATCCAAGTTCTAACAACAAGGGCATAACGTCAAAACATTATGGTAATTTTTCTTTTATTTATACAAATTATTATATTCAAATATGATATTTAAAGTTTTTTATATGTCTAGAGATTGGTAAGAGTTTGGAGGATAAAATTAAAGTCCTTCTTGAATGGAGTGCTGATGGAACTCAACTTTCATTGTCATAGCTCATGAACTATCTTAGTACTCGAGTGTACACATAACCCATCTTCTATTCATAATCCTTCTTCTACCACAAGATTATGCACATGTAAAAAACGAAAGGTGTATTAACTAAATCCTCATTAGAAGATACCTTGTAAGGGCATGAAAAAATACTTTGCAAAATACTTTTTCTATGTAATGCAAGCTTCAAAAGATTATACAATGTAATATATGCTCTAGTACTAACACTTGCTTCATCACATACCATCTCTACCTCCCTAGGATTAAGAATATCTTCTAAGTTGTTTGCACAATTTTTAATCACTTGGGTCTTGATGTGATTTCCTTTTGGTGACTCTAAAATCATAAGCACATATTTGTTGCTCAAAGAGGAATTCAGAAACTTAAACTGATCCTCTATTGTTGATGAAGCATTGGCATCTTCAAAAAATGACCTGGATAATAAGAAACTCAATCTAAAAGCCTTATAAAATAAATAAACAAGTGAAACACTAAACTAAGTGCATAAACACATTGCTTCCATGCTCCACCACTAGTTGAAAGAGCTTGAAAGGATGATAATGGTCATTTCCTATATCTGAGACCAATTGGAGTCTCTTTTAGTTGTGTTAGATTGGCTTTTAACTTTGTAATTGTGCTCTCCCTTTCTTATATAACTTGTTGGAGTATATTATTGTGCTCTTATAGAGATTTGACAACACTTTCTAATGTGTGTATCTTCAAATGTTTGTGATGACATTGTTGCAATATCCAATAACTTGCAATAGATATTGAATGGCTAGACAATCACTTGCAATAACCTAGTACTCCAACTTCATCACTGCCAAGGAACTGTAGAAACATGAGATACTATGGAATGTAGGATGAAAAATTAGAAACTGGATCTAAGGGATAAAAATGCATCATTGACCCAAAGATCAATATTCTTCTCTCTAGCTATAGATCGTTCATTTTGAGAATCTTTTTCATTGATATCTCTACTTGTTGGCACAAATCATGACTCTCATCCTAGTCATGTACATACTACCATAAAGTTTAACTAGGTCATGTGATCCAAGCTCAGGTGATTACAATGACTGTGTCAAAAAACATGTGTGCTCTATGTCAAAAAACATGTGTGCTCTATGTCAAAAAACATGTGTGCTCCGTGCAGCTAGAGTTTCCACATGTACAAAGTGACTACAGTAGGTGCACCAACTTTTTAACCTTATCAAGGGCCTTTCTAGTCCCTAGTCCTTCCTTCTTTTCTTCCCTCTTCCTAACTAGATATTTCCATTATGCATAGCTAGGAAATAGTATTGCTTAATAGGTAACTTGGGCCCTTGCGATCTTTATTTCTTCATAAACACTTTTTTTTTCCCCATGGTTACTTTCTTCGTGAGCTTAGTTGTTCTAACATGTTCGAGGGGCTGATCCATCTCCATAAGAGTGTATTTAGGATAGTTATGCTCATATCATAGACCTGAGCATACTTGATTGCCCCCTCAAAGGTCTAAGGTGTATCTCTTGTCACCTCTCTTTTATTGGATTTATGTAAGCCCCTAACAAACTCTCTGGTCTTCTAAAAGTCATCTAGCCCCTTAAGTTTCAATAAGATCTCTCTATAGTGGGATATAGAGATACACAAAAGTCTAGCTCTCTATGTAATCCTATCTCAGTCATCTCGATTTCTCTCTTGCTCATCCTTAAAAAGAGACTCTTTCAAGAAAAGAGTTTGAAACTGAGTCTAGTCTATAACGATAGAATTCAACTCCTTGAGAATCATCCACCACTTATAAGCATGTGGGTCGAGCGAACCGACGCCTATACCGGTGCTCATACCGATGCCTGTATACCGACGATTAAATGACCGTTGGTATTGCATCTGTGGTTTTTCAAGCATTTTCAACGGTCATACCGACGGCGAGGCATGAGCGTCGGTATGGGCAACGTCGGTATGCCTCGGATATGTTGTAGTGTAAGCCACTTCGCCGCCAGCTTGTCAGCCAACCCAACGATATCTAAAATTCCGAAGCCCCCTGAGTCTTTAGGGCTAATGCAAGTTTCCCATTTGATTTTGGGAATCCCCCTCCTGTTGGCGTCCCCAGTCCAAAGGAAGTTTCTGCAGATTCTTTCCACTTTGGCCAAGTCTTTCTCCTTAGGTCTCCAACACGAGATAAAGTAAATAATTGTAGACAGCATAAATGTGTTAACAACCATAGCACGTCCTGCCAAGTTGACTTGCATACCTTTCCAATGATTCAACTTGCTATCCAGCTTGGATAGCACCTAGTTCTAGCGTTGGTCCATTGAGATGTCGAATCCCATCGGAATGCCAAGGGGATGGAAGACTTGACCTCTAGGGATAACTTGACACCCCTGATCCACCAACAATTGGGAAGTAGGTCCGCTGATTGCTCTAAAAGCAGTTTTAGCATGGTTGATTTAACGCCACACAAAAGGTGTCGAGGCACCACCAAAACACCTCAATGCTATTAATATCGTTATGCACAAAGGCATTCATGTCATCAGCAAAAAGTCTCGCAATCATTTGGCCGTGGTTTAGTGGTAGGGAAAGACCCTTGAGATTGCCAGTGTCCATGTGATGCTTTAATAGGCGACTGAGTCCATTCGAGGCGATCCCAAAGAGTAAAGGAGCCAGAGGGCAGCCTTGGCTAATTGATCTTTTTAAACGAATGGGCTCAGAGAGCTTACCGTTGATATTTATTCTAGTTGAAGCGTTTCCAAGAAGAGTGGAAACCATCTTCGTGAACTTTTGGTTGCACCCAAGGTCTTTCAATGATTGAAGAATAAAGTCCCACTCCAATCTGTCATACACTTTGTCGAAGTTGATCTTAATGAATACTAGATCTTGAGCAGACTCCTCAGCAAAAGCAAGGCCTTCCCAAATATCAACAATTGCTTCAAGTATAGATCTACCTTTGATAAAACCTTTCTCGTCCTCACACAGCCATGCCTTTAAATGACAAGAGATTCTGTTGGCGATAACTTTTGCAATTATCTTGTATCCTGTTTGGAGCATGGTAATCGGACACAAGTTTTCAATTTTGTTCTTATCTCCCCTTTTGTGGATTAACTTGATGACGCCATTATTAAGACACTCAGGGAGGGCACCAAAGGAGAGAGCCTCTTGCCACACAAGATGTAGTGGGGTGGCCACCACATGTTTGAAGGACTTGAGAAACTCATTGGTGAGGCCATCGGGGTCCGAACTTTTCCCATTGGAAAGGGCATCAATAACCTCGATAATTTCATTCTCAGAAATGTTAGCATCCAGTAGAGCAATCAAGTTCTGTGGGATTCTAGGTTGAGCAACCCTTGAGATGGTTGCCATGGAGTCGCGCTTGTGGCGGGAAGGAGGAGTCGAGACCCCGAGAAGATTGGTAAAGTGCTCGACGATGATAGATCCATTCTCAGCTTCCGTGCAACATTCGGTTCCATTGTTATCGACTAATAAGGGGATGGATTCCCTAGCTTGTTTCCTTTTGAGGATGTTACACATCTCTTTTGATGGTTTTTCGGCCTTCCCCGCCCACCAATCTTTGAAGAAAATTTGAAGATTTTTCCTTTGAACCTCCTGCTCTAATCTTAGTCTTCCCCTGATTTTCAAAAGACCTTGTTGGTAATGTAACTTACCTTTTTTCACCTCTTCTTCAAGCCATGAGAGCCTCCGGTACACCGTTTCACTTCTTTTTTTCCGGATATCTCTTATAGCCTTTTGAGTATTGATCAGAATTTTTCGAGTCCTTTCCACTGCGCTTTTCCAACACTTAGCCGGTTCATTACAGTAGGCAAAGGATTCCGCCCACACTTCAAAAATTTCTTGGTGGACAGAGGGGAGGGAAAACGATGTCTGACAAGCATGAAACCAAGGGGTTTTCTGGACCATGGGAATCGGTTTGAAAGACAGAGTAATCGGCTAGTGGTCCGAGATAGTCAGGTCCATATGTTGGGAAATCAAAGGAATACCCCACTGAAGGATGGTGTTCTGATCGATGTAACATCTATCAAGTCTTGCTTTCCTCAAAGAGTCCTCCGATTGGAGATTTGACCAAGAGAACCCCTTCATGTCTTTCACCTCAACCAGGTCGAGATGGAGCTTAATTTTATCCCATATGTCTTTCTCTTGACCATCAAAAATTTTTCCTTTGTTATTCCATCGGTCCTCAGGAAAATCAACCATGTTGAAGTCCCCACAAATCAGAACATTATGTGAAAGGGAGTCGAGGGAAGTCCAAGTATCCATTCTGTCTGCTTCTCCATTAGGGGCACAAATTGAGACCACACTGAACTGGAAAGGGAACTCGATAGAGGCAGCAATCCAACGATGATTCCGACCTTCAAAAGTCGAGGTCACATTGCCAGACAAGGAGTGACTTATACCGATAGCAGCACCCCCCGTCCCCCTAGGGTGAGAAGTGGAGAACCAAAGGTGGTTCGGAGAAATGCATTTAAGCCGTTTCTGGAGATCCTCCCCGTCGATCTTAATTTCTTGTAAGCAAATAAAGTCAGGGTTGAGGCACTTGTCTTTGAATCACTGGCCAAGAATCGCCGGTCTTGACGGGTCAGACAGACCCCTGACGTTAAGTGATGTGAATTTCATTATTGATGGCTTCCCTCTTTGAGGGGAGGGACCCGATCTTTTTTCTTCTTGTGGTCTTCTTTATGCAAGATCTGTCACATGAGAATGGACTTTTTGACCTCAATTAGGGGGTGCCAAATAGACGTGAATTTTAGTTCCCACCGAAGTTTGGTCCAAGAAAGGCATCATCTCTTGTTAAGAGTGTGGTGAACATCTAAATCCTCTTTGAAATTGGGGGTTCTGGATAGCTTCTTACCATTGCTCCATTTGAGGCCCTCTAGGCAAGGAAGATCCTGATCGTAGAGAAGGTAGGTAGTTGAGAGGTCCCATGCTAAACACCTCCTTTGAAGAAGAGTCCATTCCTCAAAGGTAACTCTAAGTCTTGGATCCAATTCTTTGAACCTAATCCACTGGCTAGTCTCTTGTTTCCAGAGTTGTTTCCATTGTTTGAACCCCTTGTGCCATAACCGCTTTGCAGTTTGGAGGTTCCAAGACTCTACCCCCCTAATGCCGCTCATCGAGAACCAAATAGAGTCATTTTGTCTTATCCCAACCGCCCACTTCCACTCATCACTGATTCTGATGAACTTTCTGGCCTTGTTCCAATTCTTCCATAAGGAAAACACGAGGCTAGAGCCTTTAGGGGACATCGAGTGGGGGGAGAACAAAAGCGTGAGAATCCCTATGTCCTTCCAACCAGGATGGCCAACTAAGGTAAGGTCTTCCGTGTTTCTGAAGATCAATTTAGCCCAAGAGGACTCCCTATTGCTCCAAGCCTTGATAAGCCACTTTGCCGCCAGCTTGTCAGCCAACCCAACAATATCCAAAATTCCCAAGCCCCCTGAGTCTTTAGGGCTAATGCAAGTTTCCCATTTGATTTTGGGAATCCCCCTCCTGTTGGGGTACCCAGTCCAAAGGAAGTTTCTGCAGATTCTTTCCACTTTGGCCAAGTCTTTCTCCTTAGGTCTCCAACACGAGATAAAGTAAATAATTGTAGAGAGCATAAATGTGTTAACAACCATAGCACGCCCTGCCAAGTTGACTTGCATACCTTTCCAATGATTCAGCTTGCTATCCAGCTTGGATAGCACCCAGTTCCAGTGTTGGTCCATTGAGATGTCAAATCCCATCGAAATGCCAAGGAGACGGAATACTTGACTGCTAGGGATAACTCGACACCCACTACAAGGAATACGGGCGTGTAGCGACGGTTAACGCGACAGAATTTCGTCGCTGTAAAATTGCAACTTGCGTCGGAAATACCGTCGAGCGCGGACCGTCGATTATACGACGCAAAAAACGACGGTATTTGCGACGGTATATGCCTAACGTCGCATAAACGACGCTTGTTAATGGCGTCGCTTAAGCGACGCTTTTTAGCGTCGCATAAGCGACGCTTAATAGCGTCGCATAAGCGACGGTTTATAAGCGACGGTCTATTGCATCGCTTAGACGACGACGCGTTGCATCGCTTATGCGACGATCTGTTGACGGACAAAAATTAAAACGTTGGAGGCTCTGCAATCGGCATTTTCACGCATCCGATCGAAGAGCTCTCCAACGTTCGCAATTGCGCTGCGCTTACGAACTGAAGCAAGTATATGCAGAATTGTTGTTTTGCTTAAGCTCTCTATTATTGTCTCCCTCTGTCTTTGTTTCTCTCTTTCTACATCTTTGTCTCTTTGAATTTTCTCTCTCTCTCTCTAGATCTCTCTCTAGATCTCACTCTCTCTCTCTAGATATCTCTCTCTCTCTCTAGATCTCTCTCTCTCTCTCTAGATCTCTCTCTCTCTCTCTCTCTCTCTCTCTCTCTCCTCTCTTTCTCTTCTCTCTTTTTATTGCAGGTTATTCAAGAAGCTAACCAAGCAAAAACTATGGATCACAATTGTAAGTACAATTTCTATTATTTGTAGATCATTTGAATTGTGTTATTTTCATTACATACCATACTCACACTTATTAATATGCACTCATACACTTATACATGACGAAGAAGCGCACACACATGCATATACCTACATATACACATGTACATGCACATACACACACATACACATAGAGTTATACATATACACACACATACACAAGAACATGCACATATTGATACATACATATACACTTATACATGCACATGCATATACATACATATACGCACACATACACATGCACATATACACATATACATGCACATACACACACATACACATAGAGTTATACATATACATGCATATACATATACACACATACACATGCACATGCACATACTCATACACACATATGCACTTATACATGCACATGCACATACATACATATACACACACATACACATGCACATACATACATATACACACACATACACATGCACATACATACATATACACACACATATATACACTTAGGTACACACATATGAATGAATTATATAATTAAAGTATTAAAACACATGCTTAATATAAACAATAATAAAAATCAATAGAACAAAACTCTTCATTACTTAATACCATACACACAATTCAAAACATGACTGAAATGAAAAATATATAGATAAATATATGTATATATCAATGTAAATACATAATCCAATGTCATAATCAACGTCTAAAATCCTAATCATCGTCATCATGATCATCATCATCATCAGCAATATCATGATCAGATGGATCTTCCTCATCCTCATCCTCATGATCACCCTGTGACGATCGAGATCGTCCCTCCTGTGTCTGTCTCTCCACCTCATCCATATTTGTCTCCCCATAATACTCCTGTATTACATATAACAAACATAAATCAATAAAATAATTAAAACATTCATAACAACAAAATAATTATATAAAATTTAAAAATACTCACAAAGGCATCAGGATGATCTTGTATATACTCGCTCAAACGCCGATATCCAAAATGTGTAGCATACTCGATCTCGTGTTTCGTAGGATATCGGCCATAATCCTTTCGCTGCAATGAAACAAATAAAAAACATTAGTTGCTTGCATTTTAACTAAAATAAAAAATATACTCACAATAACACATATACTTACAAATGTAGCTACAAAACCATTATGGCCCATTTGGCCTAAGTGCGAAGTGTGGCCCGACTCCACTCTCTTCCTTGCAGCAGCCTGTTTATTCAAGGAAAAAAATACATAAATTAAATTAAAAAATTACTAAAACATCTAAAAATTATAAATATAAACTATTAATTTGTGTACCTTCTGCTGAGGAAATGACTCCTGAAGACGTAGCTGTCTACGAAAAAACTGCCACGACTCAGGTGGTATGTTAGCTCGCCTCTTATTTTTTTCGACCATACAATATCTCCTGTTAATTTAATCTCTAAAAAAAGTCAGAATACATACACATTTATACACACATATACACATACACATACACATACACATACCCACATACACATATACATGCAAACATATACGCATGCATATATGTATATATATACACATATACATACATATAACATAAACACACATATACATATCCACATATATACGTACACACACATGCATGCATATACACATTCATACAAAATACATGCATTTATCCCACAATAATATGTGTTGTGTATATGTGAATATGTGTGTATGTATAAATGTGTATATGTGAATATGTGTGTATGTGTAAATATGTATATGTGAATTTTTTATTTATGTAGATAATCAAATTATTAATATCAAATACCATTATTTGTAGATTCTGATCAATCAGATGGAACTCCACCACCGTCTCCTCATCGTGCAACGACTTTATACTGTAAGTATATGAAATATTTAATTTTAACTATATTTGATGGATACATAACTTATATATTTTTTTTATGTTTCTTATGATGTGCAGATTCTGATCAATCAGAGGGTACTCCACCACCTCCTACCCATGCAACGACTTCACATGTGTCCTCCGATAGGAATTATGATGAATTTTACTATCAAGAGCATATTATATGTTGGTGTAACTCTTGTTATGGCACGTATCGAAGACCACGATTGGAATGTATTGAACATGAGGCAGAGTATGGTACTTTTGAGCATGCACCATCACCTAGTCAACGTGATAATGCTTGGGTATGTATTTTCTATATATATTAATGTCATTTTTTTATTTAAAAACCATGTATAAAATCAAATTATTATTGATATACAGGAATACTTGCTCGATGATGATGATGATAATGATTTTTCTCATAATGTTAATATACCTCGTACACGTCATGGACTTGCTGTTCATCAATTACAAGCAGAGGTTTCTAGAAATCCTCTACCTCCTGGTTTAGAGAATGAAACGGCTGGAGATTATCCATTGCCAGCTCGTGATCGTTCTTTAGTACAAACATATGATAGAAGAAGATATGGAGGATGGAATAGAGGACCACTTCCTTTAGATGGAGAGGTTTTCAACTTTTGGGGTAATCGCTATATGATTGCTCCATCCACTATTACAAATGCTGGTCGTGGTCTCTTTATTGTAGAGGATTTGTATGTGCCTCCGAACTCTGAAGTCACTCTTATGTCATTTTGTGGTCCTATATATGGATGGGGAGATTGGCATCGACTTTCACGTTATGTTCAAAGCATGAGTACTTATGGAATATGCTTGAACGCAGCATCTCTTACTAGTAGAAGGATTTTACATGCAGAAAATGAAAGATTATATATTGATGGAAGACCTTACACACATGGAAATATAGCAGGTTTAATAAATAGTAGTCGAGGGTTACATAATAGTTCAAGGACTAATTGCACATTTGAGGAGCGTGAAAATAGTCATGAACCACCATACATGAGTAGAGATGTATCAAGATACATAGTTGTCAATGCTATTACTACATTACATGCTGGTGATGAACTATTAGTGAATTATGGATGGCGTAGACCTCCAAGAGCACCTTTTAGCTAGAGAGAATAAAAATTTTCTATCCATATTTAATAAGTTATATACTTAATTTTATATTTGAAGTTTAATTTTTATTCATTTATGGAATACTAATGAGTTTTGTTTATATGTGTAGATTCCAACGTATGATGTTGATGATATTCGTCCACAACATTCACAATTACCAATAAGACCTCATTTATCAGAAGCTTCCATGAGGAGGCTACGCAAAACTAATCCTGTGCAATATGCAAAGTTGAAAGATCTATATTCAAAAGATGATAAAGTACAAGATTTGTGTGACAATGATGAAGATGATGGCATGGCAGATTTTATTGAGGATTGGTATCAAAATGACAGTGAGAGCATGGATATTTCTAAAAATGAGAAATATCTTCGAGAGGAATGTCTAAAGCATGTATATGAAGGAAGTCGTTTGACACGACTAAGTGCAAGCTTACTTATTCTCAACCTTCAAAATCGTTTTGGATGGAGTAATGTATCTGTTTCGACACTATTAAGGTATAATTTTCAATTTTCTATCTACTTATATATATGCGCATCTTTTAAAACTATTAATGCATCTTTCAAAATATTCACAAAAAATTTGATTGTTTGGATGGCAGGATACGATTGTTTGTTTTGGAGGATATGACATATGTATCTTCATTGAATGATTTGTCGATTCACGCATATGTTCAGTTTGAAAGTGTGAGAAGCGGATTTATAATTTGTATTCAAAGAATTTGGCACTGTTTATAGGCCATACAATGGTGACCTGGATGCATCGCATGCACAGAGGTTACTCAAGATAGAGCAATCTGATTATAATGGACTAGTGCCAGCAAGATTCCTAGGGTATGCAGTAAACCTCTTGCATGTCAATGATGAGGCGCATTTGAAGTTTAGGATACAAAGTGGAAATCATGGTGGCTTGAGAGGATCACACATATACATGCAAGAGGTTTACTGCATACCCCAGGAATCCTGCTAGTACTAGTCCCTTATAATCAGGTTGCTCTATCTTGAGTAACCTCTGTGCATGCGATTCATCCAGGTCACCATCGTATGGCCTATAAACAGTGCCAAATTCTTTGAATACAAATTATAAATCCGCTTCTCAGTACACTTTCAAACTGAACATATGCGTGAATCGACAAATCATTCAATGAAGATACATACTTCATATCCTCCAAAACAAACAATCGTATCCTGTCATCCAAACAATCAAATTTTTTACGAATATTTTGAAAGATGCACATAAGCATACACATATATAAAATTATATGCATATATATATGTATATTTATTTATTTACTTTCTTTAATATATCATTTTTTTGATAAACTTACAGGTTATTATCTGAAAAGTTTTTACCAAGTCAAAATATTCTTCCTACCTCACATGATGAAATGAAGAAGATAATCAACAATCTTGGTATGGATTATCAATGTATACATGCATGTCCTAACGATTGTATTTTATATAGAGGTGAATATGCAGACTCTTTGACATGTCCCAAATGTCAATCTCCTCGATATAAGGGTGAAGAAGGTAAAATCCCGAATAAGGTAAAATCCCGAATGATAAGAGCTTATCTGGATTAAAGACCCATGACTGGCATAACTTTTTGAAACATATTTTACCTTTGGTTATCGATGGATGTACAACGAAAGGAGTACGAGATGTCATCTATCGTCTTGGATCACTTATAAGGTAATTATGATACTTTTATATTTAATATGTTTGAATATTGGATATCTTTTATTTTTTAATTAACTTCTTTACAATTGTTTTTATGATTTGTATAGGTGGATTACATCCAAAGAGATCGATAAAAATTCGATCCCACAAAAAAAACGTGAATGCAAAGAGCTACTATGTTTGATGGAAAAAGAACTTCCTACTTCATTTTTTGATATTCAAGTTCATTTACTAGTCCATCTTGTAGATGAGATAGAGATTGCCGGTGTTGTCAACACTCGATGGATGTTTTGGGTCGAGCGATTTATGGGAATACTAAAAGGTTATGTGCGACAAAGAGCAAAACCAGAAGGATCCATGGCAAAGGGTTGGATGCTTGAAGAGTGCATGTATTACGTTAGTGAGTACCTTGAAAGAGTTCATGAAGAAGCTCCACGTGCATGGACCAACGAGTCTTCTTCAAAAATAACCGATGAGGTATTATCAGGTAAGGGGGTTCCATTCTTATTTACATTTCAAGAAAAAAATGATGTTTCCACTTTTGTAGCATATAATAGCGAATGCATGCAAGCATTCGTTAGCGAGTACGAGGAACTTCAAAGTCTCCAAAGTAAAAGGCGAAAAAACAAAAGATCTAGACGTAATCTCGATAATAATGAGATTACAGATATACCTTCTTTCACGGATTGGCTATATAGTCGTTTGCAACGCGCCAACGCAAATAATGAAGAAATCTCAGATGAGCAAAGAGAGTTAATGATGGGTTGTGAACAAAAGGTAATTTTATTAAAATATATATTTTATTTTTTTCATATATGTATGTTAGTTTCTATTTACTAATTCAATTTATTTTGCAGGCTCGAATGTTCACTAATATGTGGGCTTTTGGACAGCATATTAGAATCAAATCCATTGATTCTTTACGTAAAACAGAGGATTCTAGTATTGTTGCTTGTTTCAAGCAACTATCACGTGCTAGCTCAAAAGACACGAACCTTATAGATGGCGAACTTGGTTACGTAGGAACTATTGTTGGTATCTACGAAATTTCATTTCGTACATTCAAACAGGTAGAAAAAAGTTTATATATTTTTTTTAGAGTTAGTTTTTTTTTAAGCACCTAATAATGGGACGTTTTTGTTGTTATATATTGTGATAGGTCATTTTGAAGGTTGACTGGTATCGAGCGGAGTATAAAGGTAGTAATTCTACAATAAGAAAGGAATTATCTGGGTTTTGGGCAATTGATTCTTCCAAGGTAATGCGATCTACTAAAGAACCATATATTCTTCCTAGGCATATTGAACAAGCATTTTTTTATAAAAACCCAGATGCTCATCCTTGGTGGCAAGTCATTCATGTGCAACCTAGAGGTAGGTCATTGTTTGAACAGTTTATTGTTAGAGAGATTGAAGAAAGTCCTCTTGATGATTCAGCATCAGATACTGATACATCAACATCTGGAATAGAAATTAGACTCATTATACGTGATAATGATACTAATCTTTTTGATGAAGAGGATAATTCTCTACATGCTGATTCTACTGATGAGGAAGAGGAATTACCAGAAATAGATATTAATCCACCAATAGATGATGTGATTCATGAGAACATAGATTTAACAATAGAAGAAATAAATGAAATCAATAAGGATAATGAAGATGAGACTATATTGATGTCTTACCAAAATGATGGCAATAATGAAAACATATGAGCAGATTAGATAGTAACTTGAAGCTTCTGAATGGATATATATAATAGGTTTTTTTTATTAACTTGAATAACGATGAATCCTACTAGAGAGATGAAATCATGTTCTTCTAAGTTAGAACATGAAGCTCGGGGGTATGCCTAATTATTTTATATATAGCTTTATCTTCGAGGAGTAAATTTTTATCATGTATGTATGCATATGTGTGTGTATTCATGTGTATTATATGTATACATATATTAGTATGCATATATATGTATTTCATGTATATGTATGTGTTTGCATGTGTGTGATATATGTATACATGTATTCATGTACGTAATATATGCAAGTGTTTATAATTGTGTACATGTATATATGTATATGTGTCTATGTGTAAATATGTACATGTAAATATGTATGCATGTATATATATGTTTATGTGTGCATGTAGGCATGTACATGTATGTGTAAATATGTACATGTAAATATGTTAGTATGTATATATATATTTATGTGTGCATTTAGGCATGTATGTGTGAAGCATAATATATCTACTCCATTTTATATTTATGTATCCTATCTACATGATGTGTATATATCTTTACATATATTATGAATCATGATCCTCGTTGATTCGAGTAGCTATATATAGAGGCATAAGGTTGGGAGGAGAGACATCTCTCTAGTAGGACGTCGGAGGTGTATATATACTTCAAACATATGGCTAAAAGGTTTTATATGTATATGTATATACATTTTTATTTTAGATTTTTTTATATGTATATATATATATATATATATATATATATATATATATATATATATATATATATATATATATATATATATATATATATATATATATATATATATATATAGATACATACATACATACATACATAGTTTTTCCATACGTGAAACATACTTCCAACGCATACGGGTATGGAAGTATGAAAAAAGTATGGAATTTCAAAAAAAATACCATACGTGATATCATACGTGTGAGAAAAAAAGTATTAAAAAAATCTGAAAATAATATATATATATATAATAATAATAATAAATAATATAATATAACAGAAAACAGCCATAAAATATATAAATATGCAGCTGAACATTCAGATTTCAGATTTCAGTTCACACACTTCAGAATTCAGATTCATAAAATATATAAATATGCAGCTGAACATTCAGATTTCAGATTTCAGTTCACACACTTCAAAATTCAGATTCATAAAATATATAAATATGGAGCTGAACATTCAGATTTCAGATTTCAGTTATCACACACTTCAGAATTCAGATTCTAATCTCTAGATAATCATGATTTGTAAATATGCAGCTTCAATTTTGTCGAGATACATAGATGTATACATACATGATACACATGCATACATACATACTACAAAAATAGAAACATGTATATTAGATACATATATAAGTTAATATACATGCCTTTCAGTAAACATAGAGTAATAGATTTTAGGAATGACATCATACATACATAGATGCATATATAGATACATACATACGTACATACATACATAGCTCTCTCTCTCTCTCTCTCTCATATACATACATACCGTGCATTGTCGCGACGATGAGCCATAAGTGTCCGCATCTCTTTTAAACACCACTTAAGGGACCATCCTGTCCCAAACTCTGTCTCAAGTGAACTAAGCACGTACTTTTTATCCCTCTCATCATGCTCACTACAAAAATAAAAAACATAATGTAAATAAAACATAAGATATACATTTCAATTTATATGTAAAACTTTTACTTACTTCCATGGTAAGTGGATAAAGCGCAGGTAAGAGTCGCATAGTGCCCGCATTCTTCTCTTGAACTCCAATCCATTCCCTATGTACACAATGTTCCCCTCCGGCTCTATGTCGCACTCTAGTCCTAAGGTGCCTATGCATGTCCTCATAGGCAACTCTGCTCTGCTATCACGTGCTGGAGGTGGTATAGGTGTCCTAAAAATAAATAGATAGAAATAAATAAAAATATGTGCTATAATATCATTAAAAAAAATTATGAAAAAAAACATACCTATGAGCAGATAGCTCTCTTCCTGCATGTGGATCCGCAGAAGAGCCCTCGTCTGATCGCGTAAGCATCTGGATCGTATAATCCAGCTCCTCATCGGACATGTCTGCGTAGTCCCGCATTATGGCCCCTAGAGTATCTGACGGAACTCTTGCTCTCATAAGACTTTTTATGAGAGTGAGTTTCGCCTTTCTCTCTTTACTAGGATCCATAATACCTAACATATAAAACAAAATGGTTAGAAATCAATATATATATACGTGTATGTGTGTGTATGCATGTGTATGTGTGTGCATGCATGTGTATGTGTGTGTATGCATCTGTGTGTATGTGTGTAGGTATATGTGTGTGTTGTCTATGTGTATGTGTGTGTGTCTATGAGTGTGTATGTGTTTATGTATATGTATGTATCTACGTGTGTGTATGTATCTATGTGTGTATGTGTATGCATGTATGTATGCATGTGTGTGTATGCATATGTATGTGTGTGTATGCATCATTATGTGTGTCTATGTATGCATTTGTACGTGTGTATGCATCATTGCATGTGCATGTGTCTATGTGTGTATGTGTGTGTATATGTGTGTGTGTCTATGTGTATGTGTGTGTGTTTATGAGTGTGTATGTGTTTATATGTATGTATGTATCTATGTGTGTCTATGTGTCTAAGTGTGTATGTGTATGCATGTATGTATGCATATGTATGTGTATGCATATGTATGTGTGTGTATGCATTATTATGTGTGTCTATGTATGCATGTGTATGTGTGTATGCATCATTACGTGTGTATGTATCTATGTGTGTATGTGTGTGTGTATATGTGTTTGTATGTGTGTATGCATGTGTGTGTGTATGCATGTGTATGTGTATATGTGTATATGTGTATATGTGTGTGTATATGTGTGTATGCATGTGTGTGTGTATATGTGTGTATATGTTTGTATGCATGTGTGTGTATGCATATGTATGTGTGTGTATGCATTATTATGTGTGTCTATGTATGCATGTGTATGTGTGTATGCATCATTACGTGTGCATGTGTCTATGTGTGTATGTGTGTGTATATGTGTGTGTGTCTATGTGTATGTGTGTGTGTCTATGAGTGTGTATGTATGTATCTATGTGTGTGTATGTGTATGCATGTATGTATGCATATGTGTGTGTATGCATATGTATGTGTGTGTATGCATAATTATGTGTGTATGTGTGTGTGTATACATTATGACAGTGTATGTAAGCATGTGCATTATGTATGCATATAAGTATTTATGTATGCATATGCATATGCATTATGTATGCATATGCATATGTATGCATATGCATATGCATTATGTATGCATATGCATATGCATTATGTATGCATATGCATATGCATTATGTATGCATATGCATATGCATTATGTATGCATATGCATATGCATGTGTATGCATATGCATGTGTATGCATATGCATGTGTATGCATATGCATGTAAGTATGTATGTATGCATATGTGTGTGTATGCATATGCATGTAAGTATGTATGTATGCATATGCATATGCAATATGTATGCATGTATGTATATGTGTGTGAATGTGTGTGAATGTGTGTGAATGTGTGTGTGAATGTGTGTGTACATGTGTCTGTATGTGTGTATGCATGTGTATGTGTGTGTATGCATCATTATGTGTGTATGTGTGTGTACATGTCTGTATGTGTGTATGCATGTGTATGTGTTTGTATGCATCATTATGTGTGTATGTGTGTGTATGTGTGTGTGTCTATGTGTATGTGTGTATGCATGTGTATGTGTGTATGTGTCTATGTGTGCATGTGTGTGTATATACTATATGTGTGTGTGTGTCTATGTGTATGTGTGTGTACCTATGAGTGTGTATGTGTTTATGTGTGTATGTGTCTATGTGTGTGTATGTGTTTATGTGTGTATGTGTATGCATGTATGTGTATGTGTGTGTATGTCTCTCTATGTGTGTGTGTATGCATATGTGTGTGTGTATATGTGTGTCTATGTGTGTATGCATGTGTATGTGTGTGGATGCATCATTATGTGTGTATGTGTCTGTGAGTGTATATGTGTGTGTATGTGTGTGAGCGTCTATGTGTGTGTATGTGTGTGCGCATCTATGTGTATGTGTGTCTGTGTGTGTATGTGTGTGTATCTATGAGTATGTATGTGTTCATGTGTGTGTATGTGTCTATGTGTGTATGTATCTGTGTGTGTATGTATCTATGCATGTGCATTATGTATGCATGTAAGTATGTATGTACATTATATGCATATGCATATGCATTATGTATGCATGTATGTGTTTATGTGTGTATGTCTCTCTATGTGTGTCACGTGTGTATGCATATATGTGTGTGTATGTGTGTGTATATGTGTCTGTATGTGTGTATGCATGTGTATGTGTGTGTATGCATGTGTATGTGTGTATGTGTCTATGTGTGCATGTGTGTGTATATACTATATGTGTGTGTGTCTATGTGTATGTGTGTGTACCTATGAGTGTGTATGTGTTTATGTGTGTATGTGTCTATGTGTGTGTATGTGTTTATGTGTGTATGTGTATGCATGTATGTGTATGTGTGTGTATGTCTCTCTATGTGTGTGTGTATGCATATGTGTGTGTGTGTGTATATGTGTGTCTATGTGTGTATGCATGTGTATGTGTGTGGATGCATCATTATGTGTGTATGTGTCTGTGAGTGTATATGTGTGTGTATGTGTGTGAGCGTCTATGTGTGTGTATGTGTGTGCGCGTCTTGTGTATGTGTGTCTATGTGTGTATTTGTGTGTATGTGTGTGTGTGTCTGCGTATGTGTGTGTGTGTCTATGCGTGTATATGTGTGTGTGTGAGTGTGTGTGTGCGCATACCTTGTGTATGTCTCGCTTCTCTCTCTCCCTCTCGCGCGCTGTATGTCTCTCTCTCTCTCTCTCTCGGTCTGTATTCTTCCTCGCGTTCAAGGCCCGGCACAAATGTGCCGGGAAAATTGAATTTTTTTTTTACATTCCAGAGCGTCGCATATGCGACGCTCTACAGTTTGCCATCGTCGTTAAGTGCGTCGCTAACCTGCGACGCTACTAGCGACGCTTCTGGTTTAGCGTCGCTTATGCGACGCTATCGTCGCTTATGCGACGATGCTCGGCCAAAAAAAAAAATCCGAAATTTTTACCGTCGCTTATGCGACGGTTTCGTCGCATAAGCGACGGTTTTCGTTTTTTTCCCGATTCGGGGGCGTCGCTACGCCCCCCTTTTTCTTGTAGTGACCCCTGATCCACCAACAATTCGGGAGTAGGTCCACTGATTACTCTAAAAGCAATTTTAGCATGGTTGATTTTTGAGCCTGATGCCGCACAAAAGGTGTCGAGGCACCACCAAAACACCTCAATGCTATTTATATCATTATGCACAAAGGCATTCATGTCATCAGCAAAAAGTCTCGCAATCATTTGGCTATGATTTAGAGGTAAGGAAAGACCCTTGAGATTGCCAGCGTCCATGTGATGCTTTAATAGGCAACTGATTCCATTCGAGGCGATAGCGAATAGAAATGGAGCCAGAGGGCAGCCTTGCCTAATTGATCTTTTTAAACGAATGGGCTCAGAGAGCTTGCCATTGATATTTATTCTAGTTGAAGCATTTCCAAGAAGAGTGGAAACCATCTTTGTGAACTTTTGGCTGCATCCAAGGTCTTTCAATGATTGAAGAATAAAGTCCCATTCCAATCTGTCATACGCTTTGTCAAAGTCGATCTTAATGAATACCAGATCTTGCGCAGACTCCTCAGCAAAAGCAAGGCCTTCCCAAATATCGACAATTGCTTCAAGTATAGATCTACCTTTGATAAAACCTTTCTGGTCCTCACACAACCATGACTTTAAATGACAAGAGATTTTGATGGCGATAACTGTTGCAATTATCTTGTATCCTATTTGGAGAATGGTAATCGGACCCCAGTTTTCAATTTTGTTCTTATCTCCCCTTTTGTAGATTAACTTGATGACGCCATAATTAAGGCACTTAGGGAGGGCACCGAATGAGAGAGCCTCTTGCCACACGAGACGTAGTGGGGTGGCCACCTCATGTTTGAAGGACTTGAAAAACTCATTGGTGAGGCCATCCGGACCCGGACTTTTCCCATTGGGAAGGGCATCAATAACCTCGATAATTTCATTCTCGGAGATGTTAGCATCCAACAGAGAAATCAAGTTCTCTGGGATTCTAGTTTGAGCAACCCTTGAGATGGTTGCCATGGAGTTGCGCCTGTGGGGGGAAGGAGGAGTCGACACCCCGAGAAGATTGGTAAAGTGCTCGAGTATGATAGATCTATTCTCCACTTCCATGCAGCATTCGATTCCATTGTTATCGACCAATAGGGGGATGGATTCCCTAGCTTGTTTCCTTTTGAGGATGTTACACATCTCTTTCGATGGTTTGTCGGCCTTCCCCACCCACCAGTCTTTGAAGAAAATTTGAAGATTTTTCCTTTGAACCTCCTCCTCTAATCTTAGTCTTCCCCTGATTTTGAAAAGACCTTGATGGCAATGTAACTTACCTTTGTTCACCTCTTCTTCAAGCCATAAGAGCCTCCGATACACCGTTTCTCTTCTTTTTTTCGAATATCTCTTATAGCCTTTTGAGTCCTCATTAGAATTTTTCAAGTCCTTTCCACCGCGCTTCTCCAACACTTAGCCGGTTCATTACAGTAAGCAAAGGCTTCCGCCCACACCTCATAAATTTCTTGGTGGATAGAGGGGAGGGAAAACGATGTCTGACAAGCATGAAACCAAGGGGCTTTCTGGAACATGGGAATCAGTTTGAAAGACAGAGTAATCAGGTAGTAGACCGAGATAGTCAGGTCCATGTGTTGGGAAATCGAAGGAATACCCCATTGAAGGATGGTGTTCTGATCGATGTAACATCTATCAAGTCTTGCTTTCCTCAAAGAGTCCCCCGATTGGAGATTTGACCAGGAGAACCACTTCATGTCTTTCACCTTGACCAGGTCAAGATGGAGCTTAATTTTATCCCATATCTCTTTCTCCTGACCGTCAATAATTTTTCCTTTGTTATTCCATCGGTCCTTAGGAAACTCAACCATGTTGAAGTCCCCACAAATCAGAACATTATGTGAAAGGGAGTCGAGGGAAGCCCAAGTATCCATTCTATCTGCTTCTCCATTAGGGGCATAAATTGAGACCACAGTGAATTGGAAAGGGAACTCGATAGAGGCAGCAATCCAACGATGATTTCGACCTTCAAAAGTCGAGGTCACATTGCCAGACAAGGAGTGACTTATACCGACAGAAGCACCCCCTGTCCCCCTAGGGTGAGAAGTGGAGAACCAAAGGTGGTTCCGAGAAATGCATTTAAAGCCATTTCTAGAGATCCTCTCCGTCGATTTTAATCTCTTGTAAGCAAATAAAGTCAGGGCTGAAGCACTTGTCTTTGAACCACTGGCCAAGAATCGCAGCTCTTGATGGGTCAGACAAACCCGTGATGTTTAGTGATGTGAATTTCATTAATGATGGTTGCCCTCTTTGAGGGGAGGGACCCGATCTTTTTTCTTCTTGTGGTCTTCTGTTTTCCTCCCAACTTCTTGACTTAGGATCCTACTCTTGAGGGGGCTCTTCCAAGGCATGCCGGAAGGTTGTTTTCCTTTAAGCTTTGACTTTTGTTACGGTAATCTTGGAAACCATACCGGAAGGGTAGGACCAAGAGAGGAGCTTTCGTTGTCTGGGTTATCTTCATTGCTAGTAGTGAAGCCTTCCTCTTTACTCGTGGCGTAACCTTCTTGGTTGTCTTCTTTGCTGGTAGAGCATCGAAGGGTATTATCAGTGGGGTCTTCTTCAAAGAGGTTGTCCCCTGGGAAGTCGACCTCATTAATCTCTTTTTCTAGGTTACAGTATATGTTATTCGAGGGGGTAATTGTGGTAGCATTCCTTGCTGTTGATCTTCAGGGGCTAACTTTCCTCCTGCGTCTTACTTCAATGAATCCTTCTGAATCCGTCTCAGCAACGCGAGTTCCCTCTTCTTCCTCCATCAGAGGGGGATGACCCCGAGTTTCATCTTGGGGAAAAGGATCCAGGGTCCCATCTGGTTTAAGCTTGTTTTTATTGGTACTTTTCTTCAGGGGGCAATCTTTGATCCTATGACCTTGATGCCCACACTGGAAGCATGCATTTGGCAAATACTTGTAACCTCTTGTGTCCAGGTCTTACCATCTCCACAGTCTATGGAGATTTTTGAGGGAAGGACCTCATTCTGGTCTGTTTCAACGCAGATCTGTGGGTGCCATCTTGCATTGAAAGAATGTTGAGCACCATCGTAGATTAACCCCCCAACATCCTCTCTTGAAGCCATCGGGCGACCGATCGGTGAGACGATTTCACGAAGAAATCCATACAGAAAGAAAGGCAGATTGGGAAGCTCCACCCAAAGCGGGTAACGAAGAGGCTTTGATCTGTTCGGAAAAAAGTCTGGGGTCCCCTTAAAAAGGCAAAGGGTCGTTCGGCCCACTTGCCAGGAGCCGGCTTGTAGGGCTTGGAAAGCCATCTCTACGTTCTCAAATACTAGAAGCAGGTGATTCACCGGTAGGAATTGACATTTGCACACAATTAGGCCGCGCGGGAACCACTCCTTGTGAAGCCAAGTTCTCACACTTTCAAGAGGGGGCCTAAGGCCAAACATTTGACCGAACAGGCAGGTTTTCATTAGTTCTTCTTGCTTTGCGGCCATAGACTCTTTGCATAAAGAGACCATTGGGGGTGCGACGTCCGCTGGGACGGAATCCATCTCAAGGGGGCACATGGACTGTGGGGGAGCCACATTGTTCATGACAAACGAGGGAAGAAGGGTCGGCATTCACTACAACATATTAGGGGCATACCGACGTTACCCATACCGACGGTCACCCCTCGGCGTCGGTATGACCGTTGACAATGCTTGAAAAACCACGGATGCAATACCGACGGTCATTTAATCGTCGGTATAGACGGCGTCGGTATGAGCACCGGTATAGGCGTCGGTACTTTACTGAAAGTTACCGACGCTTATATCGACGCTCACACCGAGGCAACTTTTAACCGGGCCCGAGAGCAAAAATTTGACATCTGCTTGCATTTTGAACCAAAGTTTGCTACTGTCGAGTTTGCGCACGCGAACTACATTCCGAACCTATTGTGTACACACATCTCTCTCTTTCTCTCTCTTTCTCTCTCTTTCTCTCTCTCTCTCTCTCTCTCTCTCTCTTTTCTCTACATCTCTGTTTCTCTAGATCTGAAATTTTGGTAAGAATTGCACATACTGTAGCACCCTTTCTCTTTCTTTGTGTTTTCCCTTTTCTAATTTCTCTTCTCTTTCCTTTTACAGGAGCTTTTTGGCATCAAATCTTTGGAATTCGATGAAGGGCAACATTAACTCGACCTTGATGACAATGCTCCAAACAATTACATCGATGTAAGTGATTGTTTTGTTTTCGATTGATATAGAGTGAGATAGAGAGAGAGATGAAAGAAAGAGAGAGATCTAGAGAAACATAAAGAGAGAGAGAGAGAGAGAGAAGGAGAAAGAAAGAGAGAGAGATGAAAGAGAAAGATAGAGAGAATGTGAAAGAGAGAGAGAGATGAAATAGAAAGAGAATGAGATAGAGAGAGAGATTCATACATACATACACACACATATGCATAGACATACTCACATACATATTACATACACACATGCATATTACATACACACTCACATACATATTACATACACACATGCATATACGCACACATACATATTACATACTCACATGCATACACACATATACATACATACATGCATATTACATACAAACATGCATATTACATACACACATGCATATTAGATACACACATGCATATACATACACACACATATTCATTCTCATACTCACATACATACATACATGTATACACACATATACATACACTCATGTACACACACACATGTATACATTCACACATGCATATGCATACATACATACACACATATTTGCATGTACACACATACATACATACATACATACACACATGCATATTACATACACACTCACATATGTATACACACACATATGTGCATACACACATGCATATGCATACATACATACACACACATATGCATGTACACACACATACATACATACACACATGCATATTACATACACACACACATATATATACACACGCACATATGTATACACACATGCATACATGCACATACACATACACACACATCACATATACATACACACATACACACATATACATGTTTTAGGGTTAGGGTTTTTGAAGGAGATTTTTGGCATCAGTTCTTTGGAATTTGACAAAGGAAAACACTAAGTGGACTTTGACAACAATGCTCCAAACAATTACATCAATGTAAGTGATTGTTTTGTTTTCGATTGATATAGAGTGAGATAGAGAGAGAGAGAGAGACAGAGATGAAAGAAAGAGAGAGATACATACACACATACATACATGCATACACACATGCATATTACATACACACACACATATAAATACACACTCACATATGTATACACACACATATGTGCATACACATGCATATGCATACATACATACACACACATATGCATGTACACACACATACATACATACACACATGCATATTACATACACACACACATATATATACACACTCACATATGTATACACACACATGCATACATGCACATACACATACACACACATCACATATACATACACACATACACACATATACATGTTTTAGGGTTAGGGTTTTAGGCTTAGGGTTTATGAATTTCTCTTTTCTTTTGTTTTGCGGGAGATTTTGGCATCAGTTTTTTGGAATTCGACGAAGGAAAACACAAAGTGGACTTTGACGACAATGCTCCAAACAATTACATCAATGTAAGTGATTGTTTTGTTTTCGGTTGATATAGAGTGAGATAGAGAGAGAGAGAGATGAAAGAAAGAGAGAGATACATACACACATATTTGCATGTACACACACATACATACATGCATACACACATGCATATTACATACACACACACATATAAATACACACTCACATATGTATACACACACATATGTGCATACACATGCATATGCATACATACATACACACATATGCATGTACACACACATACATACATACACACATGCATATTACATACACACACACACATATATACACACTCACATATGTATACACACACATGCATACATGCACATACACATACACACACATCACATATACATACACACATACACACATATGCATAGACGAAGGAAAACACTAAGTGGACTTTGAGGACAATGCTCCAAACAATTACATCAATGTAAGTGATTGTTTTGTTTTCGATTGATATAGAGTGAGATAGAGAGAGAGAGAGATGAAAGAAAGAGAGAGATACATACACACATATTTGCATGTACACACACATACATACATGCATACACACATGCATATTACATACACACACACATATAAATACACACTCACATATGTATACACACACAGATGTGCATACACATGCATATGCATACATACATACACACACCCTAAAGCCGCGTTCATTTTCTTCGGTAAAAACCTCGGTATACCATCGATCTGTTGTAGTGATTTTAATGAAAAAAATCCCCCCCCCCCATAACCACTTTGAAGCGTGAATGCGAGCGAAAAAAGCCTTCAAAAGACACCGACGCGACGGGCACCAAGAGAAATTTTTTAGATATTTAAGTGCAGTGGAAAAAGTTGAACAACATCCTGTTAACCAAGCTACAACAGCAGGCGTCTTTGATGATTCTGTAAGAGATTACTGCTAATGATTTCCCTCTTTTTAACAAAAGGAAGAGCGACAGATTATTGTTATTTATAAAAAAAACTTAAATTCACTTAAGCTCAAGCTCAGGCAATAACAACAAGGACGATAGCAAGAAACGCGACCCACTCGATGAAGGACGCCTGGCCAGTGGCCAGGCAACGCGCGACGGACACTGAGTCACTGACTACTGAGAATGAAGGATCCCCCACCTCTTCCAAGGCACGCTACTGGCCCTGACGATCGTGAGCGCGAAACCATCCATCGTCAAAACAAAACCGTTGATCACGAGAGCAAAACCATCGATCGTGAAACCCGTCAGTCGCGGAGAAAAGCCGTCAATCATGCGAGACACTTTGGATGGCGATGGACAGAAGGGAAGGCGATGGACCAACAGTAGTGCTGAGTACTTCCTGTCGCTCCAATCAACCCGTCGTTACATATTCACCAACTGCCATAAGTTGATGTCCTCGTTGAAGTCTACCGGCGACCAGTGTTGTATTTTGACGGTCGACCCTGCCCTTCAATTTTGAAGGCCATCTATGGACCATAGCTGTATTTCATGTTTTTAACGCATTTTTTGAAGGTCAAATAAAAATTTTAACCTTATTTTATGGTGAAAACTGGCCAAAACGGGCAATACAGCTGTCAAAAATCAACACTGTTTTTTTTTCCTAAAGGATGTTCGGTCATGGCCTATTCTCCCGGACTTTAATTAAAAAAAATAAGAAAATTTACAAGTGATTGGGACTAGTGCCCATGGGATCCCCAAATCCCACAATGCAGGGGAAGAGTACGGTAAGCTAGAGGGCATTACAAATGAGGCAGACAAATCTATCATCTCCCTCATCTAGGACCCATTTGGGTTTCAACTTGTTATTTTCAAGGAGATAAATACAGCGATGTCTGAACGGTGGAGATCTCTTATCTCGGGAGATTCTTTTTCCTAGAGAAAACAAGGATTTCTCAATCGACCCTTCCTTTGGTGTTTGGCAAAAATTGACAGCACATCGCTCCCTCCAAATCTTCCAAAGAGTCTCGCCTCTGATGGCATTCCACAGTCTTGCTGAGCAGCCAACTGCCTCACCCAACAGTGCCTGTTGCCAGTTGATTTGGTTCGTAATTCTCAATACCTGTGTCACGTGACGCCAGATAACAAGGGACTTGGGGCAATCGAAGAAAAGGTGGACTAAATCTTCGACGCATCGATGGCAACACTTGCACCATGGGGGTACGCCACAAATTTTGTTGGCCTTAGCATTGGACGAGATACCCTTATGCAGGATCTGCCACATGAGAACAGACTTTTTGATCTCAATTAGGGGCGACGACAGGACCAACAACAATTAATGTTGTTGCTGAAAATACTCCGTCAGCTTCCACGTTGTTTCCTGCAATCAACAGTGTATGTCTTCCGCCCAGTCTCTGAGAGCTGCAAACTTGCTCGTTTCCATTTTCCCTTTTTTGCACGCCACTATGCTTTTGAGTTTTGAATTCACGTTCTTCCACTTCACCGAACTCCCTTACGCTCTGTTGGAAGAAAGATTGTACTCAATAAACTAGCGCGCCAGTTCAGTATTCTGAATCCTGATGGGCTCTCATTCTGTCCGTTGAAAGTGAAGATTCTGCTACCAGACTTTTTTTTTCTTTAATAAAAGGAAGTTCGAACTTAGTATAATCTCTCGGACTTTAATTAAAATAAAGAAAAAAAGTTACAAGTGGATGGGACTAGTGCCCATGGGACCCCCCAAATCCCACAATGCAGGGGAGGAGTATGGCAAGCTAGAGGGCATTACAAATGAGGCGGATAAATTCATCATCACCCTCATGTGGGACCCATTTGGGTTTCAACTTGTTGTTTTCGAGGAGATAAATACAGTGATGTCTAACCGGTGGAGATCTCTTATCTCAAGAGATTCTTTTACCTAGGAGAAACAAGGATTTCTCGATCGACCGGACTTCACCGCTGAGGGAGGTGCACAAATAACTTTCAATGGGCACAAGAGCTGACGAGTCCACAAATTGAGGCGTCTATCGCGACACACTGGGGGGCAGGGCCTAAAATTCACAAGCAGCACAACCTTGCATAGACAGGAAAAAAATATTTATACCTGTCATATGACAGACAATTTTTCAAACACTCCCTTTCAAATGACAGACAATTTTCAGGAGAGATGGTTTTACATGTTCTATGATGGTAGGAGAGAATTTAGGGAGTGATAAGCTCATGATTTGTAGAATTAGAACCTAAAAGCAAAGAGAACTTCTCGATGGAAAAGGCAGCAGGACAAGCTCCTTAGACATAAAGAGATGATTGAACTACACAGGAGAGGAGCTGAAGCAACTTATAGTGTAGTGTCACCATTGAATGGAGAATCAAGCTCTATCCTTCCACTTCGTACATTGTATCCGTACAAAGTTTTACAAGCAAACAAAGTTCTTTGAGTGTTTGTTTACTTCATTCCGAACAAACTTAAGTAAAAGAAAAACATTCACAGGAAAGGGTAATTCTCAGTTACATCACCATGTTTTCCAAAAACCTTTTATGGCATTTTCATTACATAATATTCTTATATGTAGTAAGATTGAAATATTACATTCTTTTACTATTTTCAAACATGCATGTTCTATTCTTAATTCCCAAAAAATTACATAAATAGCACTGGGATTCCATACTTACAATGTGAAACATCACCAGTTTCTATTTCAAGGATAATAACAGCATCACCTGTACTTTGTGAAAAAATCACCAATTTTTGTGCGTGAGGTAGCCTGCAAACTACAAAACACTACAATCGCAAGGTAATCATTTTCTACAAACAATGGGACTTAAATCCCAACTTTTCCATGGATTATTACCATAAGAGACATCATAAAAAGCAGAAATATTGCTTGATATGCATATTCTTCTTTGTCCATTTAAAGCATAAAGTATGCAAGATTAGAAATTGTCTTCAATATCTGCACCAGAGAGTTCCTGATCAATTTGCTCTTCTTGCTGGGCAATCCTAGTAGTCTATAAATGTCCATCAGTTATGTTTCCTGTCTTCTCCGATTCCATGGAAATGAAGTCCATAAATGTCCATCAGTTATGTTTCGTGTCTTCTCTGATTCCATGGAAATGAATTTGTTAATACATCCCAACACCATATCACATATCATTTCATATGTTGAACAATCCCTACTCTATCTCATGTCGTTCCTACGCAATTCAAAGCATGATTCCTCAATGGAATCAGAGCATTCAGAGTACTGTGGAGAAGTATTTGAAAAGAGCTTTTCCACACGCATGCACTTTCATTACAATACCCCGCATAACTACATAAAAATCATTTAACTTCCATACTTAAGGAATCAAGCATTATAACAACATTATAAGTACTTTGCAAAAAATCATCAATTTCTGTGATAATTTTTTCTACAACCGCAAGAGAACAATAGGACTTAAATCCCAACATATCCATAGTTTATTAGCCAAAGATAACACGGAAACATACTCTCTGACTTGCAGATTCATATTTGAACGCAATTTGCTACTATATCTCGTAGGTAAATTTATGTCAATTATTTCCATACGTCATCGTCATGTTTCCTAGTTTTCCCAACAGTACATGTTTGTGTTCACGTATCCTTGCTTCTTATCTCCTACAAGTCGGATGCTTGTACATCCGGAATTTTCTTCTTTCAAAAGATTATCTTCTGCAAGTCGGATGCCTGTACATCCGGAGTTTTCTTCTCCCAAAAGATTTACCATGGTTAGTGTTTCACGCTTACCTGTTTCAAACTTGCGCGACTTTCCATCTCTTGCATGAGGTGCTATTAGTCGTGAGCTCATGCCGGAGTTCACTCCTATACAGTGTGCTACAGAGTATGCATGGAGACTCAAGAGTCGAGACTTGTGAGGGAGGAGGACCGGTTCAGTGACCCAAGCACTTCAAAGGCATTACAAAGGACTCTCGCCATGCATGCACAAATGACTTACTTCCTTTGTTCTCGTTCACCACATCTCCACCTACACCTGTGTAGTATGCTGCTGCTTCTGGACTCCCGAGTCTCGAATCGAGAGTCGAGACTCAACTTCACTCAAGAGTCAAAAGAATTAGCACGAAATTGAAATTGTGTTACATACTTCACATTCGAAATGTTTTCATGTCCGATGCCCAATGGGCGCGAAGGGCGTGTATCCGCGAGCTTAGTGTTGGTATCTGGATCAATTTAAATGTTGCGTGCCCGTCTTCCATATGAAGGATTAACAGACGTGTCCGGTGATATGTACCGACACGCTCTCTCTATGTAAGTACCGCATGAGTAGCCTATCAATGAATCAGTTGCGTACGAGTTCTTGTGATGTTTGCGTTATGTACGCCTCTCAATTTCCTTCATGTTACCAACGGGGTGGACGATCTGCCGTGACCGCTACCATGCTGCACTGCGCATTTTCAGTCTGCCAAGTTTTCCCCTTTCGGTGAGTACCTACCTCTGATCTCCTCAGCGTCCTTCAAGTTTCTTGCGAAGATGACACCTATACAGAGCACTGCCATCGTGGAAAGTCCGAAAGATTTGCGAGCCTCTGCAAATACACAATTAATAGCCTCAACATGGAGCGCGATGAATTTTACGAAAATCTCTGTATCGCCTAATGTGAATCATGCCTCTACCAACCATATGCCTGTTGCAGGCAAAGAATGGTTTCCTTTGTCCATGACATCGCCTTCCCCTCAAGCGACGAGTTCCACGAGGAGCGGTCATGTTATCTGGTCTCAGTATCATTGGATTTCTCTTATGGAATTCTCGAACCTTGATTGGTGCCCTCTGAAGGTTTTCTACAGGTTCCCAAGTACGATCACTGATGTTATACCCTTTCCAATGAATAAGGTATTGCAATCTTCCTCAGGATATTCTAGAATCTAGGACATGCTCGACTTCAAATTCTTCATGATCATCAATCTCGATAGGTGGTGAAGGACTAGGTCTCTCCCCCCTCAATGTCGAAATCTGATATGGTTCCAACATGGATACATTGAAAACTTGATGTATTCTCATGGTGCTTGGTAGCTAGAGCTTCAAGGTGACTGGACTGATCTTGGCCAAGATGGTGAATGGACCAAATCTTTGATGATCTAAATTTGCATATGGCCTTCAAGTTTGCAAATTATTTTTGAGTAACCATACTTTATCCCTAATTTGACACGATGGATTCTGGACACGATAATGATCTGCATAGTACTTGTATTGTTCTTGAGCTTTATGGATCTCTTTCTTGAGTTCTTTATGAACGCCCATGAGGTACTGGGCCTTGTCTCTGGCATATGGGTTCTTGACATGATTTAAGAGTTGTATATCCATTCTTGGATGTTGGTCCTAGTTTGCAAAGTAGGGAGTTTGCTTAGTAGATGCATGAACACTATTGTTATAGGCAAACTCTGCAAAGGGTAACAACTCAAACCAATCATTTTGGTGAGAGTTGCTAGTGCAACAGAGGTATTGCTCTAGGACTTGATTCACCTATTCTGTTTGTCCATCAGTTTGTGGATGATTTGTTGTAGATAGTTTAACTTGAACACTGAGGAGCTTGCAAAGACCGTTCCAAAAGCTGGATATGAATTGTGGACCTCGATCACTCATAATATCATCAGGCAATCCATGGAGCCTAAAGATGTATCTGCGAAAAATTCTAGTAGTGGTTGCACCTGTGATTGCCTTTGTAGTTTGAATGAAGTGTGACATCTTTGAAAATCTATCTACAATAACAAGAATGGCATCATACTTATCTGACTTTGGTAGAACTCTGATGAAATCCATAGACAATGAAGCCCATGTCCTTTCTGGAATAGGTAAAGGTTGCAAGAGGCCATGAGGTTTATGTCACGGTACCTTAGATCTATTGCAAGTGTCACATGTTCGAATATATTCTTTCACTACAAGAAAAAGGGAGGCGTAGCGACGCCCCCGAATCGGAAAAAAAAAACGAAAATCGTCGCTTATGCGACGAAGTCGTCGCATACCCGACGGTAAAAATTTCGGATTTTTTTTTTTGGCCGACCATCGTCGCATAAGCGATGATAACATCGCATAAGTGACGCTACTCAAGAAGCGTCGCTAGCACCGTCGCTGGTTAGCGACGCACTTAGCGACGTTTGCAAACTGCAGAGCATCGCATATGCGACGCTCTGCAATGTAAAAAAAAATTCAAATATCCCGGCACATTTGTGCCGGGGCTTGGACGCGAGGAAGAACACTTAGACTGAGAGAGAGAGAGAGAGAGAAAGAGCGCACGAGAGGGAGAGAGAAAGAGCGCGCGAGAGGGAGAGAGAGAAGCGAGTCCATTGAGAGGTATGCGCACACACACACTTACACACACACATATGTACACACACATATACACGCATAGACACACACACACATACGCATAGACACACACACACACATACTCACAAATACAAACACAGACACACATACACAATGCATAATGCATACACATATATACACACATGCACACATAATGCATACACATGCACACACATATACACATGCACACACATATACATGCACACACACATACATATATACACACACATATACACGCATAGACACACACACATACGCATAGACACACACACACATAATGCATACACATGCACACACATATACACATGCACACACATACTTGCACACACACATACACACATGCACACATAATGCATACACATGCACACACATATACACATGCACACACATATACATGCACACACACATACACATGCACACACACATACATATGTACACACACATATACACGCATAGACACACACACACATACACATAGACACACACACACATACACACAAATACACACACATAGACACACATACACAATGCATAATGCATACACATACACACATGCACACATAATGCATACACATGCACACACATATACACATGCACACACATATACATGCACACACACATACATATGTACACACACATATACATGCATAGACACACACACACATAATGCATACACATGCACACACATACATGCACACACACATACACATGCATAATGCATACACATACACACATGCACACATAATGCATACACATGCACACACATATACACATGCACACACATATACATGCACACACACATACACATGCACACACACATACATATGTACACACACATATACACGCATAGACACACACACACATACACATAGACACACACACACATACACACGAATACACACACATAGACATACATACACAATGCATAATGCATACACATACACACATGCACACATAATGCATACACATGCACACACATATATACATGCACACACACATACACATGCACACACACATACATATGTACACACACATATACACGCATAGACACACACACACATACGCATAGACACACACACACATACACACAAATACACACACATAGACACACATACACAATGCATAATGCATACACATACACACATGCACACATAATGCATACACATGCACACACATATACACATGCACGCACATATACATGCACACACACACATACACATGCACACACACATACATATGTACACACACATACATATGTACACACACATATACACGCATAGACACACACACACACATACACATAGACACACACACACATACACACAAATACACACACATAGACACACATACACAATGCATAATGCATACACATACACACATGCACACATAATGCATACACATGCACACACATATACACATGCACACACATATACATGCACACACACATACACATGCACACACACATACATATGTACACACATATACACGCATAGACACACACACACACATACGCATAGACACACACACACATACACACAAATACACACACATAGACACACATACACAATTGCATAATGCATACACATACACACATGCACACATAATGCATACACATGCACACACATATACACATGCACGCACATATACATGCACACACACACATACACATGCACACACACATACATATGTACACACACATACATATGTACACACACATATACACGCATAGACACACACACACATACACATAGGCACACACACACATACACACAAATACACACACATAGACACACATACACAATGCATAATGCATACACATACACACATGCACACATAATGCAAACACCTGCACACACATATACACATGCACACACATATACATGCACACACACACATACATATGTACACACACATATACACGCATAGACACACACACACATAATGCATACACATGCACACACATATACACATGCACACACATACATGCACACACACATACACATGCATAATGCACACATATGCATACATACATAATCATGCATACACACATACACACATACACATAGACAAGACACACATATACCTACACACATACACACATAATGATGCATACACACACATACACATGCATACACATACATACACATGCATACACACACATACACATGCATACACACACACATACACGTATATATATTGATTTCTAACCATTTTGTTTTATATGTTAGGTAGTATGGATCCCAGTAAAGAGAGAAAGGCGAAACTCACTCTCATAAAAAGTCTTATGACAGCAAGAGTTCCGTCAGATACTCTAGGGGCCATAATGCGGGACTACGCAGAGATGTCCGATGAGGAGCTGGATTATACGATCCAGATGCTTATGCGATCAGACGAGGGCTCTTCTGCAGATCCACACGCAGGAAGAGAGCTATCTGCTCATAGGTATGTTTTTTTTCATAAACTTTTTTAATGATATTATAGCACATATTTTTATTTATTTCTATCTATCTATTTTCAGGACACCTATACCACCTCCAGCACGTGATAGGAGAGCAGAGACGTTGCCTATGAGGACATGCATAGGCACGTTAGGACTAGAGTGCGACATAGAGCCAGAGGGGAATATTGTATACATAGGAA
Organism: Ceratopteris richardii; assembly: GCA_020310875.1. Lineage (NCBI taxonomy): Eukaryota > Viridiplantae > Streptophyta > Polypodiopsida > Polypodiales > Pteridaceae > Ceratopteris > Ceratopteris richardii. The sequence continues at coordinate 130,767,014 of CM035419.1, forward strand.
ATGGATTGGAGTTCAAGAGGAGAATGCGTGCACTATGCGACTCTTACCTGCGCTTTATCCACTTACCGTGGAAGTAAGTAAAAGTTTTACATATAAATTGAAATATATATCTTATGTTTTATTTATATTATGTTTTTTATTTTTGTAGTGAGCATGATGAGAGGGATAAAAAGTACGTGCTCAGTTCACTTGAGACGGAGTTTGGGACAGGGTGGTCTCTTAAATGGTGTTTAAAAGAGATGCGGACACTTATGGCGCATCGTCGTGACAATGCACGGTATGTATATATGAGAGAGAGAGAGAGAGAGAGAGAGAGAGAGAGAGAGAGAGAGAGAGAGAGAGAGAGAGAGAGAGAGAGAGAGAGAGAGAGAGAGAGAGAGAGAGAGAGAGAGAGAGAGAGAACACTAATCTCGATATTAGGGTTTTGAAATCCCTAATTTAAAAACTCTAATTCAACCTTTTAGCCATATGTTTGAAGTATATGTACACCTCTGACGTCCTACTAGAGAGATGTCTCTCCTCCCAACCTTATGCCTCTATATATAGCTACTCGAATCAACAAGGATCATGATTCATAATATATGTAAAGATATATACACATCATGTAGATAGGATACATAAATATAAAATGGAGTAGATATATTATGCATCACACATACATGCCTAAATGCACACATAAATATATATATACATACTAACATATTTACATGTACATATTTACACATACATGTACATGCCTACATGCACACATAAACATATATATACATGCATACATATTTACATGTACATATTTACACATAGACACATATACATATATACATGTACACAATTATAAACACTTGCATATATTCCGTACATGAATACATGAATATTTTACATAAATGCATATGCATATATACACATGCATATTTAACACATTTATACATATATCACACACATGCAAACACATACATATACATGAAATACATATATATGCATACTAATATATATATACATATAATACACATGAATACACACACATATGCATACATACATGATAAAAATTTACTCCTCGAAGATAAAGCTATATATAAAATAATTAGGCATACCCCCGAGTTTCATGTTCTAACTTAGAAGAACATGATTTCATCTCTGTAGTAGGATTCATCGTTATTCAAGTTAATAAAAAAAACCTATTATCTGATATCCATTCAGAAGCTTCAAGTTACTATCTAATCTGCTCATATGTTTTCATTATTGCCATCATTTTGGTTAAGACATCAATATAGTCTCATCTTCATTATCCTTATTGATTTCATTTATTTCTTCTATTGTTAAATCTATGTTCTCATGAATCACATCATCTATTGGTGGATTAATATCTATTTCTGGTAATTCCTCTTCCTCATCAGTAGAATCAGCATGTAGAGAAGTATCCTCTTCATCAAAAAGATTAGTATCATTATCACGTATAATGAGTCTAATTTCTATTCCAGATGTTGATGTATCAGTATCTGATGCTGAATCATCAAGAGGACTTTCTTCAATCTCTCTAACAATAAACTGTTCAAACAATGACCTACCTCTAGGTTGCACATGAATGACTTGCCACCAAGGATGAGCATCTGGATTTTATAAAAAAATGCTTGTTCAATATGCCTAGGAAGAATATATGGTTCTTTAGTAGATCACATTACCTTGGAAGAATCAATTGCCCAAAACCCAGATAATTCCTTTCTTATTGTAGAATTACTACCTTTATACTCCGCTCGATACCAGTCAACCTTCAAAATGACCTATCAAAATATATAACAACAAAAACGTCCCATTATTAGGTGCTTAAAAAAATAACCAACTCTAAAAAAATATATAAACTTTTTTCTACCTGTTTGAATGTACGAAATGAAATTTCGTAGATACCAACAATAGTTCCTACGTAACCAAGTTCGCTATCTATAAGGTTCGTGTCTTTTGAGCTAGCACGTGATAGTTGCTTGAAACAAGCAACAATACTAGAATCCTCTGTTTTACGTAAAGAATCAATGGCTTTGATTCTAATATGCTGTCCAAAAGCCCACATATTAGTGAACATTCGAGCCTGCAAAATAAATTCAATTAGTAAATAGAAACTAACATACATATATGAAAAAAATAAAATATATATTTTAATAAAATTACCTTTTGTTCACAACCTATCATTAACTCTCTTTGGTCATCTGAGATTTCTTCATTATTTGCGTTGGCGCGTTGCAAACGACTATATAGCCAATCCGTGAAAGAAGGTATATCTGTAATCTCATTATTATCGAGATTACGACTAGATCTTTTGTTTTTTCGCCTTTTACTTTGGAGACTTTGAAGTTCCTCGTACTCGCTAACGAATGCTTGCATGCATTCGCTATTATATGCTACAAAAGTAGAAACATCATTTTTTTCCTTGAAATGTAAATAATAATGGAACCCCCTTACCTGATAATACCTCATCTGTTATTTTTGAAGAAGACTCGTTGGTCCATGCACGTGGAGCTTCTTCATGAACTCTTTCAAGGTACTCACTAACGTAATACATGCACTCTTCAAGCATCCAACCCTTTGCCATGGATCCTTCTGGTTTTGCTCTTTGTCGCACATAACCTTTTAGTATCCCCATAAATTGCTCGACCCAAAACATCCATCGAGTGTTGACAACACCGGCAATCTCTATCTCATCTACAAGATGGACTAGTAAATGAACTTGAATATCAAAAAATGAAGTAGGAAGTTCTTTTTCCATCAAACATAGTAGCTCTTTGCATTCACGTTTTTTTTTGTGGGATCGAATTTTTATCGATCTCTTTGGATGTAATCCACCTATACAAATCATAAAAACAATTGTAAAGAAGTTAATTAAAAAATAAAAGATATCCAATATTCATACATATTAAATATAAAAGTATCATAATTACTTTATAAGTGATCCAAGACGATAGATCACATCTCGTACTCCTTTCGTTGTACATCCATCGATAACCAAAGGTAAAATATGTTTCAAAAAGTTATGCCAGTCATGGGTCTTTAATCCAGATAAGCTCTTATCATCCATAGTAAACATGTTTTGAAACGATGCTCCATATCCTGTAGGAGTCTTGATCAATTGAATTCTATTGTTGATAGTCTGTATCTCTTTTGTTGTAAGTACCCAAGGAGCAGATGCATAAGTCGTTTCTTGTCGATGTCTATCAAAACTAGCCATAACTTTGGTTTGGATTTTGATCTTTCAAATCATTCCTTGATGCTGTGGTATCTTTTAGTCCAAGAAGATGCTGCCATAGTGAATAACCAATATTTTTGAATATATGCATAGGATCAAGAAGATGACATACTTTTAACTCTTTCCAATACTCCAAAGAATACCATATTGATATGTTCTCTGCGAGTGCCAATTTCCCTTTACCTCTATTCACATACTGATTATCTGAATCATCACTGAAGATTTCTGCTTCTGGATCTATCAGAGGTCCATCTGTCCATTTTTTATACCAATCCATAGGCGTCATAGGTTTTGGATACTGGCCTGTTTCAAGCTTTCCATTAAAAATGTATCGCTTCTCTTTTAGATCTTAATGGATGATCATCAGGCAAGAATCGTCGATGTCGAAGATAAATATTTTTGTTGAGATTCTTACTATAGATTGATCTCAACCAATCACCACAATATGGACAAGCTTTATAACCCTTAGTAGATATTCCTGCATCATGGAAAAGGATAAAAATATAATTAGATTAAATCATATTTATTTACATGCATATTGAATAAAAAAATTACATCAATACCTGAACAAAACGCCATATCCAGGAAAATCGTGAATAGTCCAAGCCACAATACCACGAATCGTAATATGTCTTTCATTGATGCTTTTCGATATATCAATGACATTAATACCTCTCCATAACTCTTGAAGATCGTCAATGAGAGGAGCAAGATATACATTCATATCTTTAACTTGTCTTTTGCCTGGGATTAAAAGTGAAAGCATTAAATGTTCCTTTTTAATGCTAAGATATGGCGGAAGATTGTAGTTTATGACTACCACTGGCCATGTTGACCATTTACTAAATTTCATGGAGAATGGATTAACCCCATCTAATGAAACTCCTAACTTTAGATTCTGTGGATTTTGTGCAAATTCATGGCCATGTAGAATCAATATGCTGAAAAGCAACACTATCATGAGGAATTCTGATATTCCATCAGTACTTTTGTGATCATGTCCCCAAGTCAAAAGCTTTGATAATTCGGGGCTTTGAAACATATGTCTAATCCGTGGAGCCAATGGAAAATGTCTCAATACCTTATTCGGGATTTTACCTTCTTCACCCTTATATCGAGGAGATTGACATTTGGGACATGTCAAAGAGTCTGCATATTCACCTCTATATAAAATACAATCGTTAGTACATGCATGTATACATTGATAATCTATACCAAGATTGTTGATTATCTTCTTCATTTCATCATGTGAGGTAGGAAGAATATTTTTGACTTGGTTAAAAACTTTTCAGATAATAACCTGTAAGTTTATCAAAAAAAGATATATTAAAAAGGTAAATAAATATATATACATATATACATGCAAGTTTTTATTCTTACTTTAGATAAGGTAAGAACAAGAACTTGAATTGAATAGATACTTTTTGTCCCGCGCATCTTTTAAACTATTAATGCATCTTTCAAAATATTTACGCAAAACAATCGTATCCTGTCAATTCACACATATGTTCATATAATGGTGACCTGGATGAATCGCATGCACAGAGGTTAGTCAAGATAGAGCAGGATTTCTCGGGTATGCAGTAAACCTCGTGCATGTCAATGATGAGCATCTGAACTTTAGGATACAAAGTGGACTACTCCATTATAATTAGATTGTTGTCTCTTGAGTAACCTCTGTGCATGCGACTCATCCAGGTCAGCATTGCCGAATATTTGGAAAGATGCATTAATAGTTTTAAAAGATGCGCGGACAAAAAGTTTCCATTCAATCAAGTTCTTGTTCTTATAACCTTATCTAAAGTAAGAAATAAAAACCTACATGTATTTATATATGTATATATATTTATGCATATATATATAAATAAATAGAAAGAAAATTGAAATTTATACCTTAATAGTGTCGAAACAGATACATTTACTCCATCCAAAACGATTTTGAAGGTGAGAATAAGTAAGCTCGCATTTAGTCGTGTCAAATGACTTCCTTCATATACATGCTTTAGACATTCCTCTCGAAGATATTTCTCATTTTTAGAAATATCCATGCTCTCACTGTCATTTTGATACCAATCCTCAATAAGATCTGCCATGCCATCATCTTCATCATTGTCACACAAATATTGTACTTTATCATCTTTTGAATATAGATCTTTCAACTTTGCATATTGCACAGGCTTAGTTTTGCGTAGCCTCCTCATGGAAGCTTCTGATAAATGAGGGTCTTATTGGTAATTGTGAATGTTGTGGACGAATATCATCAACATCATACGTTGGAATCTACACATATAAATAAAACTCATTAGTATTCCATAAATGAATAAAAATTAAACTTCAAATATAAAATTAAGTATATAACTTATTAAATATGGATAGAAAATTTTTTATTCTCTGATGCTAAAAGGTGCTCTTGGAGGTCTAACGCCATCCATAATTCACTAATAGTTCATCACCAGCATGTAATGTAGTAATAGCATTGACAACTATGTATCTTGATACATCTCTACTCATGTATGGTGATTCATGACTATTTTCACGCTCCTCAAATGTGCAATTAGTCCTTGAACTATTATGTAACCCTCGACTACTATTTATTAAACCTGCTATATTTCCATGTGTGTAAGGTCTTCCATCAATATATAATCTTTCATTTTCTGCATGGTAAAATCCTTCTACTAGTAAGAGATGCTGCGTTCAAGCATATTCCATAAGTACTCATGCTTTGAACATAACCGTGAAAGTCGATGCCAATCTCCCCATCCATATATAGGACCACAAAATGACATAAGAGTGACTTCAGAGTTCGGAGGCACATACAAATCCTCTACAATAAAGAGACCACGACCAACATTAGTAATAGTGGATGGAGCAATCATATAGCGATTACCCCAAAAGTTGAAAACCTCTCCATCTAAGGAAGTGGTCCTCTATTCCATCCTCCATATCTTCTTCTATCATATGTTTTTACTAAAGAACGATCACGCGCTGGCAATGGATAATCTCCAGTCGTTCATTCTCAACCAGGAGGTAGAGGATTTCTAGAAACCTCTGCTTGTAATTGATGAACAACAAGTCCATGACGTGTACGAGGTATATTAACATTATGAGAAAAATCATCATCATCATCATCATCATCGAGCAAGTATTCCTGTATATCAATAATAATTTGATTTTATACATGGTTTTTAAATTAAAAAATGACATTAATATATATAGAAAATACATACCCAAGCATTATCACGTTGACTAGGTGATGGTGCGTGCTCAAAAGTACCATACGCTGCCTCATGTTGAATACATTCCAATCGTGGTCTTCGATACGTGCCATAACAAGAGTTACACCAACATATAATATGCTCTTGATAGTAAAATTCATCATAATTCCTATCGGAGGACACATGTGAAGTCGTTGCATGGGTAGGAGGTGGTGGAGTACCCTCTGATTGATCAAAATCTGCACATCATAAGAAACATAAAACAAATATATAAGTTATGTATCCATCAAATATAGTTAAAATTAAAATATTTCATATACTTACAGTATAAAGTCGTTGCACGATGAGGAGACGGTGGTGGAGTTCCATCTGATTGATCAGAATCTACAAATAATGGTATTTGATATTAATAATTTGATTATCTACATAAATAAAAAATTCACATATACATATTTACACATACACACATATTCACATATACACATTATACATACACACATATTCACATATACACAACACATATTATTGTGGATAAATGCATGTATTTTGTATGAATGAGTGTATATGCATGCATGTGTGTGTACGTATATATGTGGATATGTATATGTGTGTTTATGTTATATGTATGTATATGTGTATATATATACATATATGCATGCATATATGTTTGCATGTATATGTGTATGTGGGTATGTGTATGTGTATGTGTATGTGTATATGTGTGTATATATGTGTATGTATTCTGACTTTTTTTTCTGTTTGAGATTAAATTAACAGGAGATATTGTATGGTCGAAAAAAATAAGAGGCAAGCTAACATACCACCTGAGTCGTGGCAGTTTTTTTCGTAGACAGCTACGTCTTCAGGAGTCATTTTCTCAGCAGAAGGTACACAAATTAATAGTTTATATTTATATTTTTAGATATTTTAGTAATTTTTTAATTTAATTTATGTATTCTTTTCCTTGAATAAACAGGCTGCTGCAAAGAAGAGAGTGGAGTCGGGCCACACATCGCACTTAGGCCAAATGGGCCATAATGGTTTTGTAGCTACGTTTGTAAGTATATGTGTTATTGTGAGTATATTTTTTATTTTAGTTAAAATGCAAGCAACTAATGTTTTTTATTTGTTTCATTGCAGTGAAAGGATTATGGCCGATATCCTACAAAACACGAGATCGAGTATGCTACACATTTTGGATATCGGCGTTTGAGTGAGTATATACAAGATCATCCTGATGCCTTTGTGAGTATTTTTAAATTTTATATAATTATTTTGTTGTTATGAATGTTTTAATTATTTTATTGATTTATGTTTGTTATATGTAATACAAGAGTATTATGGGGAGACAAATATGGATGAGGTGGAGAGACAGACACAGGAGGGATGATCTCGATCGTCACAGGGTGATCATGAGGATGAGGATGAGGAAGATCAGGATGATCATGATATTGCTGATGATGATGATGATCATGATGATGATGATTAGGATTTTAGTTGATTATGACATTGGATTATATGTATTTACATTGATATATATATATATATATTTATCTATATATTTTTCATTTCAGTCATGTTTTTGAATTGTGTGTATGGTATTAAGTAATGAAGAGTTTTGTTCTATTGATTGTTATTATTGTTTATATTAAGCATGTGTTTTTAATACTTTAATTATATAATTCATTCATATGTGTGTACCTAAGTGTATATGTATGTGTGTGTATATGTATGTATGTGCATGTGTATGTGTGTGTATATGTATGTATGTGCATGTGCATGTATAAGTGTATATGTGTGTATGAGTATGTGCATGTGCATGTGTATGTGTGTATATGTATATGCATGTATATGTATAACTCTATGTGTATGTGTGTGTATGTGCATGTATATGTGTATATTGTGCATGTGTATGTGTGCGTATATGTATGTATATGCATGTGCATGTATAAGTGTATATGTATGTATCAATATGTGCATGTTCTTGTGTATGTGTGTGTATATGTAAACTCTATGTATGTGTGTGTATGTGCATGTATATGTGTATATGTAGGTATATGCATGTGTGTGTGCTTCTTCATCATGTAGAAGTGTATGAGTGCATATCAATAAGTGTGAGTATAGTATGTAATGAAAATAACACAATTCAAATGATCTACAAATAATAGAAATTATACTTACAATTGTGATCCATAGTTTTTGCTTGGTTAGCTTCTTGA
>CM035419.1:130793176-130820676 GCA_020310875.1 Ceratopteris richardii
GGTTTCTAACCAAGAGTTCGAACCAAGGGTTCAAGCATGTGCCATTGGATCTTTTTCATCAAGTCGGCACATCTAAGCCATTGGATCTCAAGAAGTATGAAGGGCCATGATTGTAGGCGCCTCAGAAACCCAAAATTCAACCTATGCCCTCCGATTTCAAGTACATCCAATGGTCGAAGTTCATGCATGCCTAAAATTTTGCAAATGAACTTCATCCCTTGGATCTTTGAGTTCATCCAAGGTTTATGGTTGATTCCTATGTCGTCTCAAACAAATCTTCTCAAGAGAAGCACCAACTATAGGTGGATTTTGTGTCTTTGACCAAAAGAAACCAAAGGAAGCCTATGCTGCATGTATAACTTAGTTGATTAAGGCATTAGTTTTTGGTGACTACACTCTTCCCATTGATGGATTAAGCGTCACCCCTTAATCTAAAAGGCTCAAGGAGGGCTCACTTCTTTCCATAATGGTATTAAACAAAGGACCCTTGAGGAATTGTAGTGTTTTTGAAGGAGAAGCGACTAGTAAGAAGACTCAAAGTAGTTCCCATAAATATTTTTTGATATAACTAGAACACCTTAGTTCAAGAATGGGAAGAACCTTTTGTCCAATAATTGAACTTCCAAATTGTTTAGAGAGAGCTGTGGTGGTGGTTCAAGGAGTGATGAAGCAGTGGGCAGCCATATAAGAAGATGTTCTTGTGTGCACCTTAGCTAGAGCATGCAAAAAAGTTTTTGTATAGTAGCCAAAGCTTAAAGACCCTCTGAAAACTCTAATTGTGGCCCAAGAAGGTAAAAGTGGGTACCACACAAGAGGGCCAGATATGATTTTTTGAGGATATTGCATCTCTTCGCTACAACATGAATCCATACTTCCAAAACCCCCATGCCATCACAAGTCTTGGCAAAAATCCATATGATCACATGCTATAGAATGCAAAATGAGTTTTCGACATCGAAAAGATTTGATACTTTGCACCTTATTATTAAACAGCAAGTAATAGATCAAACAAGGAAACAAAACAGCTTGAATGATGCATAGATGGTAATGCAGGGGCCATACATATTGCTTCCATTTAGCCAAATTAAGGATTACTTCTTTTGCGAAACAAAGAAGTCGTTTGCTTTATGTGATTTGTATACACATTGGGTAACACAAATGCTTGTATCCTGTGCTGTTTGAATATTGGGTCCTTCCTAAGTTGTTTGGGACAGAAAATGTCTGTGAACTTGAATTTATGCAAATGCAGTTTCAGACTAAAGGCAGAAATGGTGTATATTCACTCATTGATGTATCGTATTACATATATGTGATCATAAACATTTTTCAAAAACAATATTGCCTTTTTCAGGTGCCAAATCTGTGAGTAAATATTTAGTGTAAATTGTCATGTTGTGTTAGATGGGTAAGCCTGCAAATTACATTTTGTAGGTCCCCATGAGTTTCTTTAGTAGCGTCTTCCTTGATAAATATGCATTGCCTATGCGCTTGCCTTCAAACCTTTCTTGCCTCCTTTCTTCTCCTAGATTGCAAGGGTACATGTAAAAGTGAAATTTAGCTACTTTACTTGTAGGTCCCATGGATTCCTTTTCCGGCAGTTTTCTTAGTACGTATGGGTTCTCTGTACTCTTACACACGTATCAAGGAATATGCTGCAAAGCATGTGGACCTGTAACTTGTGATGCACTTAATCCTGTTGTTAAATTTGATCATGAGAATTCGATCAATTTAGAGTCCAAATTTACTGTCCTAACAAATGGCTGAATCTTTGCTAACGAATTGCCTATGGTGTGCGTATTTGATGAGCTTATATGATTCTTTCTAAATCTTTGATGAGAACAACAGTTTCCCCCTTTTCTTTTGAAAACGTGAAAGGATATTATGATTGACATAACTAAATATCTCAGCCGTTGTTTAGATTTAACTTTATGATGCTGAAAATATGTACAAACATGTTCAGGTATCACAGTCACTGTACACGTCCACAGTTGAGCGTGCTCTTCTCTTTCGCAACTGCTCAGCAGAATTTATCAATCAAATCGTAAGCCTTTCAGAACTGTCAACTTTTTACCTTTCCTTCCTTCGTAACAGAGAGTAAAAGGAGTTTTTCGTTATATTCTTGAGGTAAAGTACCTGTCTTTTGTGTGGGCAGGGCATGAGAGTGCGTGAAGAATTCTTCCTACCAGGAGAAACAGTAATGGAGCAAGGGAATGCGATTGATCAGATATATATTGTATCATATGGATCACTGGTAAGAGTATAGAACTCTCTACATTCAGCAATGATCTGCCTCTGTGTGTGTGTGTGTGTGTGTGCGCGCGCGCGTGGGCGCACATGTGAGTGTGTGAGTGTGAGTGTGTCTGTGTTTCTCGCACAGAGAGAGAGAGAGAGAGAGAGAGAGAGAGAGAGAGAGAGAGAGAGAGAGAGAGAGAGAGAGAGAGAGAGAGAGAGAGAGAGAGAGAGAGAGAGAGAGAGAGAGAGAGAGAGGGAGGGAGGGAGGGAGGGAGGGAGGGAGGGAGGGAGGGAGGGAGGGAGGGAGAGAGAGAGAGAGAGAGAGAGAGAGAGAGAGAGAGAGAGAGAGAGAGAGAGAGAGAGATGTTATATTTATGTCCGCTAGAGGCAGAAATGGTATATGAGACCAAAATTTTTACATAAGCAGTGAATCTAAGATCATGTTTGATCTAAGACCATGTCTGATCTAGAAACACTAATGGAAAGAAAGAAAGTGAAATAAAGTAAAATAAAGGGTGTCCATGTCTGATCTAGAAACACTAGTGGAAAGAAAGAAAGTGAAGTAAAGTAAAATAAAAGGTGTCCGTGTGCATTAGTGTGGGTGGTTGGGCCTTCCACCTCTTTAGGAAGGGGCAAGGGTTCAACTTCCTCTACGGCAGGACATGTATGGGCTTAAGGCTAGTGTAATGCCTTCAGCCGGTATTAAACTAGATGCTTTTGGGAAGTTCTTCCTAGTGTTTGCCTTCGGGCAATTTAAACCTTGCTTTGTGGGATACGGAGGGTCCCATGGGTACTAATCCCGCTCACTTGTAGAGTTTTCATTTCAATCAATTCAAGCAAAGGGAGATTAGCTTCGGCCGAACTTCCTCTTAAAAAAAAAAAAAAAAAAAAAAAAAAAAAAAGTAAAATAAAGGGTTTGGGATAAAGAATGTGGATAGAATAGAAACTCTTTAGCTGATACAAAGATATAAAGATACAAGATATGTAGGAAAGGCAGATGCTGGGCAATGCAATAAATGAATAATATAATCTCATGAGGTATAATCCTCCATGTCATAGGGTAATTCAGCATTTGTCGATGTCGAAACTCCTCAATCTCCTCTATGTGAGAGTCCTAATAGGGAGCCATGCGTGGTGTTCTAGGATGATCCAAACCTTCTTCTGTAATCATCACCTATGCTCAGATATCCTCCTAGATAGTTGTGGACATGAAGAACTCCCTAAGTCAATAGTCACCCATAGAGATAGGCCTCATCTAACTTGGAACTTAGGGTTCCACAAATGCCCTGACTCTCACAATGGCTTCTCCTTGTAATGTGAGCCTTACAGCTTAGAGCACCATGGATCCTTTGTGGACGCCTGAGGATGGAGTATTGAGTATATCTAACAAACACTTCCTCCAACTCCCAACAAATGGCTTTATTGTTATGCCTAGATGTGAGGATACTCACTTATCATATGGAGTACATGTGTTATTGATTAGATGCATACAACCACCCGTAAGTTAGAGATCGAGACAAGTAGATACAAAAGAGTTCATGCAGAAGATAGGATATGTAGGTATGCCATAGGGAGCCCGTGATAGAGCTCCACTACGTGTGTCACTGCCGAGCATACTACGAGATACAGGGTTGTTTTCATTCTCTATGCAGAGATGGTTTTGGACCACTTTCTATAGTTGTTGCATAACATGTTCGGATTTAATTTTGCTTGAGCTAAGGAGCCATATAGACAAATTCCTAAGGACATAAAAAAGGAAGACTCAAATGCAGGTAACTGATTGTTTTTAACCAGTTATTACCACTAGTCAGTGGATCTTGGATACCACCCACACTAAAGGTATTTTCATTCCGAGCCATGAGATTAGGTAGGGCATAAACTTTTGGGCCATTGGGTTTTCATTCAAGGAAAAAATAAAGGCCTTGTGGCATGACACAGTTGCCCATAGAACCTTAATAAGGGGGGGGATGCAAAGGCTTTCACGGTTCTGTGGGGTCGAGAGGGCCTATCCTGCCGTTCGTAGGTCGTGAGATATTGTCTGACATTATATTTTGATGACTATTTTGTCTCTCTTGATTATGTTTGCAACTCCCATTGTAAAAGCTCTATAAGCATGGCCTATGCGAAGCTTTACATACCATTGCACATTAGTAAGGCCTTTCTAGGGTTCATCTAGATTGCCATCTAAGATCCAAATTGGGAGTGCACAGGTGGACAACACCATCTTTGTGGTTGCATTCCTCTTAGAAGTTTGAGAATTTGAGTTCTCTATCTTTAAGTTTACGTCTCTCTGTAGAATAAATTTTTGAAGGTCAGAGTAAAGGAGGGCACCAAGGAACCAAATACTAAAATTGGGCTTCAGTGGCCCAAGTACTGAAGTTGGGCATCAGTGGCCCAAGTACTGAAGTTGGGCATCAGTCGTCCAAGTACTGAACCAAATACTGAAATTGGGCTTCAGTGGCCCAAGTACTCAAGTTGGGCATCAGTGGTCCAAGTACTGGAGTTGGGCGTCAGTCGTCCAAATTCTGGAGTTGGGCACCACACATCCAAAATCTGGAGTTGGGCACCAGGATGGTAGAGTTGGGCGACTGCATGCCCAAGGCATGCCCAGACAAGGCGGCCAAGTGGGACCCAGCCACTCATCATTACACGACAAAGTCTGGTACTGGAGGCGGCGGGGCTGACAAATGAAACCGCCAAGTGCATTAACTCCCCACTACTCCCATGTAACAGACTCTCCTATTGTAACCGGTTCCCCACCTCTCTCCTATAAAAAGGGAAACCTCAAGAGAGAAACACATGATAGGATACAGGAGATGAGATGATATGATACATGAGATGATAGATGAGACACAGAGAGTGAGAGTGAGCGTGGGCTTAGAACTCCTAGATGGTTGAGTCCTGTTCATGTTAGTTACTTCTGCTTCTTATGTTATTTGTTGGTGCCACTTATGTGAGAATACCCGGAGTTTGCATTCTGTTGTTCTTTTGCTTGGTATGATGAGCTGTGGTATGATTAGTGGTATGATTAGCTGTGGTATGAGATAATCACTTGTCTTCTGATTGTGTTACATTTGGTTTTCTAGTTAGTATGGTCTTGTGCTCTATTATGCTCCATGCTTGCTGTTGCTTTGACTCTTACTTCTAAGTGTAGTTTCTAGTGATGATGTGAAGGCTTCGTGATAAGTGTCTATTATGGTACTGTACTGTGATTTAATGTGCTCATATGCTTACATATTCTCCAGGAGTAGTGCATTTTGCATTCCCTGCACCCACACACTTCATTTCACCACCTACAGGTGAAAATTTGGAACGCCCGGTGGGACAGGGCTTCTGGAGATTTTTGGTCACTTGAGAAATCACTTAGAATTGAGTACCCTTTCCTTTTAGAAATCATTTAGGATTGAGTGCCCAGGGCCACCTTTTCCCCTCCTCCCCCTTCCTACCTTCTTGGGCAACTTCACCTCCTCATCCTCCTTAATTTCTGTGGGCGACTCTCCTCCTCTTTTTGAGTCTTGGGAGACTCTTCCTCCTTTCTTGGCTTCCTAGGCGACCCTCCTCCTCCTCCTCTTTCCTTGCTTCTGGGGCACCTACTCCTCATCCTCTCTTGGCTCTTGGCTTGGGCGACTCCTCCTCCTCCCCTTCCTAATTTTTTAGGGGACTACTCCTCCTTATCCTCCTTCTTGGCTCCTTGGGCATCTACTCCTCCTCCCCCACTAGAGTAACCTCTTCTTTGGCGAAGAATCCTCCGGCAACCTCTTCATTGGGGCAATTTCCTCCTTCAGAAGTAGTTCCAAAGATGGTCCATGACCCACACCAGAGCTAGCAAAGAGAAGGAGCTAAGCCCTAAGAAGACACCAATCAAGAGTTACCACACAAGAAGGCCAGATCCTTACCTAACACCCATAGGAAGTCTATCTGTCTCAAACCTAGTCTCTAGAATAGAAGGGTTAGACGACAAGGCTAAAACTCAAAAGACTTTACCTCAAGACACTCTTCTTAATAAGGCTATGGGAGAGGAACTTTCCACTCTTTTGTCAAGAATAAATATTAGATTTTCTTCATTTCATGGCGGTGCTAATGAAGATCCTGAAGATCATGTACGAAGATTTCTTTCAATTTGTAAGAGTAGGGGCTTACAGCAACGACAGGACTCCTTCCTTGCTCTCTTTCCATCAACTCTTGAAGGACTGGCAGACAAATGGTTCAGCCAATACGCGGAAAACCATTTCCAGACATGGGAAGCATTGAGGACCGAATTCACAGACGCATTTCTGCCAGGTAACTCTACAGAAAGAACGTTAGATGAACTTGAGAATCTAATCTTGCATATGGGAGAATCATTTTCAGAACTTATGACGCGGGCAAGGTCACTCGTGGCAAGATTGCCGGAACCACCAAGAGATTTCCTTGTCAAGAAGTGGGTGGAGAAGGCCTTGCCGAAATCCACACAGCAGAAGCTAAGAGAGATGTTGAGACCAGATGCCACTTTGAGAGAATTTGAAGCAGCTTCCACAAGGATTGAGGCTGCACGGGTACATTTTGGAGCACACCCGGGAAAGACTTTTCCCCAAGATGAAGACATGGTGACCACCTTGAGGAAGGAACTAGAGACCTTAAAGCTTCAAAGAAATCGAGAAGAGGACAAGGGTACTTCGGAAGGTCTCGCTCAAATACGACAAGAGCTTGAAGAACTCAAAACATTAAGGGAGGTAAGAACTCGACTATGGTGTTCTCTCTGTAGTACCCAAGTACACACATCACAAGAATGTCCAAGGAGGCTAACATGCCAGTTTTGTGGCAAGGGTGGCCATGAGGCCAAGGATTGTTATTTTCTGAAGGGTCTTGGAAATCAAACTATGATGCCAGGACAACCTCCGGCAGCTCAATGGGTAGGAGTGGCACAGTCCTCCTTGTTAGGGAAACCACCCTTACCATCCACTACAACACCCCCTGTAACAACTTTTTACACCAATCAAGGACCTCAACGGAAAGAAGGTAGGCCTCATCAGAACCGACCACCTAGGCCTATAATGTGTTACAGATGTGGGGAGTATGGACACTTCCAAAGTAAATGTTCACTCTCTGAGGATGCCCCACCATGCAAAAACTGTCCTGAGACAAGGGATCATTACACGAAGGACTGCCCAAAGTCGATGCCGTCTACAAGTACACCAGGTAACTCTTGCCCCCTACATATGATCACAGTATCTAATGATAAGGGCAATGTAGGCTCCCCAAGCTCCCGAGTAGTCCAACTTGAGGAACTTCCCGGAGTAATGACTAGGGCACAAAAACAGAAGGCAACTTTGAAAGATGCTGCAAAAGAAGCAACAGATTCATCAAAGGACAAGGGAAAAAGGACCATGGAGCATGAACCTTCTCAGGGAGCCAACCACCACCAAAACAAGGAGAAAATCTCACTGGGAAGAGTAGGAAGAAATGAAGATAGTAATGAGCAAGTTATTGACAAAGCTTATGCAGTATCTAAGGAAGACCTAAGGCACTTTCAGAATGGACCTACTTCAAGGAACAACCAAGAAGGCTTTCTCGCTGCAGTTCAAGTCTTGCAGAGCACCTACCAACAGGTATCTCTATATAACTTGCTAGCTATGAGTCCTGGATTCAGAGGAGAAGTAATGGCTGCCATAAATGGATTAGACCGGCGAGCAAGGCTTAACTTCTCTAATTTCTCAACAAATACCCGTACCCTCAACTTATAGCTCAGAACCATCTAGGATGGCACCTCTTACCGATTACAAGAGCCCTAGATTGATTGTAAGTATCAAGGGAACTCCCTTGGTAGGAGTTATAGTTGATGGGGGATCTGGTATTAATCTGATGCCTGAGTACACAATGACATTGCTAAATCTGAAACCAACTAAAGATGCTCATTTTACAGTATCATTGGCAGACCAAAGCAAGGTAAGCCCACTAGGCATAGTGGAAAAGGTTGAAGTCATCATCCATAAGCTAAAATTTGTGTTGGATTTTGTGGTAATAACACTCCCAAAGGTGAAGGGAGGATTTCCTCTTTTGATAGGAAGGCCATGGCTACGCCACAGTAAAGCGGTACATGACTGGGGTAGTGACACCTTATGGGTGGCCGGACCAGACAAGGTGATGAGACAACTTCAGATGGAAGGAGGAACAGATGAAGCCCTAGGTACTTCTCAAGTTGTTCTATATCCAGAGCAGAGTGCAGAGGAAGACAAAGAAGATAACAATGAAGAAGAGGAACAACAAACTATACAAGAAGGAGCAAACATTTGGGCCACACCTCCTCCACCATGGGTTCTGGAAAATCAAGAAGTATCAGGACAAGAACGGGCTTCTTCTCCTCCCTGGGCATCTACACCTCCTAATCAAAATTGGGCACCTGCTCCACCTCGGAACAATTGGGCGACTCCACCTCCACCTCCAAACAATTGGGCGACTCCACCTCCCAATTGGGCGTCTCCTCCACCTCCCACCAGTTGGGCGACTCCACCTCCTAGTCCAAGCTGGGCGCCTCCGCCTCCAAGTAGCTGGGTCACTCCAGAGGCTTGGGCTCCATTCTCTGCTCAAAGACCCCCACATTGGGCACCTGAATGGGCAGCTTATCCTCCATCTTGGGCTACCCCTACAATTGGCTGGGCAGCCCAATGGGCATCTGGAAAGCCTCACACAGAGCCATATAAAACAACATCACCTGACATTAAGGAAGAAGTTGATGTAGGAGAAGAAATATCTAATGAAGATCTAGGCGACATCATGGATTGGATTGAGGAGACCAACAATGTTTCATGCTTTACAATAGCAATCAAGGAAAAAGAAGAGAAAGAACCTATTGTGGTGGAGTCTGTGGTATTAGGAGAAGAAGCCAAAGATTTTCGAAGAGGTAAAGTTTTGAAAGGAGTTGAAGGAAGAAAAAGGATTGAATCAAGCCAAACAGAAGAAGAACTAGTAGAAAACATTTTCCCATTGGTGGAAGTTCCAGTAGGATGGACACAGGAAAAGACCAAGGAAATCACCATCAATGATAGTCCAGCATTCACCAAGCAAATGTTGTTTAAGGAAGAGGAAGAGGTAATTTTGGAGCGAGTTAAAGAAGTCAACTTAGGGGAAGAAGAAAATCCACAAAATCTTCTACTGGCAAGTTGGTTGTGGGACCACCCTCTTCTCATAGAGGTAATCACCTTCATGAATAACTATAAAGATGTCTTTGCCTGGAGCTATAAAGACTTGATAATACCCTTGGTCAAGGAATCGAAGCAGAAGCTCTATGTGGAGCAGGAGTAGAGCAAGAGCACAACATCCTTGTAAATAATGTACATATTGAGTCTATTTTTTAAGTTCCAGTATCCCTCTATCTTCCAAGTTCCATTATCTACCTCTAATTTGGCAACATATCAATTTGAGCTTACTCCACTCCTAACTTTTCCCAACAACTAGTCTCTTCTCTCCAACTCTAACCTTCTTTCAGCAATGGCTACCCTCTCTCCTTCTAAGGCATCCAACTTCCATATCATCCATCCTCCATAAGCGACTACCATTTTCAACCTTCTTCCCTTGGTGCTCTACCTATCTACCCCTCTCTCCTAGAATCTTGGCGACTACCATCTATCCCTCTCCCTTGGGCGACCACCTTCCCTCATACACCTTGGGTACAAATTTGCCAGTTTGTGCGACCCTCATCCTTCCAACTTGCCCACTTAGGCGACCCTCCTCCCTCTCACCCTCTTACCAAGATTGGGCGACCATCATCCTTCCAACTTGCCCACTTGGGCGACCCTCCTCCCTCTCACCCTCTTACCAAGTTTGGGCGACCCTCCTCCCTCTCAACCTCTTACCAAGCTGGGCGACCCTCCTCCACTTTGCAAAATTGGGCGACCCCCCTCCACTTTGCAAAATTGGGCGACCCCTCATCCCTCCACTTTGCGAAATTGGGCGACCCTCCTCCCTTTTCAGCTCTATGGCCAAGCTGGGCGACCCTCCTCCACTTTGCAAAATTGGGCGACCCTCCTCCACTTTACTCAATTGGGCGACCCTCCTCTAACTTGACTAGGGTGACCACTCCTCCTAGTTGCCACTAACTCGGCGACCCTCCTCCACCTCTACTATCTTCCTCAACCATCACCCTCCTCCTGCCTAGAGCGACTCTCCTCCCTCTACCTAACCATCCTCACCTAAGGCAACCTTCCTCCCACTTCCACTCTCATAATATTGGCATTCCCTCCTCCCACCATGGGCGACATCTCATCCCAACTACCACCCTGGGCGACCCTCCTCCCACCTCTACACTCAGGACTTACCATGACACCAACTCCCCACCTAGGGCAACATATCCTCCCAACTTCCACCATTAGGCGACCTCTCCTCCCAACTCCCACAATAGGGCGACCCTCCTCCCACCTCTCACCTTAGGCGACCCCTCCTCCCACCTCCACCTTGGGCGACCCTCCTCCCATTTATAGTCTCATAAATTTGGGCGACCCCTCCTCCCAACTCCCATAATAGGGCGACCCTCCTCCCACCTCTCACCTTAGGCGACCCTCCTCCCACCTCTCACCTTAGGCGACCCCTCCTCCCACCTCCACCTTGGGCGACCCTCCTCCCATTTATAGTCTCATAAATTTGGGCGACCTCTCCTCCCAACTCCCTCAATGAGGCTACCTCTCCAAGTCCCCTCATCATCAATTGGGCGACCTCCCCACCCCCCTTCATCCTCAATTCGGCGACCTTTCTACCTCCCTTCCTCCTTAATTGGGCAACACCAGCCTCCCTTCAACCTCCCTTCATCCTCAATCGGGCGACCTCTCCACCTCCCTTCATCCTCAATTCGGCGACCTTTCTACCTCCCTTCCTCAATTGGGCAACACCAACCTCCCTTCAACCTCCCTTCATCCTCAATCGGGCGACCTCTCCACCTCCCCTCATCCTCAATTGGGCGACCTCTCCACCTCCCTTCATCCTCAATTAGAGATCTCTCCAACTCCCCTCATCCTTCATTTGGGCAAGCATCCCCACTCCTCGGAACCACCTCTTGTTCCAACCCTTTCCTTCTAGACTCTTATGACCACCAACTTTACCTCGGAACCACCTCTTGTTCCACCCCTTTCCTTCTAGACTCTTATGACTACCAACTTTGCCGCGGCCTCCTCTAGTTATAACTGCATTTTGTTCTCTTGTAAATGTTTTCTTGTTGTAACAACTGAGTATTGTACTCCCTTATCTCTCCGAGACGGAGAGACACTAGTGGCGGAAACCTGTAGAATAGATTTTTGAAGGTTAGAGTAAAGGAGGGCACCAAGGAACCAAATACTGAAATTGGGCATCAGTGGCCCAAGTACTGAAGTTGGGCATCAGTGGCCCAAGTATTGAAGTTGGGCATCAGTGGCCCAAGTACTGAAGTTGGGCATGAGTGGCCCAAGTACTGAAGTTGGGCATCGGGGGTCCAAGTACTGGAGTTGGGCGTCAGTCGTCCAAATTCTGGAGTTTGGCACCACACGTCCAAAATCTGGAGTTGGGCACCAGGATGGTAGAGTTGGGCGACTGCATGCCCAAGGCATGACCAGACAAGGCGGCCAAGTGGGACCCAGCCACTCATCATTACACGACAAAGTCTGGTACTGGAGGCGGCCGGGCTGACAAATGAAACCGCCAAGTGCATTAACTCCCCACTACTCCCATGTAACAGACTCTCCTATTGTAACCGGTTCCCCACCTCTCTCCTATAAAAAGGGAAACCTCAAGAGAGAAACACATGATAGGATACAGGAGATGAGATGATATGATACATGAGATGATAGATGAGACACAGAGAGTGAGAGTGAGCGTGGGCTTAGAACTCCTAGATGGTTGAGTCCTGTTCATGTTAGTTATTTCTGCTTCTTATGTTATTTGTTGG
Organism: Ceratopteris richardii; assembly: GCA_020310875.1. NCBI lineage: Eukaryota > Viridiplantae > Streptophyta > Polypodiopsida > Polypodiales > Pteridaceae > Ceratopteris > Ceratopteris richardii. The sequence continues at coordinate 130,805,298 of CM035419.1, forward strand.
TGCCACTTATGTGAGAATACCCGGAGTTTGCATTCTGTTGTTCTTTTGCTTGGTATGATCAGCTGTGGTATGATTAGTGGTATGATTAGCTGTGGTATGAGATAATCACTTGTCTTCTGATTGTGTTACATTTGGTTTTCTAGTTAGTATGGTCTTGTGCTCTATTATGCTCCATGCTTGCTGTTGCTTTGACTCTTACTTCTAAGTGTAGTTTCTAGTGATGATGTGAAGGCTTCGTGATAAGTGTCTATTATGGTATTGTACTGTGATTTAATGTGCTCATATGCTTACATATTCTCCAGGAGTAGTGCATTTTGCATTCCCTGCACCCACACACTTCATTTCACCACCTACACTCTCAATTTGTGTTTTTCTCATCTTTGTTTGTTACTCTATCCTGTTTTGCTATTATTTCTTACATGGTATGAGAACCAAGGAGGCTCTAAATGGCATAGAAGAAGAAATGCAGAGGTTTCAATGACAAAGGAGATGACATGTCAAACTATTTATCATCATCTACGACTAAGAACCAAGGTGGTTTTTTTTTTGCCTTCTTCTTATAAAGGGGGGAGAAGATGAGCTCATTGAAGTCACCAATGGACATATCTTTGACTAGACCTTCACTTGGTCTTTGGTGCTTCTTGCATATAACAAGGGTTTCCATTCTTCTTGGGATGGTCTTACTTGCCTTTACACAGTTTTGCCATACTCTTTGGTCTTATTAGCCGCAATCTTTCACTAGACCTTCATTTGGTCTTTGCTTGGAACTTACCACCACACACAATATGGATTTTGTTTCAGCCCTTAGCTTTTTAATTTGAACTTCTTTGCCTTCTTCAACTTCACCAATTTGTCAAACTTCTCTTGGGTGACTCTTCCTTCTATCTTGCCGTTTGCTTGTTGCTCCTTGCAACCTTGGGGAATGTCTTCAAGTCGTTGAGCCTTCAACACTTTATGGAAGCCCTTCTTTGGAGTCTTCTACTCCTTCAAGTCTTCTAGAGTCCTCTCATGGGAATCTTTGCTTTGAGCACCTTCAACTTTGGCTCCAATCTTCAAGTCCTCAAATCTTTAAGTGTTCAAAAACCTTTTGGCTTGAGCTCCTTCTTTCGCTTTGGCTCTAAGCTTTGTGTCCTTGCTTCATCCAAGCTTTTCCCACATTGCTTTGGCTGTTTCAAATATGTGTGTTGAGTTCACTTGCTATATCTAAACTCAACAATCAAATGCTTTTAGTTATCATAACATGAGCATACATATTTTCTTTCACAACTTTACCTCAATGGGTTTTATCCACAACAAGATACATCCACAATTTAATACATAGCAACCTTCTGTTTGATCAATCTTCATGGCATCCAAACATATATACCTTTAGCTCATCTATGGTTGAACATGAGCAACCTTTAAGGTTTCAATATCATGCTAATAAATTCACATAAGCATGTATACAAATCACCAATCATTGAAGCATATATTGAGCTCTCTTTATGCCAATTCATATGAATAGATAAACTTGAAAATATTTAGCTTGTATAGGTTTTACAAAACAACCTATTACTCATTCACACATATTCAGACATGTATATATGTTCTCATTGACCACATAAGCATACATTCTTGCATGTTAGACATCAAATAAGCATGCATACATAAGCACTTGCATTGCATACATTTCTTGCACGAAGCAAGAAGCATATCATGCTATCCGCGTTCATGAGGGAGGAGATAATTTGAATAGTCGAAGTTCAATGGATAATTAAAATGATTCGGAATGGAAAATTGGAATGATTTAAGTGAGATGAGTAATTGAGAAGTGCAATGGACAATTTATGGGATAATTGCAATGGATGATTGAAATGCAATGGATAATTCAAATGATGGCAAATGGGCTAATTGAAACGAGATTATTATGAAATGTGGTGGAGAGGTGGTGTAATAGAGGATGCAATCATGGTGTAATATGGTGTAATCACAATGTAATATGGTGTAGTGTAGATTAATGTGATGGAGGATTACAACAAAATGTGGATTATACCAATTGTAATTGAAGATTATATCAAGTGTAACGCGGGATTACACCAATTACACAAAGTGTAATTGAAAATTACACCAAGTCTAATCGAAGATTATCAAAGTTTACACAAGTGTAATGGAGGATTACAACGTATAATTGAGAATACACCAAATGTAATCGAAGATTACACCAAGTGTAATGGGGGATTACACCAATTGTAATCAAAGTGAAAGATGAATCTCGATGAAATATGAGTCTCGATAAAATGTGCATAGACAATGTTTTTGGTATCGAATTGATGTGATCTAAGAGTCCTTTCTAGGGTTTTGATGTGTCTTGACCACAATTGCGCACTCACAATTGCTGAATTCTAGACCATGGGAAAGTTACAAGGAAAGAAATACATGAGAAGGGAGAGGTGATATAGAGAAATGCAAGGAATTGAAGCACTAGTCAACTATTCTTCAAGTTCCAAATTTTTGGGCAGACATAGTTAAGTTTTGGACCATTATTACAATAGAATGAGAAGTTCGCAAGAGTTTTTTGACTTTGTGGCCAACAAAATGAGTTCTCGGATCATGCAATCCATCACCCAAATGCCAAAAAGGAATAACCTGCATATAAACTAAGGAAAAAATAACTATGCAAAATTAAATGAAGTTTGTGCTTATCCATGAGGGTAAAAGTGTATGCTCTTCTCCTTTACTGTGCCCCTTAAGTTGTTGATGTGTGAAACATCACAAGAAATGAATTAATGTGACACTAGAACACCTCTATGATCACCATTAACTCAATGCTTCTCCAAACTTTGAGAAATGATTCCTTAAACTAAGAACTTTGCTTCTTCAGAAATTTTTAGTCACTGAAATGACATACCTTCACTCTTTTGCTTATTTCTCCTAGCACAAATATTATTTCTGCAAGATCTTTTGGTAATGAAAGTAGAAGAGTAGAGCTTTCCAACAAGCTATTATTTGCAAGAAATAGATCTCTAGAACTCAAGTTATGGCCTTCACAAGATCACCCTATATGAGTTGCCAAAACTAGAAATTTTGCCTCTTTTAGTAAAAATGATTGTTTAAAAATGCAAATTCAATGCCTAGCATCGATTTGCAACCAAAGGTCGATGTAAAGCATCGACTTGGTGCTTTTTTAGCCACTTTTTTAGCGCTAGAAATACCTCGTTTAACACAAATATGAACAAGACCACTTTTATGTGGGAAGTCAATGCCAAGCATCGACTTTATGCTGAAATTCGATGCCAGGCATCAAATTGCTCCACAAAACTCATGTTTTCAAGAAGATTCAAGAGTAGTTAGAATTCGGAGAATAAAACACAGACTTATGAGCACAAGCTCGATGCAAGGCATCGAGTTGCTCGAAAAACTTGAACTTTTGAAGTCATCACATAGTAGGCAAGAATGGAGATGATGGAGAGAGTCTCATACACAGAACTTTACTTAAATTTTCTCATAGCTATGAAAAACTCAGAAACTTTACATGTGCTTTCTCACTCAAAGAAGCCGAACTATACTCAGTCATACAAAATGAACTCCTACTAACGTTCTCTCTCCCACATTGCATCAATTGATACAAACTAACTTATATAGTTTTTCTCAATCTCATGACTTTTAAAAAACTTCTAGAACTAAAGTGAACTAACTTTACAAATATAATACACTTGTGAATTTGTCCCTTCACATAGGCATGTGGTTTTCTTCTAAAGCTTTGACCTTCAAATATATGTCCAATTAGTGATTGCTTCTCCAATATAAGTCATGTTCCATACTAAAGTCTTTGCGTTCCCATGCAAGTGTGTCAAAGAAAGGCCTTATGTACTCCCATGCCTTCTCCAAAAGTACGTGATCTTGTACGAGCCATTCTGCAAGAACTGAATGGAAGGTGCCCTAGTTAGCATCATTGACAAGATCTTGGTCTTCAACAATCTGTTTGGTATGGAAAAACTCTTGATCACCCAAAGATTTTGGTATCCAAGTGATTCTAGATGATCATGTATTCTATGCTCTTCATCGTTTTAACATTTTCTTTATAAACGGGGGAGAAGATGAGCTTGTTGAAGTCACCAATGGGCATACCTTGCCCTTCCATTATAGTACATTGGGAACCATTAGGAAGATTCTATTTACATGGAAAATGAGGAGAAGAGATTTGGGGAAGTTTTTAGTATCCATTAAAAGAGGAAAAGAGTAGATTACATGAATGTTTTGGAGATTGCATGGGAGATGCATTTCGGAATGTGAAGGTGCATGGGGAAGAGATACTCTACAGAGAGAGGTGGTACATGGGAAGAGAAGAAGGGGAGGAGGAAAACTACATAGCACATGGATGGAGAGGAAGTACCATTGAATCTATGCCACTTCGCACAAGAGAAGGCACGTACACTTGCTCTTGCATGTCAGGGAGAGAAAGATGTAATGTATCAAAGGCTATACATTAAAATTTTTGTGGAGGGCTTCTTTTACATACTGCATCCATTGCATCGAGTATAAAATACTTTCTGGAATCAAGTACAAAGTACCCGATCTCTGGAGTCCACTGTAGTGGTAATTCTATGATGTGTCTCCATCCTCTCGAGTTAATTGAATTCTTGGGTCAAAACACTTATCCGTGACTGTCGTGGGATTTGAACCCCAAGACCTCCTCTTTCCCATCTTCAAGATTTGACCATTAGGCTAAGCTTCTTGATTGCCTATGCTCTAGAAAATCCTAGGCTTGACTTAATCTCCTAAGCATAGTGAAGGCTAGGCATAATCCCAAGCTTCATGTTCTAGTTTAAAAGAATATGTGCTCATTCATCATGGTTCCAGCTTAAAAACTTGAAAGAGAGAAACCTTGTAGCTGGGTACTTTGATACCCATTTTTACCTTTTTGTAAATGCACAAGGCACAAGACAAGATCGGAAGTAGAAGAAACCAGAGGACTAAGAGGATCCAATTCATCAAGGAGAAAGGAACCAGCAAACTCCCAAGTTGCCTAATTTCTGCAGTTGCCTATGACCATTTCCTAAGTTGACCAATTTCTCATTCTCAACTGCCTAAATTTCCAAGTGTGTATTTTTTGAGTCTCCTATTTTTCCAAGCTGCGTAGTTTCCCAAGTTCACCATTTTTTACGAACTTAGTCGACCCATTTCAAAAATTGCCCATTTTTACAAATTTGGTGTATCTATTTCAAAAGTTTCCCATTTTTTGTAAAATAGTCTATTTAAAAAAAAAAAAATGGCATACTTTTGATCGGTTAAAATTTAGTCTACTATTTCACTTGGAAAAAAAGAGACTAAATTTTTGAGGACTAACATGGATTAATTGCACACATGGGCTCTGACGGTGCCGAATGGAGGAGGGGCCAACCATATACCAGAATTTGGAAGATAGCTATGGTGGAGGAAAAGTGGACCAAGAGGGAAGTTTCCAAAGTGCCAAAATTGTCAGTGAGCCTGCAAAGGAAAGAAATTAATTTTGTTCCTTTTGCTATCCTTTAACCCCTACCAATCCCAGAAAGACTAAATAAGAAGACCTCTCTATCAAAGAAAGAACAAGCTAAGAAAGAGAGAGACTAGAGGAGGCAATGCACAACTGAAGCATTGCCTTCACGTCGTATGTGTGTGTGTAGAGCTCTTAGCCTGCCACTAGTACTTTACTAGGTAGAATAGGGATGAGCTAGCTTGGCATTGTGAGTGACAGTGGGCAAGCAGTAGTTGGCTATTCTTCTCTTGAGTAGCTAGTTTGGAAGGTTAGAGTTTTGAGAATGTATACTTGTAGAATTGAGCTCCAGCAAATAGAGTGAATGTGTATTCTTTTGTCTCTTGCTGATCGTCCAAAAGATTGTACTATTACCCTTTTTGAGCTGTGTATACTCATCATTTCAGCATTTTCTCTAGTATCATTGTGAGTTGTGTATATTCTTTATTCTTTTTGCATCGTTCTCTAGTATCATTGTTGTCATTGTATGTGCTATTCTTCTATGTTGAGTCTTCAAATTGCAAACCACAGTGCATATTGCACTTAAGAGGACACACCATATTGAGCAATAGATCAAGAAATCGATCTAGAGGTGCTCATTTTGGCACGCACGGTGGGACCTTGGTTGTTATTTGAACTTTTTAGAAGTTCAGCCCTTAAAAGAAGGAAATTGATGAGGAGTGTTAGAGCGATAGTCTATGACTCATACTCTCTCCAACAATAAAGAAGGATCTCTTAGTCCCATAAAAAATCCCATAAAGAGAGATCAACAGAAGAAGTTACACTACATCCCTTCTAGAGCTCCACCACATCCATTTGCACTCCCCGATGCATCATCATCACAAGACATATCGAATCAGCCCTCAACGCCTCCTGAGACGGACATGGAAGACAACCAAGGACCACAACCTGCAATGATGAGGGATGATTTGACTAATCTGCTCTCTCGGATCAAGATAAATTTCTTTCCTTCAAGGCAAGTCCCCATGAGGATGCAGACAATCATGTCAGAAGGTTTCTACCCTTATGTAAAAGTATATGTTTACATCAGTGAGACCATGCCTTCCTTACCCTGTTTCCAGCCACTCTTGAAGGGCTCGCAGATCGATGGTATAGTCAATATGATGAAGGACACTTCACCACCTAAGAAGCTCTTAAGGCCACCTTCACAAGTACATTTACCCTAGATAATTCCATGGAACGCACTCTTGATCAATTGGAAAATCTTAAACTACAAAAGGGAGAGGCATTCTCTGAGTTGATGACAAGGGTGAAGTCTTTAGTTTCTCATCTTCCTGACAAAGACAACCTTGGGGATTTTCTAGTTAAAAAATGGGTAAAGAAAGTTTTACCAAAAACTTATGAGCAAAACGTTAGAGAGTTACTACAAGCTGATGCATTGTTGAAAGAATCTGAAGTTATAACCTCAAGGATCGAAGCAACAAGACACCAATTCAAAGAACATGAAGGTACGGATGAATTGAGATCTGATCTTCTCACACAAGTAAGAAGAGAGTTAGAAGCTTTCAAGTTACAAAAAGCCTTGCAAGAGGAAAAGGTTTCTTGGCAAGGAAGGGATGAAGCTCTAGCTCAACTCTGACAAGAATTGGAGGAGTTTAGAACAAAAAAAGAGATAAAAACATCTATTTGGTACACAGTATGCTAAAAATCAGATTCTTCTCAAGATTGTTCGGAGAGGTTGGTGTGTCAATTTTGTGGAAAACCAAGTCATAAAGCAAGGGATTTCTATTTTCTCAAAGGTATGCAAGCGAATCGGATGTCACCAAGTGTACCTATAAATGAGCCCCTATTACCAAGTCCAAGATTTCAAGTGAAAAGCATGTATTCCACTACTAAGGTAAACTACATGTTTTTGTATCTAGGAGACACTCCATTTCTAGTTCATTTCCATTTTATATTATATCTCTAGATAAGGAGGGACTCTCCTCCCATTTGTACTTGGTTAAAAGCTTGGTAGCCTACTCCATTCTCTTGGCAAGCTCATTATAATCCATGTGAGTTTTCCCATTTCATGATGTACTCAGTTTGAATCTCACACACTCCTCCATTTTGTGAGTACACTCTTTTTTTCATTTTGCTTTCGTGCATGTACTCTCTACATGGTTGCAAAGTGCTAGGTGGAGGTCTTGGTGGACATTTTGGTGGCGGCGGTGGTCATTTTGGTGGTGGTGCTAGTAGAAGTTGGTGATGTGGCTCTCCACTTATTGGAACAGATCCTTTACCATCATTTTTGTGCTCTTTTTGGGTTGTATATTGCTCATTTGCCCACCCTCCCACCCTTATTCTTTATTATTTGTACCCCTTAAACCCCATTTTCCCACCCTCCCACCCTTCTTTCCCACCCTCCCACATTTTTTTTACCACTCTTTGCCAACCGTTCACTCTTGCATGTTGTGATACTAGAACATGCTTGAAATTCATATTGCATTCATGATGCATCTCAACTTTTAAAGTGCTTACAAGCACTATTTGGTGCTCTACCCATACATTCAAATTTTTATTCTTATGATGGTACACATTCTCTCTTGTTTGGTTGGACATTTGTATGCTTTTATCTTCCATTTGTGTGGTCGATCCACATCACCATTGCATGCATCTTGAAGCATTATAGGTGACCTTGACTTCGAGATGCATCCAACCTGTACATGCTCGCGCATGCCCTTCAAGAATCTTGTTTTAGATGGATGATATGAGTCTCCATCAATGCATATTGCATTCCCTATACCACGTGGATCTCTCGTTCTAATGGAATGTTAATGTCATGAGATAGATGCTTTGTGCCATCAGCTTCATTTTATGAAAGTGGCAATACTGAGGATGTGTGAACTACATAGTGATTGACAGTTTAACAATGGGATAGCGCGGCAGGTTTTTGTGTTACAAGGAGCTTGTGCTGCACACAAAGCTCAACACCTCAATACAAGAAGGTTGGAATGCAATGGAGAAAGAGCAAACGGTTGACACAAAACAGACGCCATTCTCAAGTCTCACTCTCCTTTTGAGTTTTGCCTAGCAACCACACAGACAATGGTGCAGCACACATCCTGGAGGACCGAACCTCGAGGAACCTACAACTAAGAGAAGAAAGCAGTTTTCAGTTTGTTGTTGCTACTACCTTGTAGGAGGACTTGACAGATGTCTCTAGGTGCGGAAACGAACTCATCTGAGAGAGAGAGAGAGAGAGAGAGAGAGAGAGAGAGAGAGAGAGAGAGAGAGAGAGAGAGAGAGAGAGAGAGAGAGAGAGAGAGAGAGAGAGAGAGAGAGAGAGAGAGAGAGAGAGAGAGAGAGAGAGAGAGAGAGAGAGAGAGCAATTGCCTCTTTTCTTTGTAGCATATAACTCAAGCGCCGCTTTTCGGATCTAAAAACGATAGAAGCTACTCTTTTTCCTCTCCACTTCATTCCCAGTACATTCGAAGTCCGTACTTCTAGAGAAGCTATGGTATTAGCTGGATGCGCAAAGTAATGGACATCAAAGGGCACTCACATGCCGTGGAAAATATCTCAACGCTGCTAAAAAGAGCAAGTAAGCGCAAGGGTCCTATTCCTGCTCATATGAACTTGAAGCTTCTTCCAACTTACACAGAGAACACACACTGAGAGAAAGAGTAAAATAGTTCTCTAAAGTTATGTACAATGCTTGTACATCTCTTTCTCTAGGTGTCGGTCCGCGAGGGAAGGAGTACTGAGAGAAACAATGGGATTGTCAATTCATTGCATTCGGATTTTTTTCCACTCTAGCTTTTCTCTTTCAGGAACGGTATCTCACATGAGTAGCAGGGTGATTGACATCATCAATGATGTCAAACATCATCTACTTTTCAAAATTTCATAACTTACAAGTTGGTTAATCTTGGCTCCAAAGAGGCTATGTAAATCACGTAAATCAATCTATAGTAGTGGGAATCTGCATTCGTGGGACAACTTGTGTCTTATTCAACGACATCCATCTCTCATATTGGCACTAGGTCTAGATTAGAATTCCATTAGAATTCCTCTTGTATATTCCCAAGGGTATTTTGACCTTCAAGTTAAAGCACACCTAATGTAAGCCATCACTAAGGGTTGATTTGTATTTCTCCAAGGGTCCAACCTACATTAGTTGGCACACTTTGGCGCACTTAGTACCTGCATCTTTATACTCAAATCAAACAAACAAGATAATATGTGTGCATTTGCGGATTGGAGGCTAGTCTAAGCCCACCCACAAACTTTCTTAAGTTCCTAAGCCTACTCTAAGGCTATCTTGGTGTGCAATGGGATAGTCTAAGCCCTCTCTTTATGTCGACTTATCTTGCTTTTGGTGCCAAGGCTATTCTAAGTCTTTCGTTTTCTCTTCCAAGTTTGCGGATATTTTCAAGTGGTATTTTTTTGCACACAACTTGTCTTTGGCATATGATATTAGACACTTTCAAAAATACCATTTTTCCACTTGAAGGCATAGGTGAACGTGCATTTTAGCACTTCTTGGCATCCTCTCTTGTCAAGAAAGTATTCTTCAACACTTGGCACTTACTTTTGCCAAATTAAAACACAAGTTCAATTGTTCGAGTTTTCAAGATCATCCCCAAATTTGCAATGTCCAAAAAAGAAACAATTTTTTCATCCATGGCAAGTTATTTGCCTTCCTTTACACCCATAATTAATGCCTAAGGAAGAACGCTTAGATGGCCAAAACTATAATCCATGGAAAGATATCATGCGTGTATACTTATACATAAATATTCTCCATGAAGTTGTTGATGGGTAAGAACTTGAACTTGATAAGGCAAAAGATTTAGAGTCTTTGAATATTTGGAATGTCAAGGACAAAAGAGCATTAGGTCAAATTCTTCTATCATGTGATGAATTGACAAATGGTCATATCAGTGCATCTAACACTTCTAAAGAAGCTTGGGACAGATAATCAAGTCTATATGAAGAGAAAACTCCTTCCAAGGTTTATGCTTTAAATGTCAAGTTTCACAATCTCATTATTCCTCCTCAAGACACCATCAAAAAGGTAATAGCACAGTTTGAAGATTATCAACGAAAATTAGCACTTTGTAAACGAAAGATCGCAAATGAAGACATGGCCATTACATTATTTAACAAGCTTCCTAAGTCCTATGAAACATTTGTGATCACTCTTTACAAAAGAGGACAAGAACTCACTTGTGAAAAAGTTAGAAGACTTTTGCTTCTCCATGACTTTAGGCAAAAGAATCAAGCTACACAAGAAACAGCTTTGAAGGCCAAAGCTACTTTTAACAAGACTAAAGTCAAAAAGGAACTCAAGAGTCTAAGGACAAGGGATTTGAGAGGGAGGGAGGGAGGGAGAAAGAGCTCTTGCAACGTCAAAGAACTTCCCACGGAGGGGCCCGGGACGTTAGATGGAGCTGTCAGCACTGGTGTGACAGTCTGCCCGTCCAAAGGCTTCCCTTAGGGTCGTTGCTCTGATACCACTTGAGACGTTCAAACCCACGAAAACACAAGCTGGCAATGAGGGACACCAAGAAGATTGCCAAGAACACGTTTATATTCGATTAGAAACTCGTGTTTACAAGAAGGCAATGATAGCTTGATATGAGGAGTGCTAGTACCCCTCATAGTTGTGCACATTTTGGCGCCACAGGGCATGCCCCCCAAGCACTGAAAAGGGCTGGATAGAAATACAGGCTGTGACCCCTCCCTCTCTCTCTCTCTCTCTCTCTCTCTCTCTCTCTCTCCGGTGCTAGCAAGACGTCTTTCTGCCTCTCTCTGCTGCGTGGACCTGACATGTGGTCTTGAGACTGTAGAGCTTGCGCTTATGGGAGGGTTTGAGCAACTGGCTGTCGGGTTCTCATCCCTTCTACGATGAACGTTCTAACATGTTATAACTGGTCATTGTGCCCATAATGCACTCGTGGGATTGGCACAGCTAGCAACCCTGGGGAGAGTTCCCGTGTAGCCCAGATATGGTGCAATACATGCTTAATGAGGATTAACGAGGACCAATTCGTAGGATCACAGTAGCCAGGTGATATTTGAATATCTGCAGAAATGGCCAAGGAATTCTCATATAAAGTCGGAAGTCTCCAAAAACACTGACTGAAAGACAGAAGCTGGAAGTATCCTCACACATTACTCGTTCTCCCCCCTTGCATTTCCAGCAGTGTGGGGTAACATACAGAGGGCTGGGCTTATGTGAAGCCGTACTGTTTAGTTCTAGAAGCCACCTCGTCGATGCACCTCTGAGACTGGCCCAAGCACCCAATTATCTTGTCTATCACAAGTATGCCATGCATACCTGAACATCCGGATGTTATGTTTCGATGTTCTGTCAAGAAGTACTTTGGAGCAATTACTCACACTCACTTCGAGATTACTGAATGATGGAATGAATGGATTTTTGGACAGGTGGAGGTTTTTGTTAATATTGATGGTTCTGAGGAGTTTATCAGCAAACTAGAAGCAGAGAGCATGTTTGGAGAAGTAGCAGTATTATGTAGAATTCCACAGCCTTACACAGTCCGCGTGGTGGACCTTTGCAAAGTTCTACGGATTGATAAGCAATCAATTCTTAATATAATGCATATCTACTTTGCAGATGGACGTCAGGTTCTTGACAACTTACTTAAGGTAAATATTCTTTTGCACTTGTTGCTAGTTCTTATCTTGTGTGTATCATGATATGGCAGTTGACAATGATATAAATATACATAAAACACAATACGAAGTGAATGTGAAGGTCCAAGAACACTTAGGGTTCATGGCTTAATGATCATGCAGTACAAGAATTGCCATCAGACTGAAATCTTGAGGATCAAAAACATACCATGCAGGGGAAAAGGTATAATGATTATTGCATAACTAAAAGGTTTTTTCCATGCAGTTTAGCAAGGATGCAAAACTCAATAAGCTGGAGTCAGATATTGTTTTTATGATTTCTGAACAAGAGGTTGAGCTTTCCTTAAAGGTTAATAATGCAGCATACCAAGGAAAAACTTCCCACTTGAAGTCTCTCATTAAATCTGGAGCTGATCCAAACAGAGCTGATTATGATGGAAGGACTCCCATGGTATTATCTGTTATTCATTATGCTTTCATTTGAATAATGTGACACATGGTTTCCTAGATAATGAATATTTGTCTGAAATGCTCAAGTTTCAAGTTTCAGGAGTGAGATTATATGTATATTATGTGATAGCTTATCAGCTTGAGGACAGAGAATTAAAATTTTGCTTAAATGCTCTTAATAAGTGTCAACGTGTGATCTCAATCTGTGATAGTTTTTTTAAAGCACAGTGACTGAGGTTTCCTTTTTCTTTTTCTTTCTTTTGCAAAATTTTCAAATGAGTCCCATGAAACATAAAGCTTATGTGTTTGGAGTTTTCTGATTGATGGGTTTATGCTGAGTGGCAAGATACTTACTACATGTGTATGAACCTTTCAGCTAGTTTATCATGTCCATATGTTTTTCTTGCCTCACCCGACCCTTTATCTTCATTGGTCAGCATTTGGCTGCTCTCAGGGGGCACGAAGATATTGTCCAGTTCTTGCTTCAAGAAGGTGCAGACGTAGACGTTGAAGGTGAAAATAGTTCCTACAATGATTATACTTTGCTGGATATAGTCCACAATGCAGATTTAAGAGGTACTGATGTTAATGCAGATAGATTTGGCAACACACCATTGCTCGAAGCAGTGAAAGGGTGTCACACTACAGTCATAAAGATTTTGCGTACGGTGGGAGGACACCTAACTGGGAAAAATGCAGGATGCCTTTTGCACCAAGCCGTGCTTGCAGGAAATTCAGAAGTGGTGAGGGCCCTGTTAGACAATGGCATTGATCCCAATTATTCCGATCACAATCGCCAGACTGCACTCCATATTGCAGCTTCAGAGGGGCTGGTAATGATAGTCCAGATTCTACTGGAATATGGGGCAGATATCCATGCTATAGACAGGTCTGTATACTTCTATTATTTGTGACATGATATGAACTTTTAAGATGCCAGGACATTCTAGCACTTATTTTAGATGGACATATCATGGTAGTAGTTAAGAAACAAGCTCATTACTTTTCGCTCTGGTACTATGAAGTTGCATATAGGATGTTGTAGCAGATTTGACACTCAAAGCTGTAGAGAATAGAGGGACAATGTAGTGTAAAATAACTGAAAAAAATAGAATGAGAACAATCGAAAATGCTTCCAAAATTCCTCTCAAGTTCAATAATGCACTGTTAGATACTTGTAGAAAAAAGATATATATTCTTAAGTGTCCTCTAGAAAGAATAATTGAACTACAAAATAAGTTTGGCAAGCCTATTGTCTAGGAAACCTGAAAGACTAATTTTTAAAATTTTATACCAAAATCAATGATCGTGCAATAGTATTAATGGTTGGCTAAAGTTAGCAAAGATTTTAAAAGTTTATTGGTGAAAAAGCTCAATTTCACTGCTTGCATAATAAATGAGCAGCTTTTCAAAATTAAAGTCTGGTTTTCTCTGTAATTTTTGCAAAAAAAATTCATAAAAATCTATTTGCTTTCTTTGACTGCTTGCAAATGAAATATTTGACCGTTATTTAAAAATTATTAAAAAAAAATAAGGAAAAACAAAAATCTGACTCGCCTTTGGAAGTACTTTGTCTGATGCAACTTCTATTGTCAATTTGCTGCTAAACCCCTAGAAATGAGAGAAATTTTAATTTTTAGAAATTTTATTTCAACAAATCTTAAATAGGTGCAAATCTAATTATTTTCAGCATTCCTTTAAACACTCTAGTCTGAAGATAAAGCTTTGACATTAAAATATTTTTGTGTTTCTCAAACTTCTCTAGATAATGCCTGTGTAAAAAAGTCTGCAGCATTATCTCAAGGTGGAACATAAAGAAGTTTCACTTCTCCAACACCTACGAATGTATGTATGTATGTGCAAATATGCATGCATACACACATACATACATAAACCCTTTTTTCGTTTTTTAAGCATGTTCTTTTATATTAACAATATGTACAAAGTTACATGCCCCTCTTGAGGTCGAAGATTACAATGGGCTATCCAACAGCCGTAAGAATAGTATGGATGATGAGCTTCACAAGCGAACAATGATCTTTAAGAGAAGCAGATGTAAGTATAAGCAAATGCTGTCATAAAATGGATATTGGAATAACGTATAACATCCATTTGAAGGTAATGACATTTCTAGATTGTAAGATAAACCATAGAATCTAAAATCATATATGATCAATGTGTTGGAGATAAAGGCCCAAAGGACTCTCCCTTCGTATTTTATTATTGATCCTTCCATATGATAGCTTTCTTCACGAGATTGACAAACATATTTTTGCTTTGTTTTTTGGCCCACATATGAGGGCTTTATGGGTATTTTTGTCTGTATAATCTCTTTGGTCATAATGCATGTGTGAACATGTCCATACAAAAAACACACCTTTGCAAGGGCAAGCAAAGGTGTGTTTTTTGTAAACTCTGGATGCACAATAAAAGAGGAAGGCGCTCACTTTTTACCTCATGGATAAACAGAGCTTTCAATTCATGTTTAGCAAACCTCAATTTTGCATCGTTGTTTTTGGTGGTTTTCCTTAGTCTTTATGTGAATTTTTGGCTATCTAGATGATCAAGTCGAAAACCCTGCAAGTTTTTCTTTTATTGAAATAGAATAGCGATGGCCATTGACTTAATTTTCTCTGACAAGAAGTCTAGAAGCTGAGGAATAGTGGATTCTTTGTCATTACTTTATTTAATTTTTCCTGTAAAACCCCTCCACCTTCATCACTCTTTGGAAGTCAATTCTGAGTGTGCAAGCACGTTTGGAACAGGTAAAAACCCAAGAAATCACTTTGGATCACTTCAATCAAACATTGGAAACTCTGTTTCTACACATTT
>CM035419.1:130830676-130833176 GCA_020310875.1 Ceratopteris richardii
TGCATCATTACAGGAGGGTTGTGATGATGAGGTTACCGTTCCTCAAACCCCTTTGCAAAAGCAAATTAATATTGACAAATTAAAAAGCATGATGGAAGATGCTCTTACTCATGATGTAAATGTAAAGGGGGATTTGAAGGTAGACATTGATCCTGCTCTAATTTGGGAGTCAGCCCTCATGTTCCATGAAAGAGGGTTGCACATGTTCTTTAGTGGTCGTATTCCCTTAGCAGCCGATGTGGCATATGCAATCAATGCAAATGTGGGGAAAGATGCGGTGGTTAAAGTGTATTCTGGACATGGCTTATTTGAGGTTATTTTTGAAGATAATAGTGTTAAGTTGCAATTCTTGGAGAAACAGACTGTTTTTTTATGTGGCTTGGTGGCTCATGTATTTCCATGGAAGCCGGTGAAGACGATGAAGGAAGAGCTTTTGTATAAATGCCCAGTGTGGGTGGAACTTGTGGACTTACTATCCTTCTTATGGACTATTCCTAATCCTCTCTCTTAGGGCATGGTTCAACCATCTCCTACTAGGATTATGTGACAATTCGAGATCACATAAGAAAGCCATGAGCAGACTAGATAGGTGTTATTATTCTCAGGTGTCTACTTTGAATGCAGCATCCAAAATGTGGGTTGATTCTACAGTGCTTCTCTCTGATCATAACCCTTTGCTGGTAGATCTCAAAGAAGTTGATTGGAGTTCATGTATTCCATTTAACTTGCCTAGAATCCCGTTGAGAAAAAATCACTCTTGGATGCAAACTTCTTTGTTCAAGTCCAAGGTACAAGTTCTGATATAGCATGTACTTTAATTGGGTGTAACCACTTGCATGAAGTGGGAATTTTTAGTGGCGAAATTACAAGATGTAATTAGAGAATGTGGTATAGTTTTCGCTAAAACTCTCAATTCCGCTAAGCACGAAGCTCAACACCTTATTTCCCTCATGGCTGAAAAGGTTGATTCCGGGCAGCTACTGTCTGTAGGGGAATATGAACAATTTTGTAAGGCATACAAATGCTTGGAATTAATTGAGAATCAGGCCATTAAATCTTCCAAAATCAGAGCCAGATGCACAGAAGTCAATGATTTGCATGCAAATTCTAAATGCTTTTTCGATTTTCTTCGAGTCTAGCATCTTAAGGACGCAATATCTCATCTTGAAGTAGATGGTTCAATCATTAATGATGGGAATACCATTGCTGCAATTTGCTCAGAGCATTTCCAAAATTTGTTTGCAACTTCTTACAAATCTGATGACTCGTGGTTTGAGGCACTTCATGCATCTTTGGCATATACTCAACTTCTTGATTCTCAGATGGCTGCTATGTGCGAGAGAAACATAACGGAAGAGGAGGTCCGCATGGCACTTCATTCTCTTAAAAATGGAAAAGCGCCAGGTTTGGACGGCATCACGAAAGAATTTGTGACCGCTTTTTGGCCCCTTCTAAAAAAATCTGGTTTTGGATGTGTAATGAGATATGGAAGGATCAAAAGATGCCATATACCTTTAAGTTGGGCAAAATTAAACTTATCCCGAAAGTAAATGTTCCTAGACGCATTGGGGATTGGAGGCCCATTACAATGATGAGCATTATTTACAAAATATTTGCTAAAGTATTTGCTTTGAGGCTTAAACATATGATTCATAAGATAGTTCATCCATCTCAGATTGGTTTCATACATCAAAGATCCATTTATGATAATATTTTCCTCACCCAACTACTGATGGAGCATGCATCATCGTCTCATCAGGAAGACATTGGGATGCAAATTGATTTTGAAAAAGCCTTTGATCTAATTAGATGGGACTTCATTGCTGCAGTACTTAAAAAGCTGGGATTTGGAGTTAGGTTTTCTAGGCTCATTTACATCCTGGCTCAAGGTAGTGCTTCCCATGTGGAATTAAATGTAAGACTCTCTGCACCGTTTCCCATTGAGCGCTCTGTACGCCAGGGTTGTCCTCTAAGTCCACTATTCTATGCTTTAGCATTGTCGCCAATGTATTATCTCTTGGAAGCAAAATTGAACGCGCAATGTATTCATGGTATCTCTCTATATGGGACTCAACAAATTGCAGTTGGTTTTGCGGATGATACGTTCATTTTTGCAAAAGCAGACAGTAAAAATATTAGATGCATTCTCGACTCTTTAGCTCCTTTCTCTCAAGCATCGGCATTGAAGATTAATATGCAAAAATCGGCGATGGTAAATATTTCTTCACGAAAATTTCAAGCCCTCAAATGGGAAGGCCCCAAAATTGAGAGAGGTGCTATTTTTAGACATTTAGGGTACCCCTTGGGCATTGATGTCCCTGCTAAGGATAAAGTTGAGTGGGTTTTACGTAGAGTTCAATGTAAAATGGATAGGTGGTTTGCTTCGCAATGGCCTTTGCATGCAAGGATCAGGATTGTGCAATCTTTTATGCAGCTATATATTATGTATTACTTATTGTTGTTAGATTGGAGAAAGAGTCAATTACATATTTTTGACAGA
>CM035419.1:130843176-130850676 GCA_020310875.1 Ceratopteris richardii
TCTGTCTTGTGTAACAACTTACACCTAAGCATGAAAGATCAAGTAAATAATGAAAAATTTTGATGAAAACTAGAGCAAGATATCAACAACGTAAGTTGAATCATGTCTTGGACATCTTATGCTTCACTCTTGGGCTCATTTTATTTGTAATTAAATAATCACTACAACATATCAAGGGTATACCGAGAATTCTACCAAGGCAAATGCACGGGAACGATTTTGCCCCGACGTCGGTGTAAGGGTCGGCATAGGCATGGATAAGAAGTGTCGATATAGGCACCGGTATAAGCGTCAGTAAAATTGACGCTCATATCGGCGCCTATACCTGCATCAGTACTGACGAGCTTGCTGTGAGTACCGTCGCGCATAGCAACGACCGTGTTGGGAGTATCGGTGACCATATCTGCAAATTTTTTTTTGGGCAAAGTTTATGGTCTCTTGCTACAATAACATTACCATGATGTTGTTTAACAAAAGACAATACACTTTGCCCAAAAAAATCGAGTACGTATGGCGTATACTCTAATGGCAACCAAAACATGATCTCATAAATCAAAATACTGTTGGATATAAAAGAGATGAGCAAAATGAACCACAATCCATGTACAAAAAAGTTATATATTCTATAAATGAAGCATGTATAAAAGTGTGGCAAACCACTACCATATATGAGCCAAATACAAAATGTGGCAAAAGACTGTCATATAGGAATCAAATATAAAATTTTGGTGCATCATTGGTATATACGAGCCAAATACAAAATTGTGGCCCACCATTACTATACACATGCCTAGAAGGATCAAAACATCTATATCAACAATCTTGCAATAAAGAACATTCATGAAATGAGACAAATTGACATGATATTTACAAACAGCTAAAAACATCAAACCAAGTTTATAAGCTCATCACCTCATCGTAGATGCTCCCATGAAACGATCGCATCGCATCCCTCTAAGTCCTCGAATAGTGCAACCAATCCATGATGATATCCATAAGTCTCCTCGGATCGTGTTTAGGAAGATCCACTGCAAACTTCTACAACAAATATGCAAAACAGTACATGAACATACATGACATGCTTAACACAAACAAATTCAATACACGAAATGATACTTACAAGCTCATGACGCATAGTGTCATATCCGTCACTATCCAACTATGACTGTCTAACCGTATCTAGTCGGGTGGTTGTTGCATCTCGCTGCTCGCGATATCGATCAGGATTCTGTTGCTTCTCTTCATGAATCATTTCCACTTTTGAACATCTAACCATACAAGCTTTGCTAATCCAGCTTTGAAAGAATCATGAGCCTCCGATCGTCGATGGGACATAACCTTACGTATCGTGTTGAATCCACTCTGAGGTCATAATAAGATACCCATGTTTTGGTCGAAACTCTTGATAGATCTTCTCTATGATATAAATTTTACGATCTTTATCTTGTTCACTCCATTTCAACATGACAGAGTATCCAAAGTGTATGGAGTAAAGTTGTCGTATACGCTGATGCATGTGACTGAAGAACTGTCTCCCATCGTGCTATGTAACAAAAGAACTCAAATAATTAACTTACGATAATAAGGAAAAAATAGTAGTGTACAAAAGAACATAGTAAAAAAAACATGAATTAGTACATACAAGTGTTTGATTTCAAAATCCTCTGTTCTAGCATCAATAGACTTTCTTCTACATCTATGTTCTCATAAATTTATCTCCTACGTGGAAAGACTTGTAAAACAAATAGCCACTCTGGTTCTTTGGAATCTAGCATAAAAATAACTTGCCGATAGTGTTCGAGAAGTACAAATGTATATATTTCGTCCGTCCATAATTTGTGGAGTCAACTTGGAGCAAACCACTTTTATCACGTCTCACTGTTGCGTTTCTTCCAGAGGTGACTACTTTGAATCATTTCACATCAAAAACAAAGTAATCAAACTTCCTAAAGGATAGCTTCAAGATATCTTGAATTAGTCCATAATAATCTACCTTGCCTACTTGAGCATTGTCGTCTCGTGCACTATCTTTACTTTTTTGGAAAACTTTTATTATCATCTCACCATCAAAAGTAGAACTATTTTCATCGATTCGTGCAATCCGAAGTATCATCCATGAGTCCATAGTGTATCGTATTTAGAGTACTCTCAATCACATCCCTTTGCGAGTTCTTCTTCTTCTTCAGAGATATCTTCACCCGCTGCCTTTGCTTGTGAAACCATTGTATCTAGCCATCTGCTCATTGGAAAGGGTGAAAGAGGTTGAAGACTTTCTAGAAGGAATAAAAATCGAGTGGGATGATTCTTTTGAAACTGAGCTCTTTCCTTTGTGTTTGTCTCCTTGGCAAGCTCATACCTTTCTAACCACTTTTGCATAGGCTCAGAGTTAACGATTTGCCTCTCTTTGAAAGCTATATCCATTTTTCTTTACATCCCTTTACCTTGAGGTTCATCTCCTACGAAACGAACATCTTCATCATTGCTCCATAAGCAAAGCATTTTTGGTAACCCAAAATCGAGAAGAGAAAGTTGCAAAGAAGAGAGTTGAATCAGGTCATATTTTTATTTTATTTAAAAGAATAAACATTAATCTTTTATTTATTCCAATGAAACGAAAGGATTATGATCTTTATCCTACGAAAAAGGAAATTGAATTCGCTACACTGTGGATATTGATGTATAAGTGACCACAAACGAGATCATCCAGATGATTTTGTAAATATTCTTCATCTTGATATAATCTATTTTATTTTTATTGATTTTTTATATGTTTTATATATTTATGTTTGTTATATAATAGAAGAGTATTATGGATAGGCAAATATGGATGAGGTGGAGAGATAGATACAAGAGGGATGATATCAATCATTATAGTACTGACCCCTCTACCCATCATGCCTGTTTAGATACATCAAATCATGCAAATGAGGATGATCATGATGATATGGATGATCATGATCAAGGAGGGGGTTCAGATGATTGACCTCTTACATTGGATATATTATTTACATTGATACACACACACACACACACACACACACACACATATATATATATATATATATATATATATATATATATAGAGAGAGAGAGAGAGAGAGAGAGAGAGAGAGAGAGAGAGAGAGATACACACACACAGACACACACACACACACACACACATATATATATATATATATATATATATATATATATATATATATATATATATATATATATATATATATATATATATATATATATATATATATATATATATATATATATATATATATATATATATATGTGTGTGTGTGTGTGTGTGTGTGTGTATGTGTGTGTGTGTGTGCATGTGTATACATGTATATATGTATATATGTATGTATGTATGTATGTATGTATGTATGTATGTATGTATGTATGTGTGTGTGTGTATGTTTATATGTATGTATGTATGTATGTATGTATGTATGTATGTATGTATGTATGTATGTATGTATGTATGTATGTATGTATGTATGTATGTATGTATGTATGTATGTATGTATGTATGTATATATATATATATATATATATATATATATATATATATATATATATATATATATATATATATATTCTCATTTCAGTTATGTTTTTAATTGTCTGTAGTACTAATTAATGACAAAAATGTACCAATGATTTTTATTAGAGTTTATATTTAACATGTGATGTAATACTTTAACTAAATAATTCATTCATATTATATATTTTTTTGTGTGTATATATATGTATGTATGCATGTGTAGTTGTGTGTGTATATGTATGTATGCAGATGTAGGTACATATCTATATTTGTGTAAGTGCATGATGTGCATGTATGTGTGTGTATGTGTGTGTACGTGTATGTATATATGTCTATATGTATGTGTGTATATGTATATCTAGGTGTATGTATGTGTGTGTATGTGTATATGTGTGTGTATGTGTATATGTGTGTGTATGTGTATATGTGTGTGTGTATGTGTGTATATGCATGTGTATGTGTATGTGTGTATGTGCATGTGTATGTGTGTATGTGCATGTGTGTGTGTATGTGTATGTGCATGTGTATGTATATGTATATAAGTATATGTATGTGTCTATGTATGTGTCTATGTATGTGCATGTGTGAGCGTGCATGTGCATGTATGTGTATATGTACATGTGATTATGTAAGTGCAAGTATGTTAATTAAATAAAACAAAACAATTTAAATGATATACAAACAATGAAAATTGTACTTACAATAATTATCCATATATTATGCTCGGTGAACTTCTTGAATAATCTACAATAAAGAGGGAGAGAGAGAGAGAGAGAGAGAGAGAGAGAGAGAGAGAGAGAGAGAGAGAGAGATATCAAAAGAGAAAATTAGAGACAGAGTGAGATTAAAAAATTTAAAGAAAAAGAGGGAGAAAGAAGGGGAGAGAGAGAGAGAGAAAGAGAGAGAAATAAAGAGAGGGAGACTAGAAGAGAGAGATTGAAAAAGAGAGAGCTAAAGCTCATATGCACATCACAAATATGAACGTCGGATTGTGCTTCAATCAGATGCATGTAAAATGACGATCAAAAAGCGATCCAACATTTCTTTTTATTTCGTTCAAAAGCAATCATCGCATAAACAATGTGAAGACGGTGTATATGTGATCCTCTAAATAGTCGCATATGGGATATTGCTACACGTCACATATGCGATGATTTTACCATCACATATGTGACGCTATGAGTGTGTCGCATATGCCATTCTCACATTAGTGATGCTTCAATTAACGTTGCTAATGGCCTCGAAAATAATATCGATTTGAGCGGCGTTTAAACGACGGTGTGCGATCGATGCTCAATGCGAAGAAATGCATAATCAATAGCGACGAAAGTATGGCCCATCAACTGTGGATGTGCCCCAATATTCTTTATTGTGATTTGGTTGGCTATTTACCTCCTACAAATCAAGGACACATAGATGAAAGGCAATCGAAGTGTTCGATAGGAACGATGATCCGTGCTTCGTCCATTTTGTCAACTTCTGATCTTACTTCTTCAACATACCTTGGGTTGAGGCGATAAATCCTTCCCCAGGTAGGTTTTGCATTTGGAACCAAAGGAATGTTGTGGAGTCCTAGGGTCATGGGAATTCTTGCTTGATCCATATAGTTTGATAAGAAAACATCTTTAAAGCTTTGTAGAAAGGAAGTTACTTTATGTAGGAGGATGGGCTCTCACCATAACTAGGTTGCGAGTAGAACAGGTTTGTCCTCTCTTGGTTCTCCTAAATTTATTTCTTGGGCTGCTCGAATTGTCTCTGTACCTTTGGTGTTTCTATCACTTGGTCTTTCTCTATGAACTTGGAGTTGTTGTAGGTGCACATTTTCTTGATCTCAAAATCTTGAGTTTTCTTTTGCAGCCAAGTGAGGGGTATTATCTGTAATTGCACTTTCTCGTCATTGTTTGATGGTAGTATAATGTCCTTGTTTTCGCCTTGAGCTGAGTTCTCTTGATTACCAAGCTTTTTCCTTCAGGATTCTCTTAGTCCCATGACCTTTATCTAGGGGTTCTTCTCATCTTCCATCCCATTTTCACCACAGGTTATTTTGTAACATGATGAGACTCTACTCCCATCCACTTTAATACATCCTCATCTTTGAATATACCATTTAGTCTCGGAAACTCGCATTCGTCATTATCTATTTTTGCTAGCAAGTTAGAAATTACCCATTTGGATGATATATGGGCCAAACTCCATCTGTAGTTGCTTTAGCATGTCATGATCATGTACCCACATATAGTTTTGTCCCCAATCATGGATGATCTTCACATGTATGAGCCACGATCATCCTAAAAGTAAGGGGAATCCTCCAAATGTGAGAGGAAGTTGTGACACCTTAAATTCCAAGATAAACTCGGCAAGTCCTAGCTTCTTCATCATCGACTATCGGCATCATCGCATGGAGTTCAAGCCCCTATGATTGTCACCCTATGTTTTTGTGTTATGTGTGTTTTTGTATCCGTAACACGTGTTGTACCCAAACAGGACACTATAGTGTCATTTTTTATAAAAAATTAAAGAATATCACACATAATAATCCAATAGAATATGAAAAAACCTTCAATCTCCATAAAGAATTATACCTACGTTCCCTAAAAAATATAGTTTTTGAAAAATACCATTTTTTAATAACTCAAAATATAGAAATGATTGAATATGGCTAAAAGAAACTGTTTTCTTGTAGACATACAAATGAGAACAAAATATTTTCATAGAATTTTTTTTACATGTTGGAATAATTTTTTCTAATGTTAATTTAAAGTCATATAATCATTTAAGACAAGTCTTGCAAATTAAAGAAATCATTTGTATAATAATAAATTTACTATAATATAAGGTGCTCATTATATAGTTACATATTGTAGGAGCCTTTTATATGACATTGATGCATAAAAACACTAAAAGGGCTGGTTTTTTATTTCAAAAACCATGATATAGTATCATAAAAATATGCTACATCACTTTGAACCAATACTTTTGTACCTATCTCACATACCACCAACAATCTCAATATTTCATTGAATAGCCATACTCCACTCTTTCGAGAATGAAATTTCATCCTTAAAAAATATCTTTACTCAATGTTATAAAGAATATAATATCAACCAAAATAATTCTATAAACATTATGAACTAGTTTATATTAAAAAAACTAGCATATTAACCTTAATCATGTAGCATATGCAATATTTGCTCATCAAATGATCTTTTCTTAGCATAGAAAAACAATAGTATTGTTTAACTTGAAGAAGGAACATAGAAATTCAATTCCTAAGGTTGTCGAAAAAAGATTTCTAGGTTTAGGATTATCGAATAGTATTTTGATAATAAAAATTTGGTTGTATTCATACCACATTTTGAAAAATAATTCATAGATGATCACATTGTCTCGACACATATGCGATTAATTATGCCATGAACCTAGTTAAAATCATTAAAAATATTTGATTATGGATTAAAAAAAGTGTTAACGTATATAAAATAAGATATTTTATGGCATTTACAACAACCAAAATTATGAGATCATGATTTTAATAAAAAACCAACACTAATTGAGATCATTGTAATTCTTGCATCAATATTGCAATTAGCATCATAAAATTAGTGAATAAATCTTATTTTTTCTATCATTTAATGAAAAATATATTTTCTAGAAATATTCAACCCTTATTCTAACATGTTCCAAAGTTACATTTAAAAATGGTTCCTTCTAGTAATCTAGAAAAATCATAAAAAACAATCTCTTTTAAAGGAAACTAAAGTGGCCAAGTATAACACTAGTGTTAAGGATTATGTTTGTATGTGTGTTTATGCATGGTAAATGTGCTATGTATGACTCTATATATGTGTGTAAGTGAAATGAGAGAGAGTCCATGTGTCTAACCATGTGTGTTTATAAATAATAAGCATCCATTGAAATTAAACCTTAATCTAAAACTTAAAGAAAATGTATAAATT
>CM035419.1:130855676-130870676 GCA_020310875.1 Ceratopteris richardii
TATTGATCATACTCACAACATGAAAGGAATTAGGCCATGAAACTTTGAACATAGCTTCTTTAACATCTAGATTAGATGTGTACAAAAGATTTCCTGATCCACATGATCAGGCTGAGAGAAATGAGAGAAATACTCGTCGCTAATTTCTGAAGATGACTCTCTACACATCTACCTCATTGACACTTGGCTTATAATGACTCTCACTTGTATTTCTTTACATCATTGACTTATATACATATGATTCTAGACTTATCTCGCGTCTATTACATATTCCTTATCATCCTAATGATCATCTAAAACTCAAAGTACAAGAATTTGCTTGTATAATGTACATATGTATACAAGCTTTTACGTCCGAGATCTCTTCACTTCCTCAAATACCTTCTTTAACTTCATTCTGACCATTGACTTGCTTCAAGTCTCCGAAGTAAAAGGCGAAAAAACAAAAGATCTAGACGTAATCTCAATAATAATGAGATTAGAGATATACCTTCTTTCACGGATTGGCTATATAATCGTTTGCAACGTGCCAACGCAAATAATGAAGAAATCTCAGATGAGCAAAGAGAGTTAATGATAGGTTGTGAACAAAAGGTAATTTTATTAAAATATATATTTTATTTTTTTCATATATGTATGTTAGTTTCTATTTACTAATTGAATTTATTTTGCAGGCTCGAATGTTCACTAATATGTGGGCTTTTGGACAGCATATTAGAATCAAAGCCATTGATTCTTTACGTAAAACAGAGGATTCTAGTATTGTTGCTTGTTTCAAGCAACTATCACGTGCTAGCTCAAAAGACACGAACCTTATAGATAGCGAACTTGGTTACGTAGGAACTATTGTTGGTATCTACGAAATTTCATTTCGTACATTCAAACAGGTAGAAAAAAGTTAAAATATTTTTTTTAGAGTTAGTTATTTTTTTAAGCACCTAATAATGGGACGTTTTTGTTGTTATATATTTTGATAGGTCATTTTGAAGGTTGACTGGTATCGAGTGGAGTATAAAGGTAGTAATTCTACAATAAGAAAGGAATTATCTGGGTTTTGGGCAATTGATTCTTCCAAGGTAATGCGATCTACTAAAGAACCATATATTCTTCGTAGGCATATTGAACAAGCATTTTTTTATAAAAACCCAGATGCTCATCCTTGGTGGCAAGTCATTCATGTGCAACCTAGAGGTAGGTCATTGTTTGAACAGTTTATTGTTAGAGAGATTGAAGAAAGTCCTTTTGATGATTCAGCATCAGATACTGATACATCAACATCTGGAATAGAAATTAGACTCATTATACGTGATAATGATACTAATCTTTTTGATGAAGAGGATAATTCTCTACATGTTGATTCTACTGATGAGGAAGAGGAATTACCAGAAATAGATATTAATCCACCAATAGATGATGTGATTCATGAGAACATAGATTTAACAATAGAATAAATAAATGAAATCAATAAAGATAATGAAGATGAGACTATATTGATGTCTTACCAAAATGATGGCAATAATGAAAACATATGAGCAAATTAGATAGTAACTTGAAGCTTCTGAATGGATATCAGATAATAGGTTTTTTTTATTAACTTGAATAACGATGAATCCTACTAGAGAGATGAAATCATGTTCTTCTAAGTTAGAACATGAAGCTCGGGGGTATGCCTAATTATTTTATGTATAGCTTTATCTTCGAGGAGTTAATTTTTATCATGTATGTATGCATATGTGTGTGTATTCATGTGTATTATATGTATACATATGTTAGTATGCATATATATGTATTTCATGTATATGTATGTGTTTGCATGTGTGTGATATATGTATACATGTGTTAAATATGCATATGTGTATATATGCATATGCATTTATGTAAAATATTCATGTACTCATGTACGTAATATATGCAAGTGTTTATAATTGTGTACATGTATATATGTATATGTGTCTATGTGTAAATATGTACATGTAAATATGTATGCATGTATATATATGTTTATGTGTGCATGTAGGCATGTACATGTATGTGTAAATATGTACATGTAAATATGTTAGTATGTATATATATATTTATGTGTGCATTTAGGCATGTATGTGTGATGCATAATATATCTACTCCATTTTATATTTATGTATCCTATCTACATGATGTGTATATATCTTTACATATATTATGATCCTCGTTTATTCGAGTAGCTATATATAGAGGCATAAGGTTGGGAGGAGAGACATCTCTCTAGTAGGACGTCGGAGGTGTACATATACTTCAAACATATGGCTAAAAGGTTGAATTAGAGTTTTTAAATTAGGGATTTCATAACCCTAATATCGAGATTAGTGTTCTCTCTCTCTCTCTCTCATATACATACATACCGTGCATTGTCGCGACGATGAGCCATAAGTGTCCGCATCTCTTTTAAACACCATTTAAGAGACCACCCTGTCCCAAACTCCGTCTCAAGTGAACTGAGCACGTACTTTTTATCCCTCTCATCATGCTCACTACAAAAATAAAAAACATAATATAAATAAAACATAAGATATATATTTCAATTTATATGTAAAACTTTTACTTACTTCCATGGTAAGTGGATAAAGCGCAGGTAAGAGTCACATAGTGCGCGCATTCTCCTCTTGAACTCCAATCCATTTCCTATGTATACAATATTCCCCTCTGGCTCTATGTCGCACTCTAGTCCTAACGTGCCTATGCATGTCCTCATAGGCAACGTCTCTGCTCTGCTATCACGTGCTAGAGGTGGTATAGGTGTCCTGAAAATAGATAGATAGAAATAAATAAAAATATGTGTTATAATATCATTAAAAAAGTTTATGAAAAAAAACACCTATGAGCAGATAGCTCTCTTCCTGCGTGTGGAGCCGCAGAAGAGCCCTCGTCTGATCGCGTAAGCATCTGGATCGTATAATCCAGCTCCTCATCGGACATCTCTGCGTAGTCCCGCATTATGGCCCCTAGAGTATGTGACAGAACTCTTGCTCTCATAAGACTTTTTATGAGAGTGAGTTTCGCCTTTCTCTCTCTACTAGGATCCATAATACCTAACATATAAAACAAAATGGTTAGAAATCGATATATATATGTGTATGTGTGTGTATGCATGTGTATGTGTGTGTATGCATCATTATGTGTGTAAGTGTCTATGTGTGTTTGTGTGTGTGTATATGTGTGTGTGTGTCTATGTGTATGTGTGTGTGTCTATGAGTGTGTATGTGTTTATGTGTATGTATGTATCTATGTGTGTGTATGTGTGTATGTGTATGCATGTATGTATGCATATATGTGTGTATGCATGTGTATGTGTGTGTATGCATCATTATGGGTGTATGCATCATTATGTGTGCATGTGTCTATGTGTGTATGTGTGTGTATATGTGTGTGTGTCTATGTGTATGTGTGTGTGTTTATGAGTGTGTATTTGTTTATGTGTATGTATGTATCTATGTGTGTGTATGTGTCTATGTGTGTATGTGTTTGCATGTATGTATGCATATGTGTGTGTATGCATATGTATGTGTGTGTATGCATCATTATGTGTGTCTATGTATGCATGTGTATGTGTGTATGCATCATTACGTGTGTATGTGTCTATGTGTGTATGTGTGTGTGTATATGTGTTTGTATGTGTGTATGCATGTGTATGTGTGTGTATGTATCTATGTGTGTGTATGTGTCTATGTGTGTATGTGTATGCATGTGTATGCATATGTGTGTGTATGCATGTGTATGTGTGTGTATGCATCATTATGTGTGTATGTGTCTATGTGTGTATGTGTGTAGGTATATGTGTGTGTTGTCTATGTGTATGTGTGTGTGTCTATGATTGTGTATGTGTTTATGTATATGTATGTATCTATGTGTGTGTATGTATCTATGTGTGTATGTGTATGCATGTATGTATGCATATGTGTGTGTATGCATATGTATGTGTGTGTATGCATCATTATGTGTGTCTATGTATGCATTGGTATGTGTGTATGCATCATTACGTGTGCATGTGTCTATGTGTGTATGTGTGTGTGTCTATGTGTATGTGTGTGTGTTTATGAGTGTGTATGTGTTTATGTGTATGTATGTATCTATGTGTGTGTATGTGTCTATGTGTGTATGTGTATGCATGTATGTATGCATATGTGTGTGTATGCATATGTATGTGTGTGTATGCATCATTATGTGTGTCTATGTATGCATGTGTATGTGTGTATGCATCATTACGTGTATGTGTCTATGTGTGTGTGTATGTGTGTGTGTCTATGTGTATGTGTGTGTGTCTATGAGTGTGTATGTATTTATGTGTATGTATGTATCTATGTGTGTGTATGTGTATGCATGTATGTATGCATATGTGTGTGTATGCATATGTATGTGTGTGTATGCATCATTATGTGTGTATGTGTCTATGTGTGTATGTGTGTGTGTATACATTATGACAGTGTATGTAAGCATGTGCATTATGTATGTATATAAGTATGTATGTATGCATATGCATATGCATATGCATTATGTATGCATATGTGTGTATGCATCATTATGTGTGTATGTGTGTGTATGTGTGTGTGTCTATGTGTATGTGTGTATCTATGAGTATGTATGGGTTCATGTGTGTGTATGTGTCTATGTGTGTATGTATCTATGTGTGTGTATGTATCTATGCATGTGCATTATGTATGCATGTAAGTATGTATGTACATTATATGCATATGCACATGCATTATGTATGCAAATGTATGCATGTATGTGTTTATGTGTGTATGTCTCTCTATGTGTGTGTATGCATATATGTGTGTGTATGTGTGTGTATATGTGTGTATATGTGTGTATGCATGTGTATGTGTGTGTATGCATGTGTATGTGTGTATGTGTCTATGTGTGCATGTGTGTGTATATACTATATGTGTGAGTGTCTATGTGTATGTGTGTGTACCTATGAGTGTGTATGTGTTTATGTGTGTATGTGTCTATGTGTGTGTATGTGTTTATGTGTGTATGTGTATGCATGTATGTGTATGTGTGTGTATGTCTCTCTATGTGTGTGTATGCATATGTGTGTGTATATGTGTGTCTATGTGTATATGCATGTGTATGTGTGTGGATGCATCATTATGTGTGTATGTGTCTGTGTGTGTATATGTGTGTGTATGTGTGTGCGTGTCTATGTGTGTGTATGTGTGTGCGCGTCTATGTGTATGTGTGTGTCTATGAGTGTGTATGTTTGGATGTGTGTGTGTATGAATGTGTGTCTATGAGTGTGTATGTTTGGATGTGTAAGTGTATATGTGTGTCTATGTGTGTATGCATGTGTATGTGTGAATGAATCATTATGTGTGTGCATGTATATGTGTGTCTATGTGCATGTGTATATGTGTGTGCATGTGTATGCATTATGTGTGCATGTGTATGCATTATGTGTGCATGTGTGTATGTGTATGCATTATGCATTGTGTATGTGTGTATATGTGTGTGTATTTGTGTGTATGTGTGTGTGTGTGTGTGTCTATGCGTATGTGTGTGTGTGTCTATGCGTGTATATGTGTGTGTACATATGTATGTGTGTGTAAGTGTGTGTGTGCGCATACCTGCCAATGGTCTTGCTCTCTCTCTCTCTCTCCCTCTCGTGTGCGCTCTTTCTCTCTCTCTCTCTCTCTCTCTCTCGGTCTCTCTGTTCTTGCTCGCGTCCAAGTCCCGGCACAAATGTGCCGGGAGAAATGAAATTTTTTTTTTAACATTCCAGAGCGTCGCATATGCGACGCTCTGCAGTTTGCCAACGTCGTTAAATTCGTCGCTAATCAGCGACGGTGATAGCGACGCTTTTTAAGCAGCGTCGCTTATGCGACGCTATCGTCGCTTATGCGACGAGGGTCGGGCAAAAAAAAAATTCGAAATTCCTACCGTCGCTTATGTGACAACCTCGTCACATAAGCGACGGTTCTCGTTTTTTTCCCGATTCGGGGGCGTCGTTACGCCCCCCTTTTTCTTGTAGTGACTAATTGTGATTATTTCATTCTTCTTTACTCTTGCCATCTCTTTGAACTTCTATAGCTTAGGTCAATGTAGACTTTTTGTCAACATATCTGCAACTTGCTCTTTTGTTGGAGTATACAATACTTCAATCTCTTTATCAAGTACCTTTTCTCTCAAGAAATGATACTGAATCTCTATGTGTTTATTCCTGGCATGAAAAACAGGGTTAGCTACCAAATATAATGAACTCATACTATCTCCAAAAACAATTGGACTACTCTGATCAGTTCCAAAGCTCTTTAACAAGATCTTTAACCATATCACTTCTTTTTCAGCCTCAGTACCATCAATGAAGGGCTATTTCATCCATTTACATATGTTTTGGATATCAAGCTATACTCTGATGCAGATTGGGTTGGATCAAAAGATGATAGGAGGAGCACCTCAGTCTACTTATCTTTTGCAAGGTCTAAGTTAATTTCATGGGCATCAAAGAAACAGCCAACTGTGGCATTGTCCTCAACTGAAGCTGAATATAGGGGCCTAGAAAATGCAACACAAGAGGCATGTGGTTAAAAATACTATACTCAGAGTTGGGGCTACATACATACACTCCAATGATCTTTGGAGATAATACTAGCTTATTGCATTTGGCTTCCAATCGTGTATATCATGCAAGGACTAAGCACATTGAAGTGCATTATCATTATGTGAGAGAGAAGCTACCTAGCAAGGACATACAATTTTCCTATGTATCAACAAACTTGCAATATGCAGATATTCTAACTAAATCTTTGGATGAAACTAAATTGAACAGGTTCAAGATGATGATTGGATTACAGGCAATTAAAGAGACTTGAAGCCCAAGCATGTTAGGCTTCAGAGGGAGCTGTTGGTGCAGTTACTCCAAGCCTAAATGCTAGATCACTTATCCAAAAGTTCATATGTTCATTCATGTATTAGCACATGAGTGATCTCTTGTAAAAGATTGATTTTTACTCCTTATAAAAGTGCATATGTGGAATCACTTCCAATCACAAATTCATAGGAGAATATTTCCAAGAATATGGCAAATCAAGTCATAAAACTTTGGAACAATTTTAGGTAAAGATTCAAATTCAAACTTGAACCTTGGCTCCAACAAAATGCTATAAAAGAGGACTAACTAGTCGCGTGGATATGAGCTAGAAGACCCCATTTGCAGAGAGATATATCAGAGATTTCAGAGGAATTTGTGTGTGGCATATTGAGCTCCTATAATAGCTCTTCTATTAGCCTCACATTGTGCAATCATTCATTGCCAATGTCAATGTAATTTATGTGCATTAATACATAGAATCTTCTCATGTCTCATCTCTTCTACTATGTCATATACTACTTAGAACATTGAGCTTCTCTCATCTATTTCTCAGCGTGCACTTGATCATTTCAGTAATTTAAGTTGATAAAGTTTCATTAGATAGTCTATTTGTATATTACAAAGTTTCATGTCAATTGCCTCAGCCATTCTTGAGATATGTTCAAAATACTACTCTCTGGTCTACATACTATCAACTCCCTAAAATGTCAGGATGCATCTCAGCTTTGCTAAGCATCATTCTCTGAGCATAGTTGATCATTTCTAGTGAAATAACTTGTGAAAGTTAGCTATCTTAGTCAATTAGATATTCCGAAAAGGATTTTGTCCAATTGATACCAGGGAAGGAGTAATGTTCATATTCCTGAGCAGGTGCTGTGATGAGATTTGGTTCCCAAAAAGCCATTCATGAAGGTAATAAGATCCAGGTGGATTTGCAAAGTGAAAAAGAATTCAGATGGCAGAATAAACAGGTATACAGCAAGGCTAGTAGCAAAGGGGTTTGTTCAAACCCATGGAGTAGATTATGAGGAGATCTTCTCACTTATAGGCAAGTTAAGAGATCTCAAAAGTAAAAGCTTGTATACATATGTACATTATAGATGCAAATTCTTGTACTTTGAGTTTTACATGATCCTTAGGATGATAAGGAATATGTAATAGATGCGGGATAATTCTAGAATCATATGTATATAAGTCAATGATATAAATAAATACAAGTGAGATTCATTAGAAGCCAAGTGTCAATGAGGTAGATGTATAGAGAGTCATCTTCAGAATTAGCGACAAGTATTTCTCTGATTTCTCTCAGCGTGATCATGTGGATCAGGAAATCTTTTGTACAAATCTAATCTAGAAGCTAATAATTCTATGTTCAAAGTTTCATGGACTAATTCCTTTCATGTTGTGAGTATGATCAATAGGAACATGTGTATGTAAAGTCTGCAAGTAGATCTCTCAGAGTCACGCACTTTTTTGTGTCAATGTTTTGCTTGGATCTCAGTGTATAGTGTAAAGTTTTTGATGACTCAGCAGTCAAACTCTAAGTTATAAGGTAAGGAAGCTATGGCTAAGAGAATTTAGCAAAATGGGTTATGTGCTATAAGAAATCAACCTTAGAAGTTAGCTATGTCAGAGTCACTTGTTCAGGAAGACAGATTCTGACATACTTTTGATCTTAAGAATCAAATTGAAGTTTTAATGATTCTTTTGAAGGACTAATGGTTGAGATGATTGCGCAAACGTAGCATGTAGATATGTGCATCATTAGTTTGAAGAAATCTGAAGATATGTACAAGTAATGAAGTCAATCTTTGAAGCAGACTTCTTGAAGAAGGAAGATTCTCACTCAGAGAAGTGATAGTTGAAGAATTGGTAAATGAAGGTAACATTTGTGTAAATTTTGGTCCATAACTCATATAGAGGTGCTCTTAAATCAGCATAGATCAAATCTTTGGAGATTTAGAGGTCTCCAACAGTGGTATCAGAGCTGAAGGTGCAATACAAGTGAAGTAAAGGCATTGAAAGTCCCGACTATTGAAGATATTGAAGTTTCTCCTAATTGAAGGTGGTCAAGGTCAAATTCTTGAAGACAATCTGAAGAAGTACAAAGAACGAGTTCAAAGGATCAAGAAGGATTAAAGCTTCATATCAAAGGTAGACTATATCATCATAAGTCTTAGTAATTGCAGACACAGAAGATCAAAGATGGGAGAAACCTTGCAGATTGATAAGCTATATAGGGAGAACTATCCAGCTTGGTCCATGAGGATGGAGGCACACCTCATGAGCAAAGATTTGATGGCATTTTTTACAGGAGAAGAAGAAAAGCCAGAGTTTGAAGATCCTAGTGTTCCAACTAGGGAAGAACTTGCAGATGTGAAGAATTGGATGAGAAACGATGCTCAAGCTAGGAGCATCATTTACATGGCTGTAAATGATTATCTTCTACCTCACATTAGAGGATTAGAAAGTGAAACAAATGTGTGGAATGCTTTGGAAGAGCATTTCCAAAACACAACCAAGTCAAGGAAGTCTTCATTATGGGCAGAGTTTACAACTTTCAAGAAGAAGAGTTCACAATCAATTTCTAATTATGTGGTAAGAATGAAGGATATTGTAGATAGCTTGGGAGCAGTAGATGAAGACATTGAAGAGGATAAGTTGATAAGGCAAATACTTACAGGTCTGAGAGGAGATGAGAAGCGGAAGCCTTTCATATTGTCCATAGAATTGTCATTAGATCATTTTACTCCTGATCTTAATCAATTGCTAGGACACATGCTAACTTTTGAGCAGGGCATTAAGGGAGATAATGATAGGAGTGCAAGTCAAGCTATGTACTCCAAGGACAAGAAAAAGAATGGCAAAGGGAAGCAGTCAATTGATGATGAAGGAACTTCAAGTCAAGCTCATTTCACAAAAGGAAAGATGAAGTTCAGAGGTAAAGGAAGAGGAGGTAAGAGCAAAGATAATACTAAAGCTTGTTGGATTTGTGCCAGAACAAATCATTTGGCAAATGATTGTTTGTATAACAATCAAAATGCTGGAAGTAATAACCAGAGCTTCAATCAAAGAGGTAGAGGAGGCAGAAATCAAAGAGGCAAATTCATAGGAAGAGGTGGTAGGATATCATATGCTAGAGGAGGTGGAAGAAGTTTTCAATCTTAGTCTTACAACAACAATTATTATAATTATGCATCAGATCAGAAGGATGACATGACTCTCATCTTGAATGCAACACATGAAATAGTAGGAGAAGATCAAAGGGTGTTCTATATTGACTCAGGATGTAGCAATCATCTGAATGGCAATATATCATTGATGACTGATATGGAAGCAAAGGTGAATGGACATACAGTTCAAATAGGAGATAACACCAAGCATAAAGTGGAAAGCATTGGATCAGTGAAGACAAAGAGTGGAAGCACACTCTTAAGCAAGGTAATTTATGTTCCTACTATTCCTAAAAACTTGATAAGTGTAGGACAAATTGTGGAGAAGGCATATGAAGTCAGATTCACAAATGATAGTGTTTATGTGCAAGATCCAAATCAGGGATATAGAAATATCATTGTAGGTAAAAAGGAAGGTTTTTTACTCTCAAGGTCCAAGGTAATGTGGGACATGCATTATTTACTTATGGAAGTCAAAAGATGTCTGAGTTAGACCTATGGCATAAAAGGCTAGGTCATTTCACTGAGAGAACTATAAAAGAAATGTCAAAGAATGATGTGGTGCTTGGATTGCTAAATGTTGAAGGTCAACACATGGTGTACAAGTGTGAAGCTTGTGAGTTAGGTAAAGCACACAAAAGTTCATACAATAAATCAGGGTACAAGTATTCAAATATTCTCGAGTTGGTTCATACAGATGTGTGGGGTCCTTCAGGGGACTATAGCATAAATGGATCCAGATATTATGTGTTGTTTGTTGATGATGCAACCAAATGGATTACTTTATATGTAATCAAGGACAAATCAGAAGTGTTCAAGACATTCAAGCATTATCATGCTTATGCAGAAAGGATTACAGGACAAAAGCTCAAGAGGTTGAGATCAGATGCAGGGGGAGAGTATTTTTCTAAAGAGTTTGATGATTATTGTGGAATGCAGGTATAAAAAGAGAAGTAACTTGTAGGTACTCCCCTCAACAAAATGGAGTCGCAGAAAGAAGAAATAGAACTCTTGTAGAGTTTGCAAGAGCAATGATGAAAGAGAAGAATTGTCCAAATTACTTATGGGCAGATCCTTTTGGTAGCTTCCATGTGAGGTTTTATTGGTGTATGCATGAATTGACTCAATGTACTCATCCCATAGCATACATCTGCTCTTGTTAGGGTTGCATAATTGAGACTCCCAACAAGACTTTGATAACCTATAATGTCTTCAAGCAGCTATCCTTCATGAGCACTGAGTTCGTGATTCAATTCCATGGGTGTACCTGCAACTTTTGCATTTTCCATCTTGAATTTAACTAGCATATCATGAATGTAATTTCTTTGAGCAATGAAAACACTAGAATCTATATACACAATTTCTAAACCAAGAAAATATATAAACAATCCAAGATTATTGATCTTGAACTCCTCCTTCATCTGGATTTTGATTTTTTTAATGCCATTTGCATCAATTCCTATAATGACAATGTCATCCACATAAACACATAGATAAATAACCTCTGAAATAGCCTTCTTAATGAAAAATGAAGAATATTCCTTGCTTGCAACAAAACCTTGGTCCTACAAGTATGTGATCAACCTATGATTCCAAGCTCTAGGAGCCATGTAGACCTCTTCAGAGATCCACCCATTAAGGAATGCATTTTTAACATCTAATTGGTACAAGTTCCAATTCTTTGAAGCACCAATACTTACTAAAAACTCTGATAGTTGGCCCTTGCTTTATACCTATTTATTGTGCCATCTGAATTCTTTTTCACTTTGTAAATCCACCTGAATCCTATTACCTTCATGAATGGTTTTTTAGGAACCAAATCCCAAGCATTATTCTCTTGAACGTGCTTCGATTTCCTCCTGCATAGCTCCAATTCTTTGAACTTTACTTTGCCCTTGGACTTCTAAGCTTTGAATTCTTCAAAATTGATTTATTCTTCATCTTTTGAGTTGACATCCTCTGATGTACATGGTTCTTCTTTGGTCAGATTTGGAAAATCATTCTCCAAATCATAGGCTAGATTTATTTTCCAAGAATCATCCTCAAACCAAGAGTTATTTTCATCAAATACCACATCCCTACTAATTGTAAATCCTTTATTAGTGGGATTATATAACCTATATCCTTTCTAATTCTGATCATAACCAATAAATATGCATCTTTTAGCTTTTGGATCAAGCTTTCCCCTAATATGTGAGGGTATGTGTGCATAAGCAATGCCCCCAAAGATCTTACAGTGATCTAAAGGAGGTCTTCTACCATTCCATGCCTCATAAGGCGTCATCCCATCCAGAGACTTTGATGGAAGCCTACTGATGACATAAGTAGCTATAGAAACAACCTCTGCCCATAGATAATTAGGGAGTTTTTTCTCATTCAACAATGATATTGCAACCTCAACTATTAATCTATTTCTTCTCTCTCCCACTCCATTCTATTCAGGAGTGTACCTTGTTGTAGTTTCTCTCTTTGTACCTTTGTCCTATAAGAAGAAGTCAAACTCGTGTGAGAAATACTCACCACCTTCATCAGATCTGAGCCGCTTCAACTTTTTACCTACTTCATTCTCAACCAATGCTAAATACTTCTCAAAACAAGTGAAGACTTCATCTTTATGCTCCATAAAATAAAGTATTGTCCACCTACTATATTCATCTATGAATGAAACATAATATCTTGATCCTGAAATTGATGGCTCTCTGCTAGGACCCCACACATCTATGTGTACAGGCTCCAAGTAATCTTCATACATGTATCCTTTTTTTGTTGAATGGTTGCCTATGTGACTTGCCAAATTAGCATGCTCCACATTTGTAAATCATATGTTGCTTGGACACATTTGGGATGCCAAGCACACTTTGATCCCTACATATTTGCTTCAATGTCCTTTCACCTATATGGCCTAGTCTCTTATGCCATATCTCCAATTCAAATAGGGTTTGGTCCTTATAATTGAAGAGAGCAATATTTCTTGTATCTTCAGC
The DNA here is from genome assembly GCA_020310875.1 of Ceratopteris richardii. Lineage (NCBI taxonomy): Eukaryota > Viridiplantae > Streptophyta > Polypodiopsida > Polypodiales > Pteridaceae > Ceratopteris > Ceratopteris richardii. Next base: position 130,868,678 of record CM035419.1, read on the forward strand.
TTCAAAGGTAAAAAGTCTACCAGATTTCTCACCTTTTGTCGTCCTCGTGAAGCCTTGTTGGATCCTCCACATATGCTTCATGCCTTGTGAACCTTACCTCTAAACCCTTCTCAACAATGTGTCCAACACTGATTAGATTCTTGGTTATTGTTGGCACATACAATACCCTACTTAGAAGATTCATGTTACCATCAGATGCTTTAACATTTCCAATCTTTTTTACTAAGTGCTTATTGTCATCACCTATTTGAACTTCATGCTTTCCTTTGGGTTCTTCAAGGCCAGACAATAATGCTACATTCCTTGCTACATGATTGGAACAACCAGAATCAATATAGAATAAGTACTCATCATCTTTACGTTGCTTAGTTGTCATATTCATAAGTAATAGAGAATCCTCTTGATCATTTGTATAGTTGTTGTAGTCTCTCCTTCCTTTAAAGCCTCCTTGATAGTTATTATTGTACCCTTGGTTGTAATTGTGATGGTAGTTGTTCCGCCATTATTGAACCTGCCTCTTGATTGTCCATAGCCTCCTCTGTGGAAGCCTTTTCATCTCCGATTCTTTGTGTTTCTGAATCATTCATCTGCAGTATGATTGGTCAAGCCACAAATGTTGCAAGTGAATAATTGTATGGTCTTCCACTACCTTTTTTTCCTCCTCGGCTCCTTCTTCTAGTAGCTCTTCCTCTACCTGTGAAATTCCCTTGAGAGGCACTTGCATCTTCTTCATTCTTCTTACCTTTGCCTTTATCTTTACTCTTATTTTTATTTGTGCAAAGGGTAGAATATTGATTACCTCTAGAAGTATCTCCATTCTTGTTGAGCTTTGTCTCATGTGTGAAGAGTTGCCCCACCAATGTATTGAGGTCAGGTATTTTCATATCCATATATAGGTCCATTGTTTTGGTAAAAGACTCCCATTTGTCATCAGCGTTGATGCCATTTATGGTATGCCTTACTATCTGGTCCTCTTCTATTTCTTCTCCAATACTCCCAAGTTGATAAGCTACATCCTTCATCTTGGTCACATAGTTAGCTACAATTTTCTTTGGTTGCTTCTTCAGTGTTGTGAAGTCCATCCATGTTTTGTTCTTTTTGGCCCTTGTATTTGAAGAGAAGTATGAAGATAGTACTTCCTAAGTCTCTTGGGAAGTCTTACAATTCCTAATATGAGGTTAAAAAAAATGTGATATTGAATTGAGTATGTAAGACTTGGCTAGAGCATCCTTTACACACCATGCAGCTAGTCTCTCTTGCTCCTCTCTCATAAGTTCAATTTTACTTCTAAAGGTTGGCATTTTTTCATATCTAGATATGTATCCATACAAGCTTCTTCCTTGGAGGTAAGCCTTCATCCTTAGGGACCAAGCTGTATAATTGGCCCTATCCAATTTATCAATGAATGACGGAAATCCATCTCCCATTTTACCTTGATGTTGCTCTGATACCATTGTTGGAGGAGATGGTGAACGCTTTTCAGAGATGAGATGGTGCTATAAATTCGTGCTTGACACGAGCCAAAAATAAGTTGAGGAGTGCAAAGAAGACCTCTTGAGCTTTTGAGGAAGCAGTTAATCCCCCAACTACTTTGGAAGATGACCCTAAAATCATTTGATCAAAACAGATAACTTGGAGTTTCACGATGAACCTGAGGCAATTGACGTGAAACATTTTAACATACAAATTCACTATCTAATGAATCTAAACAAACTTAAATCGCTACAAATTATCAAGTACACACTGAGAAATAGATCAGTGAAGCTCACTATTTTGAGTAGTATATGACATAGTAGAAGAAATGAGACATGAGAAGATAAAACATATTAACGCACATAAATTACATTGACATTGGCAATGAATGATTGCACAATATGAAGGCAATAGAAGAGCTATGATGTGAGATCAATATGCCACACAAATTCCTCTGAAATCTCTGTAATATCTCTCTCCAAATCAGCTCTTCTAGCTCCTATCCACGCGAATAAATACTCCTATT
>CM035419.1:130883176-130885676 GCA_020310875.1 Ceratopteris richardii
TGACAATACCAAACATAAAGTGGAGAGCATTGGATCAGTGAAGACAAAGAGTGGAAGTACACTTCTAAGCAAGGTACTTTATGTTCCTACTATTCCTAAAAATTTGATAAGTGTAGGGCAAATTGTGGAGAAAGGATATGAGGTAAGATTCACAAATGATGGTGTCTATGTACAAGATCCAAATCAGGGATATAGAACTATAATTGCAGGTAAAAAGGAAGGAAGATTGTTCACTCTCAAAGTCCAAGGTAATGTGGGACATGCATTGTTTACCTATGGAGGTCAAAAGGTATCTGAATTAGACCTATGGCATAAGAGGCTAGGTCATTTCAATGAGAGAGCTATAAAGGAGATGTCAAAGAATCAGGTGGTGCTTGGATTGCCAAACATTGAAGGGCAACATATGGTGTACAAGTGTGAAGCTTGTCAATTAGGTAAAGCACATAGAAGTTCTTATAACAAATCAGGGTACAAGTATTCAAACATGCTTGAATTGGTTCATACAGATGTATGGGGTCCCTCAAGGGACTATAGCATAAATGGATCCAGATATTATGTGTTGTTTGTTGATGATGCAACCAGGTGGATTACTTTGTATGTAATCAAGGACAAATCAGAAGTCTTCAAGACATTCAAACATTTCCATGCTTATGCAGAAAGGATCACAGGACAAAAGCTAAAGAGGTTAAGATCAGATGGAGGGGGAGAGTATTTCTCAAAAGAGTTTGATGATTATTTGTGGAATGCAGGTATCAAAAGAGAAGTGACTTGCAGGTACTCCCCTCAACAAAATGGAGTAGCAGAAAGGAGGAATAGGACTCTTGTAGAGTTTGCAAGAGCCATGATGAAGGAAAAGAATTGTCCAAATTACTTATGGGCAGAAGCCATTAATACTGCAACATACCTTGTGAATAGGTTGCCTTGCAAAGCTTTGGATGGAGGAACTCCTTATGAAGCATGGTGGGGTAAGAAGCCTAGTCTTGATCATTGCAAGGTATTTGGATGTATTGCATATGCTTATGTTCCTTCACAATTAAGACATAAGCTAGAACCAAAAGCAGAGAAGTATGTGTTTATTGGATATGATGATAGACAGATGGGTTATAGGTTATGGAGTCCATCCACAAAGCAATTTCTTGTTACTAAAGATGTAACATTTGATGAGCAAAATATGTGGTATACAGGATCACCAAATGAGTATGCAGGTGTTGAAGAAATACAAAGGAAAGGAAAGGCAAAGGTAAAAGTATGTGAAGAAATTGTTGATGAAGTTGACTTTAGATGTAGAGTGCAGGATCATGAAGAAGAAGGGCCAAGATTTGATCCAGAATCAAATGAGGCTGAAACTTCAAGAAGTGCAGAAATCAGGAGATCTACAAGAGAAAGGAAAGAGCCTATAAGGTATAGCTATGATACATCTTTCCTAACAACAAGAGATTATGCTTACATTGTGAAAACAGAAGAAGATCCAACTACTTATGAAGAAGCCAAAGGTAAACAGAATTGGGAGAAGGCAATGCAAGAAGAGTATGATGCTCTACTTGAAAATGAAACTTGGGAATTAGTACCAAGACCAAAGAATCAGAAAGTCATTGGATGCAAGTGGGTATATAAAACAAAGAGGTTTGCAGATGGTAAGGTGTCTAGATATAAGGCTAGACTAGTGGTTAAAGGTTATGCTCAAACTTATGGGGTAGATTATGATGAAACCTTTAGTCCTGTTGCTAAGATGTCCACAATTAGGACATTGATTGCTATTGCTACTTGCAAGGGATGGAAATTGTCACAATTGGATGTGAAAAATGCTTTTCTTAATGGTTACATTGCAGATGAAGTATATATGGAGCAACCAGAAGGCTTCATGGAATCAATTGGATCAGATTATGTGTGTAAGCTCAAGAGAGCTTTATATGGGTTAAAGCAAGCCCCAAGAGCTTGGAATTACAGATTGGTCAAGTTCTTGAATGAATGTGGATTTCAAGCATCAAAGGCAGATAGTAGCTTGCTAGTGAAGGCAAGTGAAAATGGATATATTTACATGTGCATTTATGTTGATGATATTATTGTTACAGGAACAGATGCTCAAGGAATCAATGAACTCAAGAAGCAAATAGAGAAGGAGTTTAAGATAAGTGATTTGGGAAACTTATCTTATTTTCTAGGAATGCAGATTGTGTATACTCAACATGGAGTATATGTTTCACAAGAGAGATACTTGAAAAATCTTCTAGTTAAGTTTAACATGGAAGATTGCAGGACCTCAACTACACCATTGGAGGTAAATCATAAATTAAGCAGGTATGGAGGTGAAGAGTTCAATGACATGAAGAAATATCAGAGTTTGGTAGGTAGTCTAATCTATGCTACCTTGACAAGGCCAGATCTATCATATGCAGTAGGTGTGTTGTCACAATTCATGCATTGTCCAAAGAAGACTCATTGGATTGCAGCCCAAAGGGTACTCAGATATATCAAGGGAACCCTAAGTGAAGGTTTGTAT
>CM035419.1:130900676-130903176 GCA_020310875.1 Ceratopteris richardii
GAGTTTACCACTCAAAGAAAGCAACCCAAGCAAGGCATCGCAGAGTATGTGACCAAAGTCAAGGATTTAGCTGAACAATTTGCAAGCATAGGAGAAGAAATTGAAGAGGAACAGATTGTAAGACAGGTAATCAATGGTATTAAAGCAGACGACTTTATTTGGAGAGAATATCTCCTAGAATGGAGGATCACTTTTAGTGAGAGCCAATGAAGAATCCTAGCTCTGATACCACTCTTGGGAAAGATGGATGGACACTCCAAGAAATGAGTAGGTACTGCCAATCCGTGCTTTGTAGGAGCCCCTTTTTGCTTCAGAGTTTCATTGTAGGTCCTTTTAGCTTTCCAATGACACTAAACAAGTCCCTATGTACTTTTGAAATGATGTGAGAAATTATTGATTTAAAAGAGACTACTTCCAAGTTGAAGGATCAATGAAAACCTTCTATTTTTGTTCACATACCTATTGCTTGTTAAACTCAGTGCTTCCAGTACAGTAGGAATTAGAAACATTCCTTTTGGGGATATCAACTTAACTTAATGAGCTATTGATTCCAAGTGGAATCACTTAAAATGATGCACTATACACAGAGCAATCAATTTAGCAATCAAATCATTATCCCCGATTTTTTAGGACCTCTGCAAAGTTTGACCACTAGGTACTTCGATGCGCTTTTCTCCAAATCTACTAAATGGATTATCTTCAAAATTTGTGAGCATGTAAAAGATTAGGAGTTAATTCCAATAAGCTATAGAAAGAAGAAATGACTGAGATATGAGTAGTACAAAATGGCTCTTCTGAATAACTATGACAGAGAGACCATAGATGAAAGTATTGATCTATTATATTAGAAGACAATGTTCTACAAGATCATTGACATGATAAACAATGTCTAATGATAATGAGTAGTGTAGACTATGATGTGAGCCTCACTCTCTTACAATGTAGTCAAGAAGAACTTGGGATTGAAGTCCTCTATATCGCGAGTCTTTTAGTCATCTTTTATAGATGATACATTTGAATTTTGATTTTGAATTCTCCATTGGCTCTCACTAAAATTGATCCTCTCTAGGAGATATTCTCTCCAAATAAAGTCGTGACTTTTCCATCTAACAAGCTCCACGAGTTTGGTGGTGGTTACAAGTATTCCTCCAAGTCACATAGACTTTTACAAATGGTAAAAGGTAAAGTCTTCATAGCAATGGTTCTCATGGAACTTCAATTAGTTGCACATAAACTCTAGCCAAATATGTAGGCTTGGTATTTGCACCAATAGCTCCCCCTCAAGCCAAACATCTTGGCTTGGTCTTCTTCTTCAATCTTCTTGAATATCCTGCAATCCAATCATAGATTGAAACCTAAAAAGTTTTGTACCATCTAATGCTTTAGTCAATAATTCAACACATTGCATATTAGTTGATACATATGCCAACTGAATTTCCTTGCTCAATAGCTTCTCTCTCACATAATACTAGTGAGCCTCTATATGCTTGGTCCTAGCATGATAAATAGGATTTGCTGCAAGATGTAGTGAGCTAGTATTATCTCCAAAAATCATTGGAGATGTAGTATGCAAACTTAAATCTGTATATAAAAATCTGATCCATATGGCCTCTTGAGTAGCATTAGCCAATCCTCTATACTCTGCCTCTGTAGAAGACAAAGCAATAGTAGGTTGCTTCTTTGAAGAACATGATATAGGTTTTTCACCTACAAAAGATAGGTATCTTGAGGTACTCCTTCTATCATCTTTGCAACTTGCCCAATCTGCATCTGAATATATCTTGATGTCCAAATTTGAGGTATAAGGAAAGTATAATCCTTGATTTTGAGTGCCCTTAAGGTACTTCAAAATCCTCTTGGCAGCTTCCAAATGAGGTGCCCTAGGTTTGTGCATAAATTGGCTTAAGACACTTACTCCATAAGCAATATATAGATGGATAGATAGATAGATAGATAGATAGATAGATAGATAGATAGACAGACAGACAAACAAATAGAGAGACATAGAGACAGAGACACAGAAACACAAACAGATAGACAGACAGACAGACAAACAGAGAGACAGACAGACACACACACAAACAGACATACAAACACACAAACAAACAAACAGACAAACATACAGACAGACAGAAGCCATAGAGACAGAAGACAGACAGACAGATAGACAGACACACACACACAGACACACACACACACACAGACACACAGACACACAGACAGACTGACTGACTGACAGACAGACAAACACACAGACAGACAGATAGACACACAGACAAACGCACACATAGACAGAGAGACAAAAAGAAAGTAAGAAAGATAGATAGATAGATATATAGATAGATAGATAGATAGATAGATAGATAGATAGATAGATAGATAGATAGATAGATAGATAGATAGATAGATAGATAGATAGATAGATAGATAGATAGACAGACAGACAGACAGACAGACAGACAGACAGACAGACATACAGACAGATAGATAGATAGATAGA
>CM035419.1:130910676-130928176 GCA_020310875.1 Ceratopteris richardii
ATCTCCATGCAATATCTGTGGCTTGTCTAACCATACTACAGATGAATGCTACAAAAACTACAAGAACCAAAGAGGAAGAGGTCACCAAAGAGGAGGATACTCTCAAGGCAGAGGCAGATTCAACCAATCTCAAGGCTACCATGGCTACAACAATAATTACAACAATAACTACAATCACAATGGCAACTATCAAGGTGGATACAGAAATAGGAAGGATTACAACAATTATGCAGAGGAGCAAGATGATTCCTTGTTAATCATGAACATGACATCTAAGTCAGGTATCAATGATGACCACTTATTCTATATTGATTCAGGTTGCTCTAATCATGTAGCTGGAAATGTTGCATTGCTTTCTGATTTGGAAGAACCCAAAGGCAAGCACCAAGTGCAAACAGGTGATGACACTAAACATTCAGTTGTCAAAGTAGGCAATGTCAAAACTAGTGATGGTAATCAGAATTTATTGAGCAGAGTATTGTATGTTCCAACAATCACCAAGAATCTGATGAGTGTAGGTCAGATTGTGGAAAAAGGTCTACAGGTCAGGTTCACTCAACATGGTGCATATGTGGAGGATCCAAGACATGGATTCAGAAGGATAGCCAAGGGAGAAAAATCAGGTAGATTGTTTACCTTTGAACTTGAAGACACTAAGAACATTGCTTTGTACAACTATAAAGATCAAACCCTATCAGAATTGGAGATTTGGCACAAGAGATTAGGTCACATTGGAGAGAGGACCATAAAGCAAATGAGTAGGGATCAATGTGTGCTTGGGATACCTAATGTATCCAAGCAACACATGATATACAAGTGTGGGGCTTGTCAATTTGGTAAGTCACACAGGTTGCCTTATACCAAGAAAGGTTTTATGCATGAAGATTATCTGGAATTGGTGCATACAGATGTTTGGGGATCTAGCAAGGAGCCATCTATATCTGGATCAAGGTACTATGTGTCCTTCATTGATGACTATAGTAGGTGGACTGTCTTGTACTTCATGAAACATAAAGATGAAGTATTTAATTGTTTCAAAAGGTATCTTGCATTAGTTGAAAATCAAACAGGTAGACATTTGAAGAAACTAAGGTCAGATGGTGGTGGAGAATACTTCTCCAATGACTTTGAAGATTTCTTGCAGGAAAGAGGCATCAAGAGGGAGATTACTACAAGGTACTCACCTGAACAAAATGGGGTAGCTGAGAGAAGGAATAGACTCATTGTAGAGACAGCTAGGTCTATGCTAAATGAAAAGAAATTGCCAAATTATCTTTGGGCAGAGAGTGTATCTACTGCCACATATTTAATTAACAGGTTGCCATCAAAGACACTTGATGGAATGACACCCTATGAGGCTTGGCATGGTAAGAGACCATCTCTGGATCATTGCAAAATCTTTGGATGTGTTGCATATGTGCATATTCCCTCACAGGTAAGGGGAAAGCTAGACCCTAAAGCTGAAAATTGTATCTTCATTGGTTATGATTTGAATCAGAAGGGATACAGGTTCTATAACCCCTCAAACAAAGGCTTCAAGGTAAGTAGAGATGTCATCTTTGATGAAAATGATTCATGGTATGAAAATGAGTGCAGAAAAGTTAGCCTACCTTATGACATGGAAGAAGATTTTCCAAAACTTATCAGGCAAGAACCAATTCAGAAAGAGGACACAAGCTCAGATGATGAAGACACCATCAACATTGAAGAGTTCAAGGCTTGGAAATCCAAAGGGAAGATGAAGATGAAGCAACTAGAAGATAATCCAGAATCCTCAACTCAAGCTATGAGGAGATCTCAGAGAGAAAAGAAAAAACCTATTAGGTATGGGTATGATACTTCACTTGTAACCAAGCATTCTGTATATCTTGCAAAGGATCTCTTGAATGAAGAACCAGGTACATTTGAGGAAGCAATCACTAAACCAGAATGGAAGGAAGCAATGGATGAAGAAATGGAGGCTCTCAAGGAGAGTGATACTTGGGATTTGGTACCCAAGAAGGACTCCATGAAGGTGATAGGATCCAGATGGATCTACAAACTCAAGAGGAACTCAGATGGCACAATAAACAGGTATAAAGCTAGGTTGGTAGCCAAGGGTTTTGCACAAACCCAAGGCATTGATTATGAGGAGACATTTTCTCGTGTGGCCAAGATGCCAACTATCAGAGTTATGGTGAGTGTAGCTGCATCCAAGAATTGGAACATGTACCAATTGGATGTGAAGAATGCATTCTTGAATGGATGGATATCTGAAGAAGTCTACATGTCACAACCATCTGGCTATGAAGATCCCAATAAGATAAATCATGTTTGTAAATTAAAGAAGGCTCTGTATGGATTGAAGCAGGCACCTAGAGCATGGAATTACAGGTTGACAACCTATCTCCTAGACCAAGGATTTATAATGAGTAAAGCAGATACTTCATTGTTTATCAAAAGGAACAATTCAGAGGTAATATACTTGTGTGTCTATGTTGATGACATCATTATTACAGGAAATGATGTTCAGGGAATTAGACACATCAAAGGACAAATGATGAAGGAATTCAAGATCAATGATCTTGGATTATTGAAGTACTTCCTAGGACTTGAATTGGTCTACACAAATTCAGGTATATTTATTACTCAGAAGAAGTACATTCAGGACATGGTCAAGAAGTTTAATTTGCAGGAAGCTAAAGTCTCAAACATTCCTATGGAGGTCAACCACAAACTCAGTGCACATGAAGGAGAAGAACTCAAAGATATTACAGGTTACCAAAGTTTGGTAGGTAGTCTAAATTATGCTACCTTAACCAGGATTGATATATCATATGGTGTTAGTGTACTTAGCCAATTTATGCATAAACCAAGAGTACCTCATTTGGAGGCAGCAAAGAAGATAGTAAAGTACCTAAAGGGAACACAAAATCATGGTTTGTACTTTCCATATTCATCAGACATTAATATTAAGGTATACTCAGATGCAGATTGGGCAGGTTGCAAGGATGACAGGAGGAGTACATCTGGTTACATATGTTTTGCAGGTGATAAACCAATTTCTTGGTCATCCAAGAAACAACCCACAGTGGCTCTATCATCTACTGAGGCAGAGTACAGAGGACTAGCAAATGCAACTCAAGAAGCCATATGGTTGAAGCTTTTATATTCAGAATTGGCCCTACATACAAGGCCACCAATCATATTTGGGGATAACACAAGTTCTCTTCACCTTGCAGCTAATCCAATTTATCATGCTAGGACAAAACACATAGAGGTTCACTACCACTATGTGAGGGAGAAGTTACTTAGCAAAGAAATTCAATTATCATATGTGTCTACTAATATACAATGTGCAGATTTGCTTACTAAAGCTCTGGATGGAAGCAAGCTATGCAGATTTAAATCCATGATTGGATTGCAGGAAATAATTGAAGACTAGAGATGAAAACTTGAGCCAAAATGTTTGGCTTGAGGGGGAGCTGTTGGTGCAATACAAGCCTTCACATTTGACAGGATATCTACTTTGAAGACTATACATGAAGCAAAGACCATAGGAACTTATGCCTATGAATTCTTACCATTTTATCTATTGTAAAAATATAAATGACTTGGCGCATCATTATGCAATCACGCCTAATTGATTGAAAGTCGTGAAAAGGCGGTTGATTGATCGAGAGAATATCTCAATCAATTTTTTTAGGTGAGAAATTTTAGGAGATTGATTTGAATTCTAATTCAAGTTATATAAAAGCTACAAGGAAAAATGTCGCGGCAGTTCTTCACTCATCCCGAGGCATTACTGTATCAATCACTGAGGTTGTGAGGTCTACTCTATAGCCTACACCTCTGAGTACCATTGAGCTATGTTTATCATGCCAATGGGAATGTACATTTACATGATCTAATACAAATACTTACATTCATCTACTCTGTGATTCTCTGAGTCATCATCTTCAAGTCTGTCAATCTTGAAGAAGTACATCTCAGAATTTACTGAACCAAATCAAGTGATTCAAAACTTGATAGATTCAGCTCAAAGCATACCACAAACATACAAAGCTTGAAGCAACTTGATTCAGTCAATTTCAAGAAATCAAGAAATTACAGTCAAAGTGCTCACTGTTGCAATTCTTACAGTAAACGAGTAATTTTCCGGTAGAAGAACGAAGTAGATCTTGCAGAGTAATGCGAGGCTTCTTATGAGAGATAGCTCACTCTATAGCTAGACATCTCTACTTTTAGTTGATTAAACTTTCCGGTGGAAAAGATATCTATACACAGTACAAAGTCTGACCGAAAAGAGGCTGTCTGAACTAGAGAAGTTTTTTCTTAAACTTCAGAAAAAGTTCTGTTAGTTAAGAGAGTTCATGTGTCACTTCCTTACTTCATGTATGTTCACTTGAAGTAATTATAAACAAAATTATAGTTCACTCCGGTACAATTACGGTGACAGTACAGTGGCAGTCTTGTGAAATTTCGGTCTGGAACTTTTTTAGTAAAATTAGAGCACAGTCTTATATCAATTTCCGCAAGACTCAATCTTCATCACGTTATCAAGAAGTAGAATTGGAGAAAAGGATCATAGAGGGCAGGTGTGAAGCAGGTTTTGCAGCACCAACTGATCTTCTGAGTGCATCCAGCCATCACATCCAACAAGACAGACAAACAGACAAACAGACAGATAGACAGACAGACAGACAGACAGACAGATAGACAGACAAAATGACTGACAGACAGACAGACAGACAGACAGACAGACATACAGATAGATAGATAGATAGATAGATAGATAGATAGATAGATAGATAGATAGATAGATAGATAGATAGATAGATAGATAGATAGATAGATAGATAGATAGATAGATAGATAGATAGATAGATAGATAGATAGATAGATAGATAGATAGATAGATAGATAGATAGATAGATAGATAGATAGATAGATAGATGGATGGATAGATGGAAAGAAAGAAAGAAAGATAGATAGATAGATAGATAGATAGATAGATAGATAGATAGATAGATAGATAGATAGATAGATAGATAGATAGATAGATAGATAGATAGATAGATAGATAGATAGATAGATAGATAAATAGATAGATAGATATGTTGGTGCAGGACAATCACCAATTGATGTTTTGACATGGAAATGAAGTCAAGGATTTGAGAAGAGAACAAGTTGTGAAGCATGAAAGAAGGACACATTCAGAATTTGGAAGATGTGTACACATATGTGTTGGGAGTAATGGCTGGATGCACTCAGAAGATCAAGTTGGTGCTGCTAGACCTGCTTCACACCTGCCCTCCTTTCACTTCAGATATGCTTAGTAGACTCCTTGAGCTTCCAAATGATACCAAAATATGCTATATGTACGTTTGAAAAGGTTTGAGTAATGACTTGATCAAAACACACTACTTTGAAAATCACAAGACTTGAAAACTTTCTATTTTGGTCTTGATACCTGCTCAGTGTTATGCTCAGTGTGACCAGTGTAGTTACAATTAGCAAAATTCCTTCTAGAGATATTCTATTAGCTTAGTAAGCTTCCATTTCCAAGTGGAGTGAAAGGAAATGATAAACTACACTCAGAGAAATCACTTTAGCAAAGTAAGGTGTACCCCCAATTTTTTAGGAGACTTACAGTCACAGACCAGGGAGCACCTCGATTGGGATTTCTCTGTGATGGTTGATCCAATAGCCTTGCAATTTTGTATGTGTATAGAAGACTTTGAGCTGAATCCAATGCACTTTGAATCATCCAATTTGGTTTAGTAGATCTTGCGATATGCCTCTTGCAAGTTGACAGACTTGAAGGTAGTCACTCAGAGAAACCAGAAATTGTAAATGTAAGTATATTGATTAAATCTAGTGATTGTACATTCCCATTGGCATAGAATGTGATGCTCAATGGTACTCAGAGGTGGAGGCTATGGTGTAGCACTCACACTCTCACTGAATTTGTCAGAAATGCCTCGGGAGAAGTGAAGTGAGCCGTGACTTTTGACTTGTGACTTATATAGAGATTGAGTGAGATTTTGAATTTCAAATTCATGTCAATCTCCTTGAATCATGTACCTAAAAATGAATGAGATATTCTCTCAATCATTCACCCACTCAATCAATCAAAGTTTCCACGACTTTCTCAGTTAGGTGTGATTACATGCGTGGTTAAAGTCATATAGACTTTTACATGAGATAAAAGGTAAGAATCAATAAGACTAAGTTCCTATGGTTCTTGATTCTTGTAAATATATCCTCCAAGGGTCCAAGCTCTTTGTGAAGTCTTCAAAGTTGATATCCAAGCCAAGTGTTAAGGCTTGAATTACACCAACAGCTCCCCCTCAAGCCAAACACTTTGGCTCAAGTCTTCATCTCTAGTCTTCAATTATTTCCTGCAATCCAATCATGGATTTAAACCTGCATAGCTTGCTTCCATCCAGAGCTTTAGTAAGCAAATCTGCACATTGTATATTAGTAGACACATGTGACAATTGAATTTCTTTGCTAAGTAACTTCTCCCTCACATAGTGGTAGTGAACCTCTATGTGTTTGGTTCTGGCATGATAAATTGGATTAGCTGCAAGGTGAAGAGAACTTGTGTTATCCCCAAATATGATTGGTGGCCTTGTGTATAGGCCCAATTCTGAATATAAAAGCTTCAACCATATGGCTTCTTGAGTGGCATTGGCTAGCCCTCTATATTCTGCCTCAGTAGATGACAAAGCTACTGTAGGTTGTTTCTTGGATGACCAAGAAATTGGTTTATCACCTGCAAAACATATGTAACCAGATGTGCTACTCCTGTCATCCTTGCAACCTGCCCAATCTGCATCTGAGTATACCTTAATATCAATGTCTGATGAATATGGAAAGTACAAACCATGATTTTGTGTTCCCTTTAGGTACTTTACTATCTTCTTGGCTGCCTCCAAATGAGGTATTCTTGGTTTGTGCATAAATTGGCTAAGTACACTAACACCATATGATATATCAATCCTGGTTAAGGTAGCATAATTTAGACTACCTACCAAACTTTGGTAACCTATAATATCTTTGAGTTCTTCTCCTTCATGTGCACTGAGTTTGTGGTTGAACTCCATAGGAATGTTTGAGACTTTAGCTTCCTGCAAATTAAACTTCTTGACCATGTCCTGAATGTACTTCTTCTGAGTAATAAAGATACCTGAGTTTGTGTAGACCAATTCAAGTCCTAGGAAGTACTTCAATAATCCAAGATCATTGATCTTGAATTCCTTCATCATCTGTCCTTTGATATGTCTAATTCCCTGAACATCATTTCCTGTAATAATGATGTCATCAACATAGACACACAAGTATATTACCTCTGAATTGTTCCTTTTGATAAACAATGAAGTATCTGCTTTACTCATTATGAATCCTTGGTCTAGGAGGTAGGTTGTCAACCTGTAATTCCATGCTCTAGGTGCCTGCTTCAATCCATACAGAGCCTTCTTCAATTTACAAACATGATTTACCTTATTGGGATCTTCATAGCCAGGTGGTTGTGACATGTAGACTTCTTCAGATATCCATCCATTCAAGAATGCATTCTTCACATCCAATTGGTACATGTTCCAATTCTTGGATGCAGCTACACTCACCATAACTCTGATAGTTGGCATCTTGGCCACAAGAGAAAATGTCTCCTCATAATCAATGCCTTGGGTTTGTGCAAAACCCTTGGCTACCAACCTAGCTTTATACCTCTTTATTGTACCATCTGAGTTCCTCTTGAGTTTGTAGATCCATCTGGATCCTATCACCTTCATGGAGTCTTTCTTGGGTACCAAGTCCCAAGTATCACTCTCCTTGAGAGCCTCCATTTCTTCATCCATTGCTTCCTTCCATTTTGGTTTAATAATTGCTTCTTCAAATGTACCTGGTTCTTCATTCAAGAGATCCTTTGCAAGATATACAGAGTGCTTGGTTACAAGTGAAGTATCATACCCATACCTAATAGGTTTTTTCTTTTCTCTCTGAGATCTCCTCATAGCTTGAGTTGAGGATTCTGGATTGTCTTCTAGTTGCTTCATCTTCATCTTCCCTTTGGATTTCCAAGCCTTGAACTCTTCAATGTTGATGGTGTCTTCATCATCTGAGCTTGTGTCCTCTTTCTGAATTGGTTCTTGCCTGATAAGCTTGGGAAAGTCTTCTTCCATGTCATAAGGTAGGCTAACTTTCCTGCACTCATTCTCATACCATGAATCATTCTCATCAAAGATGACATCTCTGCTTACCTTGAAGCCTTTGTTTGAGGGGTTGTAGAATCTGTATCCCTTCTGATTCAAATCATAACCAATGAAGATACATTTTTCAGCCTTGGGGTCTAGCTTTCCCCTTACCTATGAGGGAATATGCACATATGCAACACAACCAAAGATTTTGCAATGATCCAGAGATGGTCTCTTACCATGCCAAGCCTCATAGGGTGTCATTCCATCAAGTGTCTTTGATGGCAACCTGTTAATTAAATATGTGGCAGTAGATACACTCTCTGCCCAAAGATAATTTGGCAATTTCTTTTCATTTAGCATAGACCTAGCTGTCTCTACAATGAGTCTATTCCTCCTTTCAGCTACCCCATTTTGTTCAGGTGAGTACCTTGTAGTAATCTGCCTCTTGATGCCTCTTTCCTGCAAGAATTCTTCAAAGTCATTGGAGAAGTATTCTCCACCACCATCTGACCTTAACTTTTTCAAATGTCTACCTGTTTGATTTTCAACTAGTGTAAGATATTTTTTGAAACAATTAAATACTTCATCTTTATGTTTCATGTAGTATAAGACAGTCCACCTGCTATAGTCATCAATGAAGGACACATAGTACCTTGATCCAGATATTGATGGCTCCTTGCTAGGTCCCCAAACATCTGTATGCACCAATTCTAGATAATCTTCATGCATAAAACCTTTCTTGGTATAGGGCAACCTGTGTGACTTACCAAATTGACAAGCCCCACACTTGTATATCATGTGTTGCTTGGATACATTAGGTATCCCAAGCACACATTGATCCCTACTCATTTGCTTTAAGGTCCTCTCTCCAATGTGACCTAATCTCTTGTGCCAAATCTCCAATTCTGATAATGTTTGATCCTTATAGTTGTACAAAGCAATACTCTTAGTGTCTTCAAGCTCAAAGGTAAATAATCTACCTGATTTTTCTCCCTTGGCTATCCTTCTGAATCCATGTCTTGGATCCTCCACATATGCACCATGTTGAGTAAATCTGACCTGTAGACCTTTTTCCACAATCTGACCTACACTCATCAGATTCTTGGTGATTGTTGGAACATACAACACTCTGCTTAATAGATTCTGATTACCATCACTAGTTTTGACATTGCCTACTTTAACAACTGAATGTTTAGTGTCATCACCTGTCTGTACTTGGTGCTTGCCTTTGGGTTCTTCCAAATCAGAAAGTAATGCAACATTTCCAGCTACATGATTAGAGCAACCTGAATCAATATAGAATAAGTGATCATCATTGATACCTGACTTAGATGTCATGTTCATGATCAACAGGGAATCATCTTGCTCCTCTGCATAATTGTTGTAGTCTTTCCTATTTCTGTATCCACCTTGATAGTTGCCATTGTGATTGTAGTTGTTGTTATAATTATTGTTGTAGCCATGGTAGCCTTGAGATTGGTTGAATCTGCCTCTGCCTTGAGAGTATCCTCCTCTTTGGTGACCTCTTCCTCTTTGGTTCTTGTAGTTTTTGTAGCATTCATCTGTGGTATGGTTAGACAAGCCACAAATATTGCATGGAGATTGATTGTAGGGTCTCCACCTACCTGACTTTCCTCCTCTGCCCCTACCTCTAGATGATCTACCTCTCCCTGCATAGTTTGCTTGGGAGGTAGAGCCTTCTTCATCAACCTTCTTGCTTTTACCTTTATCTTTTACCTTCTTATCAGTATATAGGGCAGAGGGATTGTTACCTTTTGATTGTTCTCCATTCTTTGTGATCTTTGCTTCATGTGTAAAGAGTTGTCCAATCAGAGTTGTTAGATCAGGTGCTTGGATGTCCATGTATAAGTCCATTGCTGTGGTAAAGCTCTCCCACTTGTCATCTGCCTTTAGTCCATTGATCACTTGTCTGACTATTTGCTCTTCCTCAATTTCTTCTCTAACACTTGCAAGTTGGTCTGCAATGTCTTTGACCTTGGTGACAAAATCTGAGACACATTGTTTTGATTGCTTCCTAAGAGTTGTAAACTCAATCCATAGCTGATTCTTTCTGGCCCTTGTGCTTGATGAAAAATATGTTGACAAGGTTTCCCAAGTCTCTTGGGAAGTCTTACAATTCCTTACATGAGGTAAAAGAAAGTCAGATATAGAGTTTAAGAGATATGACCTTGCCAAGGCATCTTTTGCACACCATTGATTGAGTCTCTCATGTTCATCCTTTGTAGGTAGGCCTCTAGTCTTGAATGAGGGCAATTCCTCATCTCCTGATATGTATCCAAACAAGCTCCTTCCTTGTAGATAGGTCTTCATCCTTAGAGACCAGGCTTGGTAGTTGTTCCTGTCTAATTTGTCAATGAAGGAAGGGAAACCATCACCCATGTTTACGTTATTTGCTCTGATACCACTGTTGGGAGTAATGGCTGGATGCACTCAGAAGATCAAGTTGGTGCTGCTAGACCTGCTTCACACCTGCCCTCCTTTCACTTTAGATATGCTTAGTAGACTCCTTGAGCTTCCAAATGATACCAAAATATGCTATATGTACTTTTGAAAAGGTTTGAGTAATGACTTGATCAAAACAGACTACTTTGAAAATCACAAGACTTGAAAACTTTCTATTTTGGTCTTGATACCTGCTCAGTGTTATGCTCAGTGTGACCAGTGTAGTTAAAATTAGCAAAATTCCTTCTAGAGATATTCTATTAGCTTAGTAAGCTTCCATTTCCAAGTGGAATGAAAGGAAATGATAAACTACACTCAGAGAAATCACTTTAGCAAAGTAAGGTGTACCCCCGATTTTTTAGGAGACTTACAGTCACAGACCAGTGAGCACCTCGATTGGGATTTCTCTGTGATGGTTGATCCAATAGCCTTGAAATTTTGTAGGTGTATAGTAGACTTTGAGCTGAATCCAATGCACTTTGAATCATCCAATTTTGTTCAGTAGATCTTGAGATATGCCTCTTGCAAGTTGACAGACTTGAAGGTAGTCACTCAGAGAAACCAGAAATTGTAAATGTAAGTATATTGATTAAATCTAATGATTGTACATTCCCATTGGCATAGAATGTGATGCTCAATGGTACTCAGAGGTGGAGGCTATGGTGTAGCACTCACACTCTCACTGAATTTGTTAGAAATGCCTCGGGAGAAGTGAAGTGAGCCGCGACTTTTGACTTGTGACTTATATAGAGATTGAGTGAGATTTTGAATTTCAAATTCATGTCAATCTCCTTGAATCATGTACCTAAAAATGAATGAGATATTCTCTCAATCATTCACCCACTCAATCAATCAAAGTTTCCACGACTTTCTCAGTTAGGTGTGATTACATGCATGGTTAAAGTCATATAGACTTTTACATGAGATAAAAGGTAAGAATCAATAAGACTAAGTTCCTATGATTCTTGATTCTTGTAAATATATCCTCCAAGGGTCCAAGATCTTTGTGAAGTCTTCAAAGTTGATATCCAAGCCAAGTGTTAAGGCTTGAATTACACCAACAATATGTACATTATGTCAGAGATAGTTCACTTATATCTTTGAGTAGTCATAAGCTTGTAAATTTTTGTCTATATATATACTTGGAAAATGTCGGGACAAGTATGAGAGAAAATGTAGAGCATGAGAATTGAGAAAATTCAGATGTCATTAGACACTTATGAAGAGGTTAGAATAGCTCTCTCATCCAGATGTAATTTTTGTCAGAAATGAAGAGAAGTTGCGCCCCATGTTTTTGTGCATTCTCCTTCTGTGCTTGATCATTTCAAGAATCCTTTTGTAGATGTGTAAGTCCATAGTTAAGGAGTCTATGGTTAAAGTTTGAGAGCCTAATTGTAAACAGACTATGAGAATTATGAGTAGGAACATTCATATGTAAAAGAGTGTTCATAGTTTTCTGAAACAAGTGCATTTTCGATGGTCAATGATTTGATCATTTCTCACTGCACAGATTAAAGTTTTGCATGAGTGAGGACTCAAAATCTAAGTTGAGAGGTAATCCATCTATGGCTACAAGCATTTGCTTAAACAGGTTCTAGTTTTAGAGAACCATGTCTTAGAAGTTGCAGGTGTCAAAGTCAACTATACAGAGAGACAGTTTCAGACATAGGTAGATTGTTTGAATCATTTGAAGTGTTTTAAATTGGAGGAGGTGCGCAATCACTAGGGGAAACATTCTACAAAGTTTTATCAAAAACTTTACACAAATGATTAGTCAATGAGTGATTAAGGTGCAGTAGTCTTTTCTGAGAAATGACTTTCTTCATAGTTAGCTAATTTCTTGATAATTTGGTGCTTGTCTTCCAAAATTGGTTGGAGTTTAAAGTTATTCTTGATATAGAGGTGGTCTAACATCAAGGATAGCTTGTTCTTTTGGAGATTAACACTCTCCATCAGTGGTATCAGAGCAGGAAGTATCAAAATTGAGGAAAGGAAGACTCCGACTGTTGCAGACATACAAAATTCAACATCTGAAGGTTCAAAAGGTGAAAGCTTGAGGGCAAAGCTTGAGAAGGAGGTCATACGACACCAAGGAAGACAAAAGGAGTGTCATTCAAAGTGAAGGTAACCTTATACTTTATAAAGATTGAAAACAATATATAGGTGAAGAAAAGATGGGAGATTCTCTTCAGATAGAGAAATTGGATAGAGAGAACTATCCAGCATGGTCAATGAGGATGGAAGCTCATCTAATGAGCAAAGACTTGATAGGTTATATTACAGGTGAAGAAGAAAAGCCTCAATTCAGAGATCCTAGTGTTCCAACTAGGGAGGAATTATCAGATTTAAAGAATTGGATTAAGAGAGATGCTCAAGCTAGGAGCATTATCTATATGGCAGTCAATGATTACTTGCTACCTCACATTAGAGGTCTTGAAAGTGCAAGTGATATATGGAATGCTTTGGAGGAGCATTTACAAAATACCACAAAGTCTAGGAAGGCATCCTTGTGGGCAGAATTTACTACATTCAAGAAGAAGGCCTCTCAATCCATTTTAGATTATGTAACCAGAATGAAGGACATTGTAGATGCATTAGGAGCTATTGATGAAGACATTGAGGAGGATAAATTGGTAAGGCAAATCCTAACAGGTTTGAGAGGTGATGACAAATGGAAGCCATTCATTCTATCTACTGAATTATCACTTGATCATTTTACTCCTGACTTAAATCAGTTGCTAGGACATATGTTAACCTTTGAGCAGGATGTCAAAGGTGAAGGTGACAAGAGTACAGGTCATGCAATGTACTCAAAGGATAAGAAGAAAAATAGCAAAGGAAAACAACAAGCAAATGAAGATGAAGGCACAACTAGTCAAGCCAACTTCCTAAGAGGAAGAGGAGGTGGCAAAGGTATAGGAAGAGGCAGGAATAATAAAGATGGAGTCAAAGCTTGCTGGATTTGTGGTAAGACAAATCACTTAGCTAATGATTGTTGGCATAATAATCAGAGTAATGGTGGATATAATCAGAATTTTAATTCAAGAGGAAGAGGTGGCAGAAATCAAAGAGGTAACTTCAGAGGAAGAGGTAGTAGGGGTTACTTTGGAAGAAATGCAGGTAGAGGGTTCCAAAGTCAACAATACAATAATACCTACTACAATTATGCTTCAGATCAGAAGGAGGATTCAACATTGATAATGAATGCAACTTGTGAAAGGCAAAGTGAAGACCAAAGAGTCTTCTACATTGACTTAGGGTGTAGCAATCACCTGAGTGGTAACATAGCATTGATGACTGATTTGGAAAATAAGGTATCTTATCATGTTGTTCAAACAGGTGACAATACAAAGCATAATGTGAAGTCAATTGGATCAGCGAAGGCCAAGGATGGAAGTACTCTCTTGAGTAAGGTCTTGTATGTTCCTACAATTCCTAAGAATCTGATAAGTGTAGGACAAGTTGTTGAAAAAGGTTATGAAGTTAGATTCACTAATGAAGGAGTGTTTGTGGAAGACCCTAGCAATGGGTATAAACAAATTGTTTCAGGGAGGAAAGAAGGAAGGTTGTTCACATTGAAGATTCAAGGTAATGTTGGTCATGCCTTGTTCACTTATGGAGGACATAAGATCTCTGAGTTAGATCTTTGGCACAAGAGGCTTGGACACTTCAATGAAAGAGGTATCAAAGATATGATTAACAATGGTTCAGTGCTTGGATTGCCTAATGTTGCAGGTCAACATATGACATACAGATGTGAGGCATGTCAATTAGGTAAGGCTCATAAGCAATCTTACTCCAAGCATGGTTTTATGTATTCAGAGAAGCTTGAGTTGGTACACACAGATGTATGGGGACCATCAAAGGATTTCAGTATAAATGGTTCAAGATATTATGTGATTTATGTTGATGATGCTCCAGATGGATCACTATCTATGTGATCAAAGATAAGTCAGAAGTATTCAATACATTCAAACATTATCATGTGTATGCAGAAAGAATTACAGGTCATAAATTGAAGAGACTAAGGTCAGATGGAGGGGGAGAGTATTTTTCTAATGAGTTCAGTGATTACTTGTGGAATGCAGGTATAAAAAGGGAAATCACTTGCAGGTACTCTCCTCAACAAAATGGTATAGCAGAGAGAAGAAATAGAACTCTTGTTGAGTTTGCAAGGTCAACGATGAAGGAGAAAAATTGCCCAAATTATTTGTGGGCTGAGGCTGTAAATACAGCTACTTATTTGGTCAATAGGCTACTATGTAAAGCTTTGCAGGGTATGACACCATATGAGGCATGGTGGGGTAAGAGACCTACCTTGGATCATTGCAAAGTATTTGGATGTTTGGCATATGCATATGTGCCATCACAATTAAGACACAAGTTAGAACCTAAAGCTGAAAAGTATGTATTCATTGGTTATGATGATAAGCAGATGGGATATAGGTTGTGGAGTCCATCCACAAAACAATTTCTTGTATCAAAAGATATTACATTTGATGAGCAAGGTACTTGGTATGCAGGTACAATCAATATTAATACAGGTGATGAAGAAGTTGTGAGTCAAAAGAAAGGTAAATCAAGGGTTCATATATTTGATGAAGAGGAGAATAATGAAGTGCAGGTTGAAGTAGAAGAAATGCCAAGATTTGATCCTGAGTGTGAAGAACCAGAAACCTCAAGGAGTGGAGAACTCAGAAGGTCATCAAGACACAAGTGGCAACCTACAAGGTATAGCTATGATACTTCTTTTTTGGCTACCAAAGATTATGCTTACATGATAAAGGCAAATAAAGACCCTTCCACATATGAAGAGGCGAAAGGTAAGGGAAATTGGGAGAAAGCTATGCAGGAAGAATATGATGCATTAATGGAGAATCAAACATGGGATTTGGTTCCTAAACCAAATAGTCAGAAGATCATTGGATGCAAATGGGTCTACAAGACTAAGAGGTTTGCATATGGAAGTGTGTCTAGGTATAAAGCTAGACTTGTTGTGAAAGGGTTTGCTCAAACATATGGTATTGATTATGATGAGACCTATAGTCCTGTGGCAAAGATGACAACCATCATGACACTAATAGCCATTGCTGCATGTAAAGGTTGGAAATTATGTCAATTAGATGTGAAGAATGCTTTTTTAAATGGTTACATTTCAGATGATGTTTTCATGGAGCAACCTCAAGGATTCAGAGATAGAAGGTATCTAGATCATGTATGTAAGCTCAAGAGAGCTTTGTATGGGTTGAAGCAGGCCCCAAGGGCATGGAATTATAGACTTGTGAAGTTCTTGAAAGAACTTGGATTTCAAGTATCTAAGGCAGATAGTAGCTTGCTTGTTAAAGCAAGTGATGATGGGTTCATTTACATGTGCATATATGTTGATGATATAATTCTTACAGGTACAGATGAGAAAGGCATTCAAAGCCTAAAGAAGCAAATGGAGAAAGAGTTCAAAATCAGTGATTTGGGAGACTAGTCATATTTCTTGGGCATGGAGATTTCATACACTCAACATGGAGTGTATGTGACTCAAGAAAGGTATTTGAGAAACTTGTTAATCAAGTTTAAAATGAATGATTGCAGGGTAGCACCTACTCCAATGGAGGTGAATCACAAATTGAGTAGATATGGTGGAGAAGAATTCAAGGATATGAAGCTATATCAGAGTTTGGTTGGTAGTCTTATCTATGCTACATTAACTAGGCCTGACTTATCATATGCAGTTGGAGTTTTGTCTCAATTCATGCATTGTCCTAGGAAGGAACATTGGATTGCAGGACAAAGAGTGTTGAGGTACATTAAGGGTACACTCAAAGAGGGTTTGTATTATGGTTTTACATCAGACACAAACATCAAAATATATAGTGATGCAAATTGGGCAGGTAATCCTGATGATAGGATATCAACATATGGATACTTGTGTTATGTGGGAGATAAGTTAATCTCTTGGTGTTCAAAGAAGCAACACACAGTTGCTTTATCATCTACAGAAGCTGAGTACAAAGGTATGGTCGAAGCTGCAAAGGAAGTGATATGGATTAAGACTCTCATGAAGAGTTTTGATACCATACAGAGTACACCTATCATTTATGGAGATAACATGAGTTCATTGTATTTAGCTGCTAATCATGTGTTTCATGCAAGGACTAAAGACATTGAGATTCAGTATCACTTTCTGAGAGAGAAAGTGATGGATAAAGAGATTGAAGTCATACATACTTCAACAAAAGATCAGATAGCTGATATGCTTACCAAAAGCTTGGATGGACCAAAGCTACAAAAATTCAAAGACATGGCAGGCATAAAGAAGATAGAGAAAACCTCAATTGATGATTGAGGGGGAGCTGTTGGTGTAGGACAATCACCAATTGATGGTTTGACATGGAAATGGAGTCAAGGATTTGAGAAGAGAACAAGTTGTGAAGCATGAAAGAAGGACACATTCAGAATTTGGAAGATGTGTACACATATGTACATTATGTCAGAGATAGTTCACTTATATCTTTGAGTAGTCATAAGCTTGTTAATTTTTGTCTATATATATACTTGGAAACTGTTGGGACAAGTATGAGAGAAAATGTAGAGCATGAGAATTGAGAAAAGTTAGATGTCATTAGACACTTATGAAGAGGTTAGAATAGCTCTCTCATCCAGATGTAATTTTTGTCAGAAATGAAGAGAAGTTGCACCTGATATTTCTGTGCATTCTCCTTTTGTGCTTGATCATTTGAGGAATCCTTTTGTAGATGTTTAAGTCCATAGTTAATGAATCTATGGTTAAAGTTTGAGAGCCTAATTGTAAACAAGCTGTGAGAATTATGAGTAGGAACATTCATATGTAAAAGAGT
>CM035419.1:130933176-130988176 GCA_020310875.1 Ceratopteris richardii
ATGACATCATCCCGATTTTCACGGGCTGCTATAGTTTGAGACCAGTGAGCAGAAAAATCAACATAACTCAACATTTAGGAATTCAATGATTATGAAAATTTGTATGGTTATACTAGACAGTACGCT
The DNA here is from genome assembly GCA_020310875.1 of Ceratopteris richardii. Lineage (NCBI taxonomy): Eukaryota > Viridiplantae > Streptophyta > Polypodiopsida > Polypodiales > Pteridaceae > Ceratopteris > Ceratopteris richardii. The sequence goes on from CM035419.1 coordinate 130,933,303, forward strand.
GAATCTAACAAGCTTTAAATCACTGAATTTGAATAAGTAACCACTGAGAAACACCTCTGACAAGATGAGTGAAAAAGTCGGGTACCTGACAGAGAAGTGAAGATGAACAGACCCTATTGACTTCAAATGAACATAACTGAATATTGCAACATCCAAATGACATGAAAATTTGTGAGCATATAGTAGACTTATAGAGCTAACTTTACCAAGTTAAATCACTGAAAATGATGCACCAAGCTCAGAGAAAAAATCTCTGCAAGTTGACTGAGAAAAACTGAGAGTAATGGCAGTGAGTAGTACACTTCACTAGAACATGGAAAGATGAACTCAAATAATCATGTAAATGAAAGTATATTTCTTGTACAATACAATGACTTACAGATACATATGTGTGCCTTGTAATCACACCTTGATATGGCATAAAGCTCAGCTCTTGGAGGTCTTCACATAGGTCTCTCTAACCATGACTAAAACTACCATCTATTTATAGTTGAGTTTGGGAGGCTAACTTCCCTCAATCACTCTCCAATCAATCAATGATTAATTTGATTCTCTACCTACCACAAATCACGAATTCGTGGCTCCTCTTTCCATTCTTGATCAAGTGGACTCAACCACTTAAGATTCTCTTACTTTTACATTAAGTAAACTCTTCAAAAGTTACAAGAGGTAGTTCACAAGTGAACTTTACATAGTCTTCATTTTAAGGCTTTTTCTATGACTTTGTGGGACTCAAGCCAATACTTATTGTCATAGACTTGCTCCAACACGGAAAACTCAGAAACTGTCTCTGTGTCGCTGGCCTCTGTCGATCGCGATCGACAGAAAAATCGCCCATTTGGTAAAACAAAGTGCACCACCATAATCTACATGATGAGCACATTCCAAATCTCTAAAAACAGTTAAAAAATTCTGTGTTTCTCTGTCAATCGCGACCGACACGATCGATCGCGATCGACAGCCACGATCGACAGCCACGATCGACAACATCTGTCAATCGCGACCGACAGACCCTGTCAATCGCGACCGACAGACCTGTCGATCGCGATCGACAAACCCCACGACCGACTGACTGCCAATAAGGACCCTGTCAATCGCGATTGACACCGTCGATCGTGATCGACAGCCACGATCGACACCTCTGTCAGTCGCGATTGACACCGTCGATCGCGACCGACTGAATTTTGGCGATTGACTGAATTTTACGCGTTGCCACGTGTCCATTGCGACGGACACATCCCTGATCGACTGAATTTACGGTGAAAATCCCAGAAAAAGTGTCGATCGCGATTGACACCATCAATCGCGATTGACAGGACTCATGATTGACTCTGTCGATCGCGATTGACACTGTCGATTGCGATTGACGTGTCGATCGCGACCGACAGGCCCCGACGGACACCTCTGTCAATCGCGATTGACAGGCCTGTCGATCGCGATTGACAGGCTTTTCGGCCAAAAAATTAGGGTTTTTATTCCAAGTTTTGGGGATAGTTTTTGGGCATATTGGTCTAGCAATTAGTGATTTGTGAGGTCCCTACACATGTGTTCTTGAGAGAAACCCTGTGATCTATCAGCCTGTTTGAACCCTGTTTTAGTACCAGAACCCTGAACTGTCATAACTTTCTCATACGGTTAAATTAAGATCAGGATTATTAGATAGGGTATTTTGAAGTTGACCATACCCAGGGGGAACAAAATTCAAGGATCTCTAGAATTGTTTTCCAAATAAATCACAGTGTAAATTGGTGTTTGTGTTACATGAATGAAAGTAATTGGTTCTGTCTTGGGGATATAAGTCTTGAGCTAACTTTGAAACTCTTACAGATCTATTGAGAGCATCAAAGGGCAGTCTAAGCAAGAGTAAGTGCAAGCTTGGGAACACGCTTCCTGGGCACTCAAGGGCAACCAAGAAGGAAACGAAAGGTTGGAAACTCTCAACTCCCTCCGTCAATTCCTAGCTTAGGCTAAGAACGACTAGCGATAGGAGTAGGCCAGGGCGGCGATAGGCATTTATCAAGTTGAAGACTACCTAAATACTCAAGTTCAAGCTAACGACATAATCTTTGTACGGTCGAGAACTTTAGAGGAAAAGAACTTAACGCGGAACGATCAACTCCAAGTGCGGAAATTAACTCAAATGCTCCTTACGACGTGATATCGGACAAGAGTATAAACACGATAATCAACATAAGAAGGAATCAAGTAATTGGTACAAAAGAACTCAGCAACGAGGTTGTACTTTGGGCAAAAATAAGGGTTACTTAAATAGGCATATGAACCTTAGATCAAGACGGCATCTAGTAAGGGATAGACAAAGTCTGAGGTCTTCAGAGGCTAGCGTTAATCATACTGCTAGGTCTTGGGCCCAGCAGTTGAGCCACCACTCGCATTACCCTAGCTCTGAGACTAGTGAATCAGAGATGTCTCAAGGGATGGACAGACCTACAGGAAGTTCAGGTGTGCCATATCTATATAGGGTGGAAGGCCCCTACAAGACGCAGCTGGAATACCTTAGGACCAACCGATTAGGTGCTAGCATCTATGAGGACGGCCTAGGAAGATCTGTGGTCCAGATTAAAAACCCTGACCAATCTATTGGACTAGAACACCCAGCTGTAAAGTTTGGAAATGGAGCATACTTGGACAAAGAAGGAACCATATATGTAGTCACTAGTCACCCAGATAGGACAGATGAATTCGGGAATGTGATCCCTGAGACGGACTTAGGTGACCTAGAGCAAGGAAACATGGGTGCAGAACCCAGGACCCTTCAAGGGAAATCCGTTCTTACTAGAATCCTCAATCCCGAGTGGGTTCCCCAGGACAATAAGAGTATAGATCTGCTTCTAAACCGAGAGACTGACGAAGCTTTTGGAGGTATAAATCTGATCGACCAAATGATATAGGAACAATCATGATCTATGAGTTTAAAGATCCAGATAGCCCAGGCAGAGTGACCTACCTAGATCACGCTTCAGAGAGGATCTTTGTGGTTACAGAACATGATAGACATGCTTACACTTGGAAGGGTGAATTCGTTTTCCCCCAACCAAGATCGAACGTGTCCTATGGTCACCCTGGAGCTGGAACATCCCAAGCTCATTGAACTCAAAGAGACAGAAGTAGAGATAGGCCAGAAGTAAGCTTTGCCAACCCAGGGGGCAGAGAAAGAACGAGGACGGAAACAAATAGAGTAGAACCTGAGGTACTTAGAGCTCTCATGAATCAAAGAAATGCGGATGAGTTCCCTCTACCACGACCTAGAGAGCACACAAGGACTTTGAGACTGACTCAGCTAGTTAAGTCCATGAAGAACTACTTCGATGGCACTGGAGATCCATACGATCATGTGGCTGAGTTTAGGCAAGTCTTGAGAGCTGAACAAGTTGAAGATCTGTTCACGCAGTACAATGCCTTTGGTCTAACCCTTAGGAACACTGCCCTGACATGGTTTCAGCCACTAAACGAGAGGCAGTTCAGGAGCATAGACCAACTTCTAGAGGCATTCATTATCGAATTCTCTAAAAGTGGCATAAGACATAACACTTCCTCACTGATTCACAGCTTCAAGCAAACCCCTCAAGAAACTGTGAGACTTGCTGGAAGAAGATTTAGGCAATACTTAGAGAGATGCCCTGTCCCTGAGTTACCCACGCCAGCTAAGCAAGTGGCTTTGTTCTTGGATGGATTGCTAAGTACCAAATTGAGATCTTATGTGTACTTGAAGGACCCTAGGACCATAGAAGAGTGTGTATGCATGTGCATTGACATCGAGGATAACCTAGGGGAGGAATTAGAGCTTTCCAAGATACACAAACATTCAGATACTGCCTCTAGCCTCTCTTCCACGCAATCCACATCAATTGAGGAACTTGCAGAGAAAGTAGATCCCAAGGTTTGCCCCAGTAAAAAGATGCTATACTTGTGGAGGTGACCATATGGCGAATGTATGTCCCATTATGGCTCAACCCCAAGTAAATCCTAGTAGCCAGTACTGCACCATAGAACGAAGATACACAAATCACACAGCACAAGATTGCCCATACAATAAGCAAGCGGTCAGGCAAACGTACCCTCAACCATACCCTCAACAAGGCAGATACCAGAGTCAATACCCACCACAACAGTATACTAGACCTCAGCAAAATTACCAACCGCAATATCAGGCCCAACTGAGACCCCAGCCAGTGCTAGCACAACAACCACCTGCTCCTACTAATGTGATCCCAGTAAAATATGCAGCTGCAGAAGAGAACCTGAATAGAGCTATAGTCCCAGTAACACCATTAATTTCAGAAAGTGATCCCAGTGACCATAGCTTTGATTCTACACATATCGATAGTCCCCAGGCTTACTACAGTCTCCTGAACATGGTGAGTCCTACTATAGTGAAGAGCCAAATGAACCTAGTTGGGAGTCAGATTACACAAACCTCATGTATACAAACCCCAACCCTAGACCTCAACCTAGGCAAGTAAGACCCCCATTCCCTAGAGGACCATGCTACAGATGTCAGGGAGATCATCTCATTCGTGATTTCCCTTGCCTCCACCTACACAACCCCAATCAGTGACAATCTAGGGCTATTGCCAGGAGTGTGGAAAGGAGCATCTCTTACGAGATTGTCCAAAGAACCCCAGCAATATGCCAAAAATCACTCCCATTAACGTTATTGGGTTAGTGGTAGACTCCACAGGAAGTGTCACTTCCACTGCACCGATACAAGTGGTCACTAGAACCCAAGCTTTGCAGCAGAACCAAAGTGTAGGCCAGGAAAAGAGCCCAGATGTTAGTGAAACAGAGAGCATGACAAAGAAAAGGACTAGAGCTTGGAGAGATAGTCCTGAAAGAATGAAAAGGCAATGGGCAAAAGAGATGAGTGAACTCGAGAAAAGCCTCAGAGAAACAAAGGCCAGGATAACTGAACTCACATCTCAAACTCCCTCTCACACTACCCCACCTCCACCATTCCCAACTCCATCCGACCCGCCACCTTCCAACCCATCTCACCTAATTCCACCACCCCCAAGAGTAGGATCAGTCCTAGCAGATCCCACTCCCGAGGACCTAAACATGATGCTTAAAGCATATCAGGCCAGAATCCAAGATGGAGCAAACGTAACTGATCATGGAAAGTGCTACCCTAGAGCAGAACTAGAGCTAGAACGAACCAAAATTTGTGCTAAGATGGTGGAATTGGCTCAGACCATGTTTGAAGCCAGTCGCCTATTTAACATCTCTAGTTCAGCTAAGACACAGTTGCACTTTGATGGATTGTTAGAAAGAATAAAGAAGCTAATTGCACAATCAGAAAAGGAACCCGCCTCTCAACACAAGGACAAGGCAAGTGAAAGGGCAGGTCTTCCTGCCCAAGAAGCCTATGTGCCTAACTCTACAGAGCCAGATACATCAGCTTCCATGAATCGGTTCACACCAGAATTCCTACGAGAGATTCAAGAGGACAAATGGGCTAAAGAAAGTGAAGTCCCTCCTCCCATTGAACTTGTGAATGATGCACACAACCAATTCCCACAAGATATCCCTTCCATTTATGAGGAGCAGGAGAGCACCCAATCTCAGGAAAGATTAGACTTTGAGTCTAACTCTCTGCAAGAATTACCCCACTTCACAGGCCCATGGGAAGCTAAGTCTACTTGTTTGAGAGCACCCACAGTCATGATAAGAAACGAAGATTCAATCATACCTGGGAACACAGAGGTAGTGAAAAACACTAAAGTACAGTGCAACTTCACCTTAGAAGAGCTACTCAAAGTAAGGCCAGAGCTATGGAAACATGTAGCCAAACAAGTACCAGAGATAGCAAAACCTCGTTCTCAGGTAGGATCCCAGAGAACAGTGCCAGAAATACCATTGGACAAGATAGGGGACATGAGTGAAGGCGAAGAAGGAAACACATATCTTCCTATCACCCATCAAGGATACACCACCAAGGCCATTTTAGACTCAGGCGCAGGAGTTGCAATTGCTACCACTTCTCTATGGAAGCGTTGGGGCAAGCCGGCACTCAGGCCCACGAGGATGAAATTGCAAATGGCCGATGGTCACATAGAGAGACCCTTAGGATTGTTAGAAGGAATAACTCTCACCACATGTGGTGTTGAGTTCGAGCATACATTTTCTATATGTGATTTTAGCAAAAATCATGCCTATGAAATGATCTTGGGACGACCCTTTATGCGACAATTGCAAGTGGTACAGGACTGGGGAACCAATTCCTTGTACCTGCAACACTTAGGTGTCACAACCAAAGTGAATCTCAAAGATTACTCTCATAGAGATGTCCCTCCTATCCAATGGAATCCCATCCATAGAGCCAAAGACGATACGGAATCGGTGCATTCCATAGGATCAAGATCCTCATGGATGCATGAAGACACCCACTTATGGATGTGCAAAGTAGCAGTAGAAGAAGAGAAGAGAGAAAAAGCCAGAGAGGTAGGTGCAAAAGAAACACATAGATCAATTCAAGACCCAGCCTATGCACCTGTAGTCTTTCCTGACGAAGAGTTTGAACCCCACGGCTGGGCCGAAATCCTAGCAACAATGGATGTAGCCATCAATGAAGAACAATGGACACCTCACTGTGATGAAGATGGCTATGACATTTCAGTCTTCTCCATAGAGCCAATCATGGGAGAGGCAGTGTTAGAAGAGTGTGAACCTAGCCCTGATGCATTTGAGGATGCAAGTGACTCCGATCTAGAGTCAATCATTATGGGCCCACCTTTTGCATCAGATGAAGAATACTTCTATGAAGTAGAATTTCAACCCCAGAGGTATGGAGAGCTTACAAATGATGTAAGGCTAGCCACACATGTGACCCCGAAGGAGGAAGGAAAGAAAAGAAAGAAGAGAGAAGTCACACCCGAAGAGGAAGAATCTTTGTTTGAGGTCCAGGAAAATTTTAAGAAGTATGAGATAGATGATAGGAGAGTCATGATCAGAATGCCTAAACGAGAGGCACAATCAGGGGAGGCCTATGATAACAAAGAAACCACCAAGAAAATAGTGGTAGCCATGGAAGAAGGAGAAGAGAGATGCACGTACATAGGCCATGACCTGACGGAAGACGAAGAGCACGAATTGATAGCCTTGCTAAGAGAATACAGAGATGTATTCACTTGGAGTTACAAGGATTTGAAAGGCGTGGACCCTGACATATGCTCTCACACTATCCCCATGACCTCAGATGCTAGGCCCTCTAAGCAAAAACCATACACATACAATGACAACTATGCGGCCAAGATCAAGGAAGAGATAGATAGACTGGTTGAAGCTGGATTCATCTATGAAATTGAGCATACTGAATGGGTATCACCCATTGTTGTGGTGCCCAAGAAAAATGGGAAGCTACGTGTATGCATTAACTTGAAGAAGGTCAATGCAGCCACAATTCGAGATAATTATCCGCTTCCTATCACAGAACATCTCTTAGAAAGAGTAGCAGGCAAGGAAGTGTACAGCTTCCTTGATGGATTTTCGGGCTACAATCAAGTATCCATAGCTCCAGAAGATCAGCATAAGACGGCTTTTGCCACTGAATGGGGCATTTTTGCCTTTAGAGTAATGCCATTTGGGCTTACCAATGCACCCGCTACCTTCCAGAGGCTGATGTGCCATGTATTTAAAGAGTTCCTGAGAAAGAACTTAGAAGTCTATGTTGATGATCTTTGTGCTCATTCCAACATTAGACAAACCCATATTCCTGAACTCAGACAAATCTTTGACAAATGTAGAGAATATCAAGTCTGCCTGAACACAGAAAAGTGTGTTTTTATGGTCAAGCAAGGCAAGATTCTAGGACACATAGTGTCAAAGAATGGCATACCCACTGATGAAGAGAAAGTGAGAGCCATAGCAGAGCTACCTAGGCCAAAGAATGTCAAGGAAGTACAAGCTTTCATGGGGCATTGTGGTTATTACCGACGGTTTATACACATGTATGCCATCATAGCAAAGCCTCTGTATGGACTTTTGACCAACTTTGAGTGGACTGATGAATGTGAGAATTCCTTCAATGAGCTTAAACGACGATTATGTTCAGCACCAATCTTGACCACACCAGATTGGAATAAGCCTTTCCATGTTCATGTTGATGCATCCAATTATGCTATTGGGTGTGTACTCGCGCAACCTATTGGTGAAGGTAATATGGATCTTCCAATTGCCTATGCCAGTAGACAGTTGAATGCAGCTGAACGAAACTATACCACCACTGAGAGAGAGGGATTAGGCATGGTATATGCAGTTAAGAAATTTAGACACTATTTGCTTGCAAACAAGTTTAAATTTTTTACTGACCATCAGGCACTGCTATATCTCGTAAACAAGCCATGCAATACAGGAAGATTAGTAAGATGGTTTCTCTTGCTAATGGAATATGATTTTGAGGTTGTGGCAAGAAAAGGGAAGACTCACTTAAGAGCCGATCATCTCTCTAGACTCACATCTGGAGAAGCCCCACAAGGAGTGTCAGATGACCTTCTTGATGCTTACTTGTTTAATTTGGAAGTGGTGCCACAGTGGGCTAAGCCATTAGTGCCAGTATTGACATACGGGCCTAACCACTCTGTAATAAACACACAGGATAGAGAGGTAGTAAAAGCCCAAAAGTATCACATCATGGCAGGAAGTATGTACAAGCACACAGATCAAGGGATCTTGGCTTGTTGTGTGGAAGAGGATGAATACGCTAAATGGTTGCAATTAGCACATGTAGGTGCATTAGAGCAACACTACTCAAAGCAACAAACCCTACAGACACTAAGGAGACTCGGAGTGCATTGGCCAACTATGGAAGCTGATGTCCAAAAGTTGTGCAAGGACCCAATCTGCTGCACTAAACTACCTGTGGAACATGCCACTCTTTATCAAGTGTCCATAGTGCCAGATTGGAGTGAACCACTAGTATCCTTCCTGAGGACGAAAACATTCCCTCCAGACATGACTCTGGCTAGGAAAAGGAGTTTAGAACAAGAAGCCCAGGATTACTCACTCATTGGTGATAATCTATACAAACGTGGTAAAGATGGTTACCTCAGACTATGCATCCATGAGAGTGAATATCTCAAGATCTTGGAAACTGCTCACCAAGGTGTAGAAGGAGGACAATTTGGACCAGATCGGGTGATCAAGGCAATACTATTTGCGGGCTTCTGGTGGCCGACCCTTCACATGGATGCACATACCTATGTGAAACGGTGTGATGTGTGTCAGAGAACTCAGTATCCTATACGCAAAGATGAGATGCCACTGAAACCCATGATAGGTGGACGTGCATTCTCTAAGTGGGGAATAGACTTTGTAGGTCCTATTAATCCCCCAGCCAAGGGTTCACATGCTGAATATTAGGGCATGGACACCATTGAGATAGAGGCTCCTGAATGGATGCAGAGGTTAGAGAAAGTGGCCACAACCCATGATGATAGAGTGGCAGTTCATATAGTGCCAATGTCACACTTGGAAGAGGTAGTTATAAAATCGGAGTACTTTCGAAACCTCTCCCATCATAGGTGGATCGGCACATCCGACGATTTGTATGTTCCTTTCTGTGTCTTAATGGCGGACTACAATGCCGAAATCAAGCAACACACGTCAAAAGAACCAACCTCGGCTACACAGTTTGCACCGGACGACATCCCAGCAAGTGCCAAGCAGGGCAATATACATCAACCGACGTGGAGGATTCGTCTACTGGAAACCTACCCAGAGATGGTAAGAACATGGAATAACATGCCTTTGTACATCAAATACAACCCATGCTACTGCCCCGTATTTCGAAGAAGGTCGTGGCCGGAATACACAAAAACTGTGCTGACAACCAAAGGATGTGAGAAATGGCTCAATTATGTCTATTTAGCACCACCTAAAGGCCAACCTACCATCGGATATATGATTTCGACCATTCGGCATTGGGGGGTCAGGTTTAAAAATGTACCAGATGTCATGGCCCAAATGTGCCTTAAAATTTTTGAACTCATGTTGGTCACCTTCAGGACTTTCAAAAATGTCAAGGAACCTCATCTGTCAGCTCTTGGGTTTAATGAAGGTAATCAGGACCTTGTCTACGACATGAGCGCAACACCATCTATTAATGTTGTATATGCATGGCACGCTGTCGTCGAGATTTTCTCTCCTCTCTCACTTGTGAAGGCCTACAAAAAACATATTTGGTGAAGGTAGCCAGAATTCCCCGAGAAGTCCAGGATGCATCAAGGATGTCAAAGGAAGGTCACATACAAAGTTTCAAAGAAATCAAGAAAGTCCATGGTAGCGGTCAAAGCTGGTCAAAGCTAGTCAAAGTTGGGAAATTAGGGCAAAAATTTCATTGTCACCAAATTAGATGAAAACTCATGTACTTGTAAAGATTGTCAAAGGCAATCTATAGCCCAAATTTCAGCAGAAAATGGATTTTGTAGCACATTGATATGCTATGTTCATTTTATAAAAATGTAATTTTTCTAGTTTGACCCTACAAATTCTTGTATAGAAATTTATGTTAGCCATATGGTTTGGCATGTATGAAGATCATATGTGGCTACATATTTGTACAAATTTTCAAGGCTATCAGAGCTTCCTAGATACCTTAATGCCACCTTGCAAGCTTCCAAATGTAGTCAAACTTGTACAAGGGAGATTCAGATGGGAGTTTTTTCTGCATATTCCTGAAGGAGATCTTTGGAAACATAGTCCTACAAAGTTTCATCTTCATCAAATCCTATTTGGAGGATCAAAGAGTACAAAGTCCAGTTTTTAGGATCACCGCAGTTTTCTAGTTTAAGCAAATTGAAGGGTTGAAGGGCCACCACATGGCGAAAGCTGATTGAGCCATGTTGTACGATCAAGATGAGCTCATATTCAAGGGTGGAGATGCACTTATGCTTAAAGCAAGGAGGATCCACGAGTTTTTCCATAAAAGAAGACTTTTTTTACAATCAAAGATCAATAATGCAGTGTTTCTCCAAAAATAGTGGCTTATCTTATCCGAATTGATGTCAGCACTGATCCGACGTTCCAGATCATCCCCAGATCCAATGGTGTAGAATGAGGGCGCCTAAATTTCACTCCTTTACACTAGATTTGATAGAAAGAACAATTCCAAGCCATTGATTTGATTAATCAAATGGTTGTAATCGAAAGTAGTGATCCTAGAGTTGAGAGTTGATTTCTCTAGATCCAAGGGCCCAAATTCATTCAAAAAACTATATAAACCCCCCTCCAAACTCCTAGAGCATCATTGTTAGGCATCCATAGGGCTCATGCTAGCTTACGGTTTCCTTGAGACGATCACCCTCGGTTGAGCGAGTGAGGATCCAAGGTGAGCTAGTATGAGTATAGAACCTAGTTTCAAATTTAAGTTAGAACTCCAATCTAGGATAGGCTCTTGAAACCAGCATCTCTATCTTGACTCACCCTCGGTGGAGCGTGTGAGTGAGTTAGAGCTAATTTTAATGAGTCTTAGACTTCTTTAGTTAGACGTTACGAGCCTAGACAGACATAGGATCACTAGAGTGGAACTCACCTTCTTACGTGTGACATTCGGTTGAACTGTCATGGTTTGAGGGTCGGAACCACCTTTGATCAGTAGACTGCTTAGCATGACGTACCACGACGATATTTTACATGTAACTTAATTCAAATTCTTTTAATTCATGTCACTTGTCACTGATCTCTTCTCGCATGTCTCTCAGTCTCTTAAGTATTTTTAAATGTCTTCTATTTTCTTCTATGTGTGAGAAGGCTCCGCACGATTGCGTTGAACCAGTGAGGATGTCTCATTGAGCTTGTGAGTAAACTCTACCATCATGATTCACTTGCATGCATATAATCCATACATATCCATACATATTTATTAGTTTCTGAAAGTGTATAAGAAGCTCCAATATTGGACCATTCTTCCTTTCGAAACTGATTTATGTGTAAGGATTCCATCTATTCACGTCATGCATACATATCATCCAAAGAAGACTATGCATATGGATTAGAATTAGGAAGTGTTTAAGAAGCTCCTTCAATGGACCATTCTTCCTTCCAAATTTGATTCGTGTGTATGGTTCTCTTTCATTCTTATCATTCATGTTCATAAATCTAACTTGCACTCCTACATTCCCATTCCCATAAACATTTCAACATCTCTCTCTTCTCCATACTCAAAATTAATTTCACTTTCATGTCCTTAAACCTTCCAACATTCATTAGCTTCATACACCCTGTGTGTGCCACGACCGGACCCGATCCACCCAGATTGCGATCACCTCCACATTTGAACCCGACGTGAAACGCTTCGTGGCATTTGCTTCTGATCTTGTTGGGAGGTTGTGATCCATATCCTTTGTTTCATATTTTTCATCCTCATCATATCATCATCATCAGTCTTGAGTGTTGCACTGGATTTCTCACAGTATCGTGCACATCTTCGTAGTGAAGTAAACGCATTTGTGAGCGATCTAGAGCATCGTGCATCACTTGCTTATTCACATAAGATGGAGGAAGGATTCAAATCCCTTATTGTTGAGAAACAAGGCCAAAGAATAGTCTCTTCTATGTTGAGAGAGAAGGGAAAATTCAATGGCATCAACATAACAAGCTACTTAGATTTGTTTGAAGAGCAAGCTATCATTTTTGGTCTTCCCGAAGATCTTTTGATATCATTCTTTGAACGAATTGTTGATAGATCTATCATAAACCGTGTCACTCAATATGATACTCTTCCTTGGAGTGATTTTAGAAAGGAGATGCTCAAAGAATTCTATCTTGAAGATTATAGCCAACATAATCGGGATGGATTCTTACGATGGGTCAATTCCCCAAAGCCTAGTAGCTCTATTACTCACTTACAAAATGAGTATATTAGACGCTATGAGCAACTTCCTGATGAGGATAAGATAACTTTGGAACCTGGTCTTGTGATCAATTTTCTTAAGCTTCTTCATCTTGAAACTCGTAGGGAAGTTGAACGGCGATTAGAAGAGCTAGATAAGCACTATGGTCTTACTGACAATTGGCAAAAAGTGCGTAAAGTAGTAGAGGCTGTAGCCCATAGACATCAAAGGCAATCCATGCTTTATGAGCAAACTAGTCTTCCTCAAGCTAGCCTTCCACAAACTAAGGAGCAAGTTAGAGAACAATCCCATGCTATGCTTTTTGACTCTACTCCTATTCCTCAAATGATGGAGCCTACTCAAGGTTTTAAAGTAGAGCCAAATAAAAGTGTAGTTGAACAATCTCAAGTGGAAATTCTCACTAAGCAAATGGAAAGTCTTATTGCTACACAATCCAATTTGGCCAAGACTATAGATGCTTTACAATCTAATTACACCAAAACTTTCCAAAATCAAATGAACCCAATGACTTTTCAAGAGCCTAATCAACATGTTATAGCTACCAATCAAAATCCACAAGTAGCTCCTACTCAAGCATATCAAGTTCCTCCAATGCATAATCCTTCAATGCAAAATCCTCATCCTCATGTGCAAAATCCTCAAATGTATCAAAACCTGTATCCTCAAGCTTCTCAAATAGCTTTTCAAAATCCTCAAAATCAAAATTTTCAAAATCATCAACCGTATAATATGGAAGCTCCTCTTGCACCTCAAGTACCACATGTTGCTCCCCAAGCTCCTCAAATACATCAATTGCATTTTCAAAATCCTAATTATCCTGTTCAAGCAATACCTTATCAACAAAATCCTCAATTTCAAAATTTCCCACCACAAGTTAATCAAAATCCTCAAAATCAAAATGGTTTTGTGCGTGGCCCTCGTAGGTGTCCTTGGTGTCATTCGTTAGAGCACTTTTTGAGAGATTGTGAATTATTGAAGGCTGCTAAGGAGCAACGACTAGTAATAGACATAGACAAGAAAATATGTGACTATCGATCTAGGCTACCTTTGCAAGGAAATTATGGTAAGGGAGGAATGAAACAACATTATGAAAATATAACCATAATGGACGTAGGAACTAGAGGAGTGAAACTAGAAGCTCTTGATGAACAACAAGTAGAATCAAGTAAACCCACAAAGGAAGGTGATTTTTCCATAGAGGCTTTAGTAAGAGCACGTGATGAGATTAGGAGAATAACGGCTTGGGAGTCACCGATAGAAGATCAATCTCTTATTTCTCACATATCCAATGTAGAAGAAAAACGAAAAAGAGATGAAGCTGAGCCTAGTGAAAGAAGAGTAACACGAAAACAAACCTTAGAGGGAATAGAAACAATCATAGAGCAAGGAGAAACATCACAATCCAAAGATAAAAAACAAGAAGCACAACCCAATGAACAAAAACAAGAGGAGAAACAAAAAGGGAAGAAGACAAAAAGAAAAACAGAACCAAAGCCTTTGGATAAACAAGAACAATCAAAACAAACTCAAGACCAAACATGAGAACATGAACAAAAACAAGACCCTGAGCAAAAGCAAAAGAAACCAAAGAGAAAACCTAAAGCCATCTTGATTTCAGAAATTGAGAGAAAAATAGATCCTATGGAGATTTTAGATGACATTTTGCTTAAGAGTCAAGTGACTATGTCTTTAGAACAAGTTTTCTCTATTGCAAAGCCTGTTTTTAAAGATAACTTTATCGGCCTAATTAAAAGGAAGAGGTTTCCACTTAATCTAGATACTGAGATGCAAGATTCTCTAGATCAAGATCAAGCTATGAATGAAGCCTTAAACTTTGATGAATCTAATGAAGAGGACTTTGATGATGATGAAGTAAATGTTAATAAAAATTTCTTAGGACCTATTCAACCTGACCATGAAAATCATGAAAACAATCCTGAAAGCCACTTTAAAAGAACATTTTGGTCTAGAGGTACATCAGAGATGCATGTTAAAATAGGAAATGATAAGAACACTATCACTGTAAATGCATTAGTAGATTCCGGCTCTGAAATCAATGTGATTTCAAGAGAAGTCTATGATAAGTTTCGATGGCCCATAGATAAAGATTGTGGATGGCATATGAGAACTGAAGATAATGGTGTAGGTACCCTATATGGAGCTTGTGCTAGTGTGCCCATATCCATAGGAGGAATCACAGAAGAGTTTCACTTTTTTATTCAAGATAATTGCTCCTATGAAGTTCTCTTAGATCAACCCTTTATTTGTGAGAGTCGTATGGAAACTAAAGCCATGGATGATGGGTCTACCTATGCTAGATTTAAGTCTAAGGATGGAATGCAATCACTTCAAGTCATGACAGTAGGAGTGAATCATCCTAGGAATCAATTGTCAATTAGAAAGAAACCTAATGTTACTCTGGGTCATGAGCATGCTTGTAGTGATTGTGCACCTCGATTCATGTTTGGAGCTACATATGATCAAAATTTCGGATAGAATCCATTGTTGAGCGGGACAACAGTGGATATTGGTTTGACATCTCGCATCCAACCAACATGTACAATAGTTTGACACTTTGTTTTCCACATTCTAGATTAGATTTTCTTCATAAGAGTCAATTGTCCAAGTCGTTTATCCAAAAAACCCAAAAAAATTATAAAAACAACAAAATCATGGAACATGATGAGAACATTGAGCATGTGATTGAGACATCTCATTGTTTCTCTACTCTTGAGGAGTTAGAGTTATGTCTTCAACAAAATTCTAATTCCCATATTATTCTGATTTCTTCCCTTGATGAGTATGCTCTAATCCAAGAGTATGCTCTCAATGTTGACAATTGCTCAAAATTTAACCAAACACATGATGCCTTAGTTGAAACAAAGTACAAAACTGGAGACAAAAAAATCAAACCCATAGCTCAACCATTACCTCAAGGAAGTAATGAAAAAATTATTGATGTGAAAAATGATCCAATTCTTCGGGATAACAAAAACATAGGACATACATTCATGGATGAGACAATCAAACAGGTGAAAATTGGTAGAGATGATGACTTTCTTTTGCCAGCAGAGAGAGATAAATTTGAGAGAGTCATACGTAGCCATGGAAAAGCCTTTACTATGTATCCTCATGAGATTGGTTGTGTAGATCCTAAGCTAGTTGCACCCATGATAATCTTTACTATTCCACATATTCCATGGAATCTTCGTCCTATACCTGTTCCAAAGGCTCACATACCTGAGCTAATGAAACTACTTAAGGAGAAGATAAACATGAGAATTTTAGAGCCATCTTTTGCACCTTACTCAAACAGATGGTTCACTGTGCCTAAAAAGAATGGGAAACTACGTTTTATTCAAGATCTCCAACCCGTCAATAAAGTCACCATAAGGAATGTAGGAACAGGACCCATTGTAGATGAGTTTGCTGAATCATTTTCAGGACATTCTATCTATCCAATGGGTGATTTATATTCTGGATATGACCAATTCCAGTTAGCAATCGACAGTCGTGACATAACCACAATGAAAACTCATTCAGGCTTAGTGCGAAT
Organism: Ceratopteris richardii; assembly: GCA_020310875.1. NCBI lineage: Eukaryota > Viridiplantae > Streptophyta > Polypodiopsida > Polypodiales > Pteridaceae > Ceratopteris > Ceratopteris richardii. The sequence continues at coordinate 130,949,725 of CM035419.1, forward strand.
GTGTACTTTACCTCAAGGAGCGACTAATTCTGTGGCTCATATGATGAGTGCTATGAATATGGTCTTACATGATTTTATCCCTCATATAACTATGCCATTCATTGATGATATTCCAATTAAAGGGAGTGAGGAATGTGTAAAGGACATTACTGTAGATTCATCTGGATGTTGTAAATTTGTTCTTGACCATATCTCTGATTGTGAAAGAATATTTCAACGATTTGAAGAGGTAGGTCTCACATTTTCCATAGAGAAATCTGGTTTTGGTGTCAACGAGGTGCTTATTGTTGGACATTTATGTGGCCATTGTTGGAAGTGATGGCTGGATGCACTCAGAAGATCAAGCTGGTGCTGCAAATCCTGCTTCACACCTGCCCTCCTTTCTCTTCAGATATGCTTAGGAGACTCCTTGAGCTTCCAAATGACACCAAGAAACTATATATGTGCTTCACAAATTAATTGTGTAATAACCTAATCAAAACAGATGATTTTGAACCTTCACAAGTCCAAAAACTTTCTATTCCTGTAATGATACCTGCTCAGTCTTAAGCTTAGTGTGACCAGCACACTTACAATTGGATTAATTCCTTCTGGGAGTATTAAATTAACTTAACAAGCTACCATTAGCAAGTTAAATCGCTCCAATTTATAAACTATACACTGAGAATGATCTTTAGCAAAATCAGAGACACCCCCGACTTTTTAGGATCTACACAGAAAAATACCAGAGACTGCTTCGACCGTGATTTCTCCCAATTGGCTGAATGGAATATCTTGAAACATTGTAGTGTTGTAGAATGCTTTGAGCTGGTTCCAATGGGCTTTGAATCATCCAATTTGGTTCAGTAGATCTTGAGATATGCCCTGTTGAAGTTGACAGACTTGGAGGTAGTCACTCAGAGAAAACAGAGACTATGAATGTATGTATATTGATTAACTATAATGATTGTACATTCCCATTGGCATGTAGTGTGATGCTCAATGGTACTCAGAGGTGTAGGCTAAAGTATAGCTCACACACACTCAATAATTTGCTCAGAATTGCCTCGGGAAGTGAGCAACTTACTCGCGACTTTTTACATAGCCTTTTTATAAGAGTTTTGAAGGAATTTGAATTTGAATTCAAATTAAAGCTCCCTTGAATCTCTCCTCTAGACTTAGGGAGATATTCCCTCAACTAAATCATCTACCTTTTCCACGACTCTAGTCTAGTAGGTGTGATTACATGAGTGGTAAAGTCATATAGACTTTTACATAAGATAAATGGTAAGAACAATAAGACTAGGTTCCTATGGTACTTGTTCCATGTGAATACTTCCTTCAAGGGTCCAAACTTTAGCCTTCCAAGGTTCCAATTGTCCAAGCCTTATGTTGAGTCTTCAAGGTACAGATCAAAGCCAAGTGTGAAGGCTTGTTTGCACCAACAGCTCCCCCTCAAGCCAAACACTTGCTTGAGTCTTCATCTTTAGTCTTCAATGATATCCTGTAATCCAATCATGGATTTAAACTTGCATAGCTTGTTTCCATCTAATGCTTTAGTAAGCAAATCTGCACATTGTATGTTAGTAGACACATATGATAATTGAATTTCTTTGCTAAGTAATTTCTCCCTCACATAGTGGTAATGAACCTCTATGTGTTTTGTCCTAGCATGATAAACTGGATTAGCTGCTAGGTGAAGTGAACTTGTGTTATCACCAAATATGATTGGTGGTCTTGTGTATAGGCCCAATTCTGAATATAATAGCTTCAACCATATGGCTTCTTGAGTGGCATTGGCTAGCCCTCTGTACTCTGCCTCAGTAGATGATAGAGCTACTGTGGGTTGTTTCTTGGATGACCAAGAAATTGGTTTATCACCTGCAAAGCATATGTAACCAGATGTACTTCTCCTGTCATCCTTGCAACCTGCCCAATCTGCATCTGAGTATACCTTAATATCAATGTCTGATGAATATGGAAAGTACAAACCATGATTTTGTGTTCCCTTTAGGTACTTTACTATCTTCTTGGCTGCCTCCAAATGTGGTATTCTTGGTTTATGCATAAATTGGCTAAGTACACTAACCCCATATGATATATCAATCCTGGTTAAGGTAGCATAATTAAGACTACCTACCAAACTTTGGTAACCTGTAATATCCTTGAGTTCTTCTCCTTCATGTGCACTGAGTTTGTGGTTGACCTCCATAGGAATGTTTGAGACTTTAGCTTCCTGCAAATTAAACTTCTTGACCATGTCCTGAATGTACTTCTTCTGAGTGATAAAGATACCTGAATTTGTGTAGACCAATTCAAGTCCTAGAAAGTACTTCAATAATCCAAGATCATTGATCTTGAATTCCTTCATCATTTGTCCTTTGATGTGTCTTATCCCCTGAACATCATTTCCTGTAATAATGATGTCATCAACATAGACACACAAGTATATTACCTCTGAATTGTTCTTCTTTATAAACAATGAAGTATCTGCTTTACTCATGACAAATCCTTGATCTAGGAGATAGGTTGTCAACCTGTAATTCCATGCTCTAGGTGCCTGCTTTAATCCATACAAAGCCTTCTTCAATTTACAAACATGATTTACCTTATTGGGATCTTCATAGCCAGGTGGTTGTGACATGTAGACTTCTTCAGATATCCATCCATTCAAGAATGCATTCTTCACATCCAATTGGTACATGTTCCAATTCTTGGATGCAGCTACACTCACCATAACTCTGATAGTTGACATCTTGGCCACAGGAGAAAATGTCTCCTCATAATCAATGCCTTGGGTTTGTGCAAAACCCTTGGCTACCAACCTAGCTTTATACCTGTTTATTGTGCCATCTGAGTTCCTCTTGAGTTTGTAGATCCATCTGGATCCTATCACCTTCATGGAGTCCTTCTTGGGTACCAAGTCCCAAGTATCACTCTCCTTGAGAGCCTCCATTTCTTCATCCATTGCTTCCTTCCATTCTGGTTTAGTAATTGCTTCTTCAAATGTACCTGGTTCTTCATTCAAGATGTCCTTTGCAAGATATACAAAATGCTTGGTTACAAGTGAAGTATCATACCCATACCTAATAGGTTTCTTCTTTTCTCTTTGAGATCTCCTCATAGCTTGAGTTGAGGATTCTGGATTGTCTTCTAGTTGCTTCATGTTCATCTTCCCGTTGGATTTCCAAGCCTTGAATTCTTCAATGTTGATGGTGTCTTCATCATCTGAACTTGTGTCCTCTTTCTGAGTTGGTTCTTGCCTGATAAGTTTTGGAAAGTCTTCTTCCATATCATAAGGTAGGCTAACTTTCCTGCACTCATTTTCATACCATGAGTCATTTTCATCAAATATGACATCTCTGCTTACCTTGAAGCCTTTGTTTGAGGGGTTATAGAATCTGTATCTTTTCTGATTCAAATCATAACCAATGAAGATACACTTTTCAGCCTTAGGGTCTAGCTTTCCCCTTACCTGTGAGGGAATATGCACATATGCAACACACCCAAAAATTTTGCAATGATCCAGAGATGGTCTCTTACCATGCCAAGCCTCATAGGGTGTCATTCCATCAAGTGTCTTTGATGGCAACCTGTTAATTAAGTATGTGGCAGTAGATACACTCTCTGCCCAAAGATAATTTGGTAATTTTTTTTCATTAAGCATAGACCTAGATGTCTCTACAATGAGTCTATTCCTTCTCTCAGCTACCCCATTTTGTTCAGGTGAGTACCTTGTAGTAATCTGCCTCTTGATGCCTCTTTCCTGCAAGAAATCTTCAAAGTCATTGGAGAAGTATTCTCCACCACCATCTGACCTTAGCCTCTTCAAATGTCTACCTGTTTGATTCTCAACTAATGCAAGATACCTTTTGAAACAATTAAATACTTCATCTTTATGTTTCATGAAGTACAAGACAGTCCACCTGCTATAGTCATCAATAAAGGACACATAGTACCTTGATCCAGATATGGATGGCTCCTTGCTAGGTCCCCAAACATCTGTATGCACCAATTCCAAATAATCTTCATGCATAAAACCTTTCTTGGTATAGGGCAATCTGTGTGACTTACCAAATTGACAAGCCCCACACTTGTATATCATATGTTGCTTGGATACATTAGGTATCCCAAGCACACATTGATCTCTACACATTTGTTTTAGAGTCCTCTCTCCAATGTGACCTAATCTCTTGTGCCAAATCTCCAATTCTGATAGGGTTTGGTCCTTATAGTTGTACAAAGCAATACTCTTAGTGTCTTCAAGTTCAAAGGTAAACAATCTACCTGATTTTTCTCCCTTGGCTATCCTTCTGAATCCATGTCTTGGATCCTCCACATATGCACCATGTTGAGTGAACCTGACCTGTAGACCTTTTTCAACAATCTGACCTACACTCATCAGATTCTTGGTGATTGTTGGAACATACAACACTCTGCTTAGTAAATTCTGATTACCATCACTTGTTTTGACATTGCCTACTTTAACAACTGAATGTTTAGTGTCATCACCTGTCTGCACTTGGTGCTTGCCTTTGGGTTCTTCCAAATCAGAGAGTAAGGCAACATTCCCAGCTACATGGTTAGAGCAACCTGAATCAATATAGAACAAATGATCATCATTGATACCTGATTTAGATGTCATGTTCATGATCAACAAGGAATCATCTTGATCTTCTGCATAATTGTTGTAATCCTTTCTGTTCCTGTATCCACCTTGATAATTGCCATTGTGATTATAGCTATTGTTGTAGGTATTGTTGTAGCCATGGTAGCCTTGAGATTGATTGAATCTGCCTCTGCCTTGAGAGTATCCTCCTCTTTGGTGACCTCTTCCTCTTTGGTTCTTGTAGTTTTTGTAGCATTCATCTGTAGTATGGTTAGATAAGCCACAAATATTACATGGAGATTGATTGTAGGGTCTCCCCCTACCTGACTTACCTCCTCTGCCCCTACCTCTAGATGATCTACCTCTCCCTGCATAGTTTGCTTGGAAGGTAGAGCCTTCTTCATCAGCCTTCTTGCTTTTACCCTTGTCTTTAGTCTTCTTATCAGTATATAGGGCAGAGGGATTGTTACCTTTTGATTTCTCTCCATTCTTTGTGATCTTTGCTTCATGTGTAAAGAGTTGTCCAATCAGAGTTGTTAGATCAGGTGCTTGGATGTCCATGTACAAGTCCATTGCTGTGGTAAAGCTCTCCCACTTGTCATCTGCCTTTAGTCCATTGATCACTTGTCTGACTATTTGCTCTTCTTCAATTTCTTCTCCAATACTTGCAAGTTGATCTGCAATATCTTTGACTTTGGTGACAAAATCTGAGACACATTGTTTTGATTGCTTCCTAAGAGTTGTAAACTTAATCCATAGCTGATTCTTTCTGGCCCTTGTGCTTGATGAAAAGTATGTTGACAAGGTTTCCCAAGTCTCTTGGGAAGTCTTATAGTTCCTTACATGGGGTAGAAGGAAATCAGAGATAGAGTTTAGAAGATATGACCTTGCCAAAGCATCTTTAGCACACCATTGGTTGAGCCTCTCATGTTCATCCTTTGTAGGTAGGCCTCTGGTTTTGAATGAGGGCAACTCCTCATCTCCTGATATGTATCCATACAAGCTTCTCCCTTGTAGATAGGTCTTCATTCTCAATGACCAAGCCTGGTAATTATTTCTATCCAATTTGTCAATGAAGGAAGGGAAACCATCACCCATAATTACCTTATTTGCTCTGATACCACTGTTGGAAGTGATGGCTGAATGCACTCAGAAGATCAAGCTGGTGCTGCAAATCCTGCTTCACACCTGCCCTCCTTTCTCTTCAGATATGCTTAGGAGACTCCTTGAGCTTCCAAATGACACCAAGAAACTATATATGTGCTTCACAAATTAATTGTGTAATAACCTAATCAAAACAGATGATTTTGAACCTTCACAAGTCCAAAAACTTTCTATTCCTGTAATGATACCTGCTGTTGACCTAAGTATCAACTTAGGGACTTGCAGAGAAAGAGACTATACCTCAATCCCCTCACAAGTGCATATAGTGGGGATACACGCTTTTAAATATCAATCCAAAGAGTATACAAACCTAGCCGAGTGTATGAAGACATGAAATCATGTGATGGTCAATGCAAATGAACTACTCAAAGAATGAAAATGAGACAAAGACTTATCCAAACAAGCTCCCACTGTTGGTCAAGGCGAAACGATACTTGGTGTAGCAGCTGTCAGTATTTTGGACTTTTCTCCCAGCTCCAAACTCCAAATATAGCGAATAGCATATGCGTTTCGAAGCTCTCGAGAAGACGCATCCAATGGTAGTGGTTTCACTCAATTCCGACGCTCCTACTTCAAGTTATGAGTGAAATACTGAGTCGTGGGAATACTTTCCTACACTTCAGCACTTCCTACACTTCGCACACACCTTTCCTATAGCAAAGAAACACTCTCAAGGATAGACAACACTCACAAGCACTCTTTCCAAGCAATACACATGCATACAAGCTCAAGAAGAAGAAGGTAAGGAGGGAAGAAGACACAAATTCGAATTTCTGTGCTCTCTATTCTCACAATGGCAAAAGTTCTTTACAAAGAGTCACATTTGACTTATATACTAGTGCCCTAAAAATGGTCCTTTCACACAAGAGACCGGCACTTTATTCACTAAAAGACTAAATTTCTACTATTTTACATGGGTAAGCTTCTAATCTTCTGTGGGGGTGCATCTAGAGGACTCCTCTAGTGCCTTTACAACGGAAAATATATTACAAGAATGATTATGATACAAAAATAGGATGTCCAAATCAGAAAATTTTGGGGCCCGTCTTTTTCTCTGCTTTGTGCGCTCTTTAGCTCTGCAACACTCTCCCCCTCTTCGTCTCTGTCGTCCCTTGACAGACTTTGCTTCGCGCACGCGCCCAGTGGTCAGTATTGTCTGATTCTTGATCTTGCATTACGTTTTAGAGGCGCTCTGATTTGTCCTGGTTGCACACATTGGACCTGGTTGCATTACTCCAAGCCGATTGATTCGGTTTGCCACGCACGCCATTAGTGCACATATGTGGATGTAGCTCGTAAGCCTTGATCTGAAACCTCTGCAACTCAAGAGGTTGAAGCATCCACATAGGTGATACTTGTTGGCCCTGATTCCTTCTTCCAGCTGCGTGCTTTTCCTTGGTGTGTGCGCCCCTGCGGGGCTCTGTGCAGAGATGGGTGTTGCGCCCCTGCGGGGCTTCCTGCAGAGATGTATCTTCAAATCTTGCCTTTTAGTGAAGTTGTTTCTTTCGTTGTTTTCTTCGTTTCTTCTTTTTACTTGTCTCTTCCGCAACACTGCCCCCCTCCTGGACTCTGTCGTCCCCGACAGGCTTTGATAAGCGACGGGCATATGTTCTGTATACTTGTTGCTCTGTATTATTTAGCAGATTGGCTTCACGTATCATGATCTGTTTCCATTGTTCAGCTTTTACTCCATCGTTTGGCGGTTGTCTGTGATCTGCGAAGAAGCTTAATTCATATGCCACAAGTCTGGCATTCAGATTGGATGACATTTTCAAAAAAATCTCCGAATCTATTTCAAAAAATCCTGTAAAAAATGCTTCTTCAAATGTTTGCATATACGGACTTGGCAAAAACATAAGTCTGGAATAGTATGCCATTATTGTTGGTCGGCTAGGCATGACCGATAGATAAAAAATGAGGATGTCAGTTCCTTGATTAATTCCGATAAAATTCAGAAATGTGTATGCCGCATGTTTGAAGACCTTCAAAACTGTAAGTAGCATACTAAGTATTTTATTTGTCATCTTGACCGCTAAATCTGGTACTGTCGCATAATTTTGTAGCCAAAATTCTATGGTCTTGACCATATAATCCTCTGTTGGCAAATAGTTATGTGGCGGGCTAGGTAACATAGGATAATTTAGCCACTGTTTATTAATAGTGCCGCTGCGTTGTAAATCCAAAAATTCCTTGGTATCCCTTCTGCGTGGTATTGGACAAAATGAAGGGTTTACCTGTAATAGATATGGTGCGGCTTGCCAATGCACCCGTAGTGTGGGATGTTTCTCCAAAAATTTTCTCCGCCACACTGGTTGTGCAGCTTCAAACTCTGCTTGAGTGTATGTGAATGTGTCATTCTTGAAGTTGAGCTGTTCATCTGGACTTTTTTGTGTAACCTTCTTTATATATTGCCTTGCTTTCTCTTTCAACAATCCATATGGAATGTTGAAAGGCTTCATGATCTTTTCTAAGTCTTTACCTTTGATCTTTGCTTCCTTCATGACCTTGATTACTTCATTTTTGAAATTTTTCGTCAACCGGGACACCACTAGTGCCCGTTCCTTCTGACTTATTTCTGCAGTGTATGGCATCGGATGATCATCATGTATATCCGCCATCTGCTCATGGATTGGAGAATGATAGATCGGGTGAGATAGAGGGCTTACCTCTACCTCGTCAGTAGGATGTTTCTTTTCTAGCACTACTGATGTCCCGATCGGTTCTTTGTCTTGCTTCTGATTCTTCAGCTGTTCTATGCATTCATCTTTTTCTTGTATCTTTTGTATAGCTTCACCGAGTTTTTCTTTGGTTGCTAGGAGCTCCTTACCTATGTCAGCTACGTGATCCATGTTTTCACTGTAGCTCTGTACCAGTTTTGCCTGTGCTGTACTCAGCTGCTTTTTGAGCTCACCTATTTCCTGAGTGTGCCGCCGTTCTGATTCCTCTTGTACTTCTTTCGTTTGTCGCAGCAACTCGGCATACTCTGCTATCTGTTCTCTTAATTCCTGTTCTTTAGCGTCTGAGGGGCCCTGTTGTATCAGTGGTTGATCATATAATAAAGATTTCGTTAATTCTTTATTTCTGCTGCGTAAAGTATCATTCTCATCCAGATATAACTTCAGCTGTGTCTCTAGTAGAGTACTTCTGGTCTTCATTCTTTCTTTTTCTGCTTCAGTAACGTCATATAATTTCTGTAGATCCTCGAGCTCTTTTTGCAGTTGGTGATGCTGAGTGCTTAATGATTCATATTGCGTTTTTGTTTCCAGCAGCTCAGTGCTTTTGGCGGCTATCACTTTTTGTGCCTGAATTATTTGTGCAGACAACTGTTCACTCATAGTTTGAAACTGATTCTTTTCCTTCATGGATTTGTCATAGTCTGCATCCGTGTCCATCATTTGTTGTTGGGTATCCATGGCCGTCTGAATCATCTGCTTTACCACAGGCTTCAGTTGAGCCACATCCACATTGAGCCATGTTTTTGGTATACTGGGTTCTTCTCCTGTATTGACATCTTTACCCTGAGCCACATGTAAGGTAGTGTCATGGGGCTGCCTAATCTGAAGCTGGATCCTTGGCTCAGCCACCACGTTTTCTTGATTCCCTTGAGGTGTGTCATCTGGCACCTCGATCACAATTTGTTCTTGGTTTTGTGGCTCCTTTGCTTCCTTCTTCAATGGAGTTTGTTCTTCCTCTTTGATTGGTGGTTTGACGTATGTCGCTTTGGTTGTATCTTCCTTGATGCTGATTTTTGTAGTGTCATTCAATTGAATGACGTGCTCCTTTTCATTAGCATCATCCACCTTCTTTTCTTTTTCCTTTTGGTTGTCTGGTGTCACTTCCACTTGATTGATTTCTGGTCCTTCTTCTTCATAAGTCTCTGTCCTGATATCAGTATCTAGAGTGTCTTTCTCAGGACTGGATTCCGTATTCGTACTAGAATCATCGATGCCCAATTCTTTGTATCTTCCAGGTTGTTTTGGAGTCTTTTCTGTACTCTGTTTTTGTTTTACTTGACTTGCTTGTCTATAATGATGTCCTTGGACATTTAGATTCACCTGCCCTTGCATATACTGGTGAGTCTCCTCCAGGGCAGCAGACAAATCTCTTTTTGTAATCGGCATTTGTACTACGGGGATTGTGGGTAGCACATGTGTTCTCTTTGATTGTGGCGTAACTTGGGCTTCCTCCTCCCGTAATCGTTTTGTACCCCTCATTGGTTTTTGTGAGCTGGTTCCAGCTTGTTCAACCAATACAACTGCTTTCTTTTTCTTAGGGACCGTAGCAGATTTTGCATACTTTGCTAGTCCTTCTGATGTCGGCATCTACCGTAAGCAGTGTTTCATGTCTAGAGCTTCATATATCAGTAAAGTCAAAGCTGAACTACCATTCAGGAACTTTTTCTGCCCCCATTTCTTCTGGGCTTCAAATAATCGTTCTTGTACATAACCTGTTAGATTCACTTTGTTGCCTATCTGTCTCATGGCATGCGATAGGAGTTGTACTACAATCTTTTGTGGTGCAGTGTATCTGTTCATGCCAGGAAAACAAAAGTGTTGATGTACCAAACGTACAGCATCTTCAATATCTATTTTGTTAATCTCCAGGAATGATCTTTTCTTGGGGTCATGGCATTCCTCTTTGACATTAGTAATTCCTTCTTGATTCCATCCAAAGGCTTTATTGATCAATTCATGAGTGAATTGAATTGTCTTCCATGTGCCCATCTTATCCAATACCTTTGCTTCTGGAACCGAAATCTTCGTTGCAGCCGGCTGCATAGTATTCATTACCTGCGTACATCTTTGAAAGTCTGGTACGTATATAGGCATCTTCAAGAACGCTTCAATTCCAGCTTGAGTCCATACGTCCTCGATATGTGGTAACCCTTGTATTATTGTCTTGAAATCTTGTGACATGATAGGGAAATAATGATCCCTGTCCATAATTTTGATGGTTGCCATAAAGAGAAGTTCCGAGATAGGTTGGTCATCACGAAACCAATGTCCTCTGACCTTTGTTATTGACCCCAATGGAAGAAGTAGCACCTCTTCCTGCTGCGTAGCTTCTGAGTCAGTAGATGTCATCTGCACTCAATATAGAGTATGAATTAGTATCCATATGTTTTTCAGAAATCCTCCTCCATATGTTGATTAATAATTCGATGTTGCTCCGAGTGCATGGTGCCGTCCCTTTCCCGTGGGTGTGAGAAAGGTAATACCTGAATTTTTGTTCATGTATTTTTATATTTTTTATTTTTATTTTTATTTTTTTTGCTGAAAAGAAAACATAAAAGTTAGTCCATAGCCGAAGCGGTTAGTAATTTTTTGGAGTAATATTTTTATGTATGTACAAGTGCTCTCCTATTTCCAAAGGGAAAATGTGCGTGACTATCCGGAAGTAGAAGAAAGACGTGCCGAATGCTTGGCCTTGTAATGTGGCCCTATCATGCATACTTTGGATCTCGACAACTCCTCATGTGTGCAATTGGATTTTGTAGCTCTATGCATGCAAGTTGCAGGATCCTTCGGCACCCAAATCTGCTTCATTTGGTGGGGATGTATTTCCTTCGGAACCTTCTTGATAAATGTGATTCTTCCTTTATAGTGCGTTTGCTCTATCCGCTTTTGGACTTTCGGTCTTCCTTGTGTTGCAGCTGCAGACTCCTTCTTTCTCCAATAGCTATTCCTTTTGGGCTTGTGTGTCTGTGGGCCCTGTTGATGGTGATTGCCCTTCTGAGGATGCTCATTGTTTTGGTTGGTCGTCCTTGAAGTACATGACTTTGGGATCCATATTTGTGTTCGATTCGGTTGTGCTGTTATCAGTTTCTTTGGGATCCATATGCTAGTGAGTCGAGATTGACCTTGGTGCTCAAAATTCTTTGTCTTCTTATTCGATTTGACATGCTGATGTCGAAGACTTTTCTGTTGCTGAAGATATGCCTTCTTTTGATCCTTCCTTATCCAAGCTAGTGTAGAATGTGGAATAGGGTATACTTTCATAGGTGTAGACTTCAATTCTTGCAGAGGAGTATTCTCTCTTGTGCCTTGTGTTTCACTGGGCTTGATTTCATGTTCCTGTGCACTCTTGTTACTCTCTATATTCAAAGATGAAGTGCACACAGGACTCACGATATTCTCACATGAAGTACTTGACGATGGGGTTTCTATAGTGCTAGTGAACATACAATCATGACTTTGTTCATTGGGATGAACTTCTGGCTCTATGTTAGTGGCTTTGAGTGGTCGTTCGTCTAGCAAACTAAATACCTCACGAGGTCCTATTCTGGCAGAGATGTATCCTAAAGCCAATTGAATGGTTACCTCATATTCATAGATCCAATCTTGACCTAACACAACATCTTCAAGCAGATCCTGGTCCTGACATACTAAGAATCTCTGTTCCATAGTGTTGTTCCCCATATGTAGAGGTAAGGTTATCTCACCTATGCATTGAGTAATTTTTCCTCCTATTCCTATTAGCTGTGCCTTCGATGGGCGTATCTCCTCTTTAAGTCTCTGAGACAAAGAAAATCTGATGCAGCTTATGGCTGCTCCTGTGTCTATGAGAGCATCCACTAAGTGGTACTCTTTTCGTCCTGCTCCCAGATTCAAGTAAGGTTGTCTTCTTTGTTGCCCTGAGTTCTCAGTGGCTCTAAAATTAGCCATTGGGATGAGTTCTTCTCCTACTCGATATCTCTCGTCTCTTTCTCTCATCCACTCTTTCCGTTTTCTGATGCGTTCTAGGGCTTCTTGTCTCGCCTCTTCTCGTATTCGTTCTTCTTCCTTTTTCCTACTTTGAGCTCCTAACAGTCGCGCTAGCATTTGATCAGTCAAAGGCTCCATGAATCTTTTCACTCTGCATCCACTGATGTAGTTGGGAAAAATGTCTCCGTCTAGTGTGGCGAGATTGACTGCACCACTAGTAGAGATTCGATTTATAATCAGGGGTCCATATCCGCGTTTTTGTAGCTTCTTTGCATGTTGTTTGAGGGTGTATACTAGGACTAAGTCGCCTTCTTTTAGTCCCTTGTCTTTTATATGTGCATCATAATATGCCTTTTGTCTCCGTTTAGCGGCATAAATGCCTGCTACAGCTTGCAATCTAGTCTCGTGCAGCTTTTCAATTTGATCTAATTGCTGAGACAATTCATGACCGTTCCACTCATATTGCTGGGCCACTTTCAATGTAGGGACTAAGAAGTCAATTGGCAAAATTGCATTCTGCCCATACACTAGGTTGAAAGGTGTAGTTCCAATGGCCGTTTTATATGCCACTCGGAAGGCCCAAACTGCGTGATGTAATTGTTTGTCCCAATCTGACCTTCCATTATTGACAATCTTTGTCAATACAGTACATAGTACCTTGTTGGAACTTTCAGCTTGTCCGTTAGCTTGAGGGTGATATGGGGCTGATTTTTTATGAATCACCAGAAAGTCATTCATTAGCGACTCAATGACCTCGTTTAAGAAATGCGTTCCTCGATCACTCACTATCTCAATCGGTAGTCCAAAGCGTGTGAAAATGTGCTCAAAGAGAAATTTTGCTGTGGTTTGAGCATCATTCTTTCTAGTGGCTTTTGCTTCTACCCACTTGGTTAAGTAGTCAGTGGCTACTATGATGTACTCCGCATGTGATCCTTTGGCCGGTGGATTGATAGGTCCTATGAAGTCAATCCCCCACTTGGTAAATGCTCTTGCACAAACCATCGGTCTTAAAGGCATGTCGTCTCTTCGAATGGGATATTTCGCTCTCTGGCAGGTTTTGCAGCTTCTCACATATGTCTCCGCATCCATATGTAAAGTTGGCCACCACAAGCCTGCAAAGAGAATCATCTTGACCGTTCTGTTTGCTGAGAAATGTCCTCCCGCAGCTCCTGCATGTGCCATTTCTAAGACAGAGAGATATTCGTTTTCATGAATGCACATTCTTAGTTGGTTATCCTTCCCGCGTTTAAAGAGTTGTTTTCCTATGATGGCGTAATCCTTACTCTGTTCTTCAAGAGCACGTTTCCTTGCTAAGGTAGCTCCGTCAGGATACTCTCGAGTTTTCAAGAACTTTACTAGAGGCATGCTCCACCTTGGTGCTACTGTAGAATAGCATAATGTAGAGTTCTCGTATGGGATTTGTTCTTGACAGGTTTGACAGGTTGACACATAGTTATGTGCATCTCGTTGCATGGTTGGCCAATATATGCCAAATCTCTTGAGTGTTTGCCACGTTCCATTTGCATTCAAATGAGTGTTCCATTGGTTTATGTGTGCTTTCTGAAGCCACATTTCTTGTTCCCCTTCTTCCACGCATCTCATCAGCAGTCCGCTTGAATCCTGGTGGTACAAACTTCCAGCAATAATGTGAAGGTTTTTAGTCCTCCAGAGATCTTGCTTTTGGTTTGGCGTGATCCCATCTTTAGGTCCATGTGTAAGTATCGGGATCAATTTTTCGGCCCATTGAGGACATACTTCCAGGTTAAAAAGATAAGTATCTGGCAGATCATCAAGAACTCCTATGGGTGGTTCTCCATGGGTCATACGAGATAAGTGGTCTGCTCTCATGTGGGTGTTTCCTTTCTTGACTATTACCTCAAAATCAAATTCCATTAGCAATAAAAACCATCGTACTAGTCGTCCTGTATTACAAGGCTTGTTGACTAGGTACAATAGGGCTTGATGATCAATGAAGAATTTGAATTTGTTTGCCAATAAGTAATGTCTGAATTTCTTGACTGCGTATACCATCCCTAGGCCTTCTCTCTCCGTAGTAGTATAATTGCGTTCCGCTTGATTTAACTGTCTACTGGCATAGGCTATCGGGTGGTCTAATTTCCCTGTGTCAGCTGGTTGTGCTAAGATGCAACCAATGGCAAACTTGGAGGCATCAACATGGATATGAAACGGTTTATTCCAGTTGGGGACTCAAAGGATGGGTGCTGAACTCAATCGATTCTTTAACTCATTAAAAGCTTCTTCGCATTCTTCGGTCCAATTGAATAGAGTCAATAACGCATAAAGAGGTCTAGCAATTATGGCGTACATATGTATGAATCTTCGATAGTAACCACAATGTCCCATAAATGCTTGAACTTCTTTAGCCGTTTTAGGTCTTGGTAAATCCAAAATTACTTTAATTTTGTCTTCATCCGTTGAAATTCCATTCTTAGAGACAATATGTCCTAAGATTTTCCCTTGTCGCACCATGAAGACACATTTTTGAGGGTTGAGGCATACTCGATATTGTCGACATTTAGCAAAAATCTTCTCAAGCTCAGGGATGTGCTCTGATCGTATAGCTGAATATGTACAAAGATCGTCCACGTATACCTCCATGCTTTTTCTCAGAAATTCCTTGAACACATGACACATCAATCTTTGGAAAGTAGCTGGGGCATTCGTTAAACCAAAAGGCATGACTCTAAAGGCGTATACTCCCCATTCAGTTGCAAATGCAGTCTTATGTTGGTCCTCAGGAGCAATGGCTACCTGATTATACCCTGAAAAGCCATCCAGAAAACTATAAACTTCCTTCCCTGCTACCCTTTCCAAGAGATGATCAGTGATTGGTAAGGGATAGCTATCCCTTATGGTTGCGGCATTCACTTTCTTCAAATTGATGCACACTCTTAACTTTCCATTCTTCTTTGGTACAACCACCAAGGGTGACACCCATTCAGTGTGCTCAATTTCGTAGATGAATCCAGCATCTAATAATTTATCTATTTCTTCTTTTATCTTGGCTGAGTACACATCATTATAAGTATATGGTCTCTGTTTCGAAGGTTTGGCTTCGGATGTCATGGGGATTCTATGCGCACATATAGATGGATCTACTCCCTTTAAGTCCTTATAAGTCCAAGCAAAGACATCCCGGTATTCTCTTATGAGTCGAATTAACTCTTGTTCTTCTTCTAACGAGACATCCTGTCCTATGAAGGTACATCGTTCCTCTCCTCCTTCCATAGTTACAACTATTTTCTTGGTTTGTTCCTTATTATCATATGCTATTCCAGGTTGTGCTTCTCTTTTAGGCATTTGAATAGCAATTTTCCTCTCTTCCACTTCATATTTTTTAAAATGAGCTGGTACCTCAAATTGGTCTCGGGGTTTGTTTTCTTCCTCTTCTAATTCCCTTTCAACTTCTAATTCCTCTTTTTGTGTGAGTTCCTTATGCGTTTCATTGGCTGTGATATCTATGTTGGTGGTACTAATCCCTAGATCCATGGGTTCTGGTTCCATTTCAATGCTCTCGTAGTCCTCCTTCCAGTCTTTCTCAATCACTTCTCCTTCTTCTGCCTTCTGAAGGACTACCATATACAAACTAACATCATAACCCTCTTCATCGATACATTCGTTCATGGTCACTACTTCTTCATTTACACAGACATCGAGGGTGGCTAAGATTTCCATCCAACCGTGAGGTTCGAATTCTTCATCCGGAAATACTTGTGGCATATAGGCTGGATCTTGTACAGATCTCACTATTCCTTGTTTCTTCTGCCATCCTTTTCTTCTCTCCTCTTCCTTCTTTGCAGCTTGACATATCCATAGATGAGTGTCCTCGTTCATCCAGGATTGATCACTAGAACCTGCACTATGAACAGATTGATCATCTTCCTCTTTGTGGATTTGATTCCAATGCAGAGGTGGCACATCTTGATACGTGTATGTATGTAGGTTTATCCTAGTGGTGGTTCCTGCGTGTTGTAGGTACACTGCATCTTTTCCCCAATCTTGTACGACCTTTAGCTGTCTCATGAAAGGCCTTCCCAAGATCATTTCATAATTGCTTGGCCTTTCGAAGTGACAAATTGCTAAAGTATGTTCAAATTCTACTCCACACGTGGTGAAGACTACTCGTTCCAACAATCCTAAGGGTCTCTCCGTATGTCCATCTGCCATTTGTATTTTCATGCGTGTTGGTCTTAATGCTGGTTGTCCCCATTTTTCCCAAATTTCTTTGGTAGCAATGCCGACTCCAGCTCCTGAATCTAGTATGGCTTTGATAGTGTAACCCCTATAGGTGATTGGAAGACAGGTATTCCCTTCATCTCCTTCACTAAAGTCTCCTACCTTATCCACTGGAATTCTCACCGTTTTCACTTCGTCAGCTACCTCTTTCTTTTCCTCCTTGACTTCCCATTGATTGATCAATTTCTCTTTTAAATGTGGTTTTACCTTTAACAGTTCCTCGAATGTTAGGGTACATGGGATTTTCACCTCTCTAAGACGTTGTATGATCTCCGATGTTTGAACTGATGGATTCATTTCTAGTCTCGTTATTGATGGAATGCGATACAGCTCTGAGTTGTGCTCGTACTCCCCGGTGTAGTTGGGTAGTTCCTTTACTTCTTCCTCTTCTTTGTCACTTGCATCCATCGGAAAAATTTCTTCTGAATTTAGTTCAGGTATTGAACCCTCTATTTCGTTTTCTGCTTCTAATTCTTCAAAGGGCAGTTCCATTCCTTCTACCTTTTTCCACTTGTCCTCTTGAACTCGTGCCCATAGATCCTTAGTCCAGTCTCCTTCTACTTCGGGGACTATGGATCCTTCCCTTCTTTCAATACCAATTTCATCATTCAGAGGTCTATTTACTTCAGGCTTTTCCTGAGTGTTTAGGAACTCTTGGAATTTTTCTTCGGAAATTCGGTTGTTTGGTAAAGGCGATACAGGTTTTTCTAAGGTCTGTTGTGCTACTTCTATCAATCTCTTGCAGATTTCCAGTCTTTCTTTCTCTAAGTCGCCTCTCGGATACTCTCTCTCATGTTGTTCTATGGTAGGTCCTGCTTTTATTCTCGCCTTGTATGCCTGAATCCACATGGCTAATTCTTCGGGCATTGGGTCTGCTAATACTGATTCTACCTCCTCACTTTTATTCTCATTTTTATTTTCTTCTTCCTCTTGCGGTTCTTTTGTTGGTTTCTGTTTACTCTTTTCATTTTCCTTCTTTTGTAATAACTTTTTTTCTTTTATCCTGTCTCTCCGATTCTTCCATCTTTGGGATCTTTTACTGGCGATACTTTTTTCTGGTTCTTCGGAGTCTCCTACTCTGTGAGGGATGGGTGTATTTCCCTCTTTATCACTTTGATTACTTCCGTCTGTTTTATCAGGGTTCTCTCTCGCCTTTGCTCTTGTTATAGCTTTTAAAGGTACTGTGTACTCTTTGTCGCTCCCTGATGATTCAATCACTTCTATCACATTAATCTGCACGTTAGATGTGACTTTGTTGGGGTTCTTAGGACAATCTCTGAAAAGATGTTCCTTACCACAATCGCTACAGTAGCCTTCCCAAATTCGTTGTGGTGGTGGTGGGTTTGGTAATGTACATTCTCTAATATAGTGGTCACCTCCACATCTGTAACATGGTCCTCTGGGTACAGGCTGTCTATTCATTGGTCGAGGTGGCATGGTTGCTCTAGGAGCTGTGTACATTAAGGGCACATAATCTTGCTCGTATCCGTAAGAACTGTCTGATATTTGGATGCCATAAGCATATGTGTCATACTGTTGCCCATATTCTGTTATCGCGCTTTCATAACCAGGGTAGGTTCCTTGACTAGGATCGTAAAATGAGTCATATGGGTCATTACTAGCCAAAGGTGTGGCTGGCACTATAGCCCTTTCTAGGTTTTCCTCTGGTTGCGCTATCTTAACTGGGACAACGTTCTGAGGGTGGGGCGGTTGTTGTCCTAGCACTGGTTGAGGTTGCGTATATCCCTGATATATGTATGGTCGTGGTACTGGTGCCTGCGGCTGATCAGAGGGATATCTAAAGGCTTCTCCTCCCTGCTGATTTTGCGGGTATCCATATGGTCTCACATAAGGCTGGGTGGGCCTGGTTTGCCTATTGTAAGGGCAGTTCTCGGTGCTATGGTTTGTGTATCTCTGCTCTATACTGCAATATTGTAGCGGTCCGGGGACAGAGGGTCTATGAGGTGCATAGGCAGATGGTGGGACCACTCCCCTGGTACACAAATGAGGAGGATGATCTCCTCCACACTGCATACATCTTCTAAGCATAGGCATTCTCATAGGATTAGTGGGATAATTCCTCTGTCCTTGAACATTCAGTTTTTTTGCTAACAAGTCGGCAATTTCCTCTACGTTGTTTTTGGGGTTTGATGTGCTACTTGTTGACTCTTCGCTTTTCAAACTACCTTGGGGTATTTTCAAGTCTTCTGCCAGGTTATCTTCTAGGTCTATACATTCCTTCATGCACTCTTGCAAGGTTTGAACTCTCTTTACATACACTAATGACCTCAAGGTCCCGTTCAACAGTCCTTCCAAGAATAATGATACCATTTTGTTTTGCGTCGGTCTCTCTTCTACGGGGCATCTATCCACATACTGCTTGAATCTCCTTGCTGCCAATCTCACTGACTCGGTAGGGACTTGTTTGAAGCTATGGATTAATGACGAAGAATTGTTTTTAATTCCCGATTTGGTGAATTCTTCAATCATTTCTTGATATACCTGCTCCATGTTCTGAAAGGTATTCGGGTCCAATGGCTGAAACCAGGCCAAAGCTGTGTCTGACAAGGTAAGGCCAAAAGACTCATACTGAATCAGAAAGTCATCTACCTGCTCGGCTCTCACTACTTGTTTAAATTCAGCTATGTGGTTGTAGGGTTCACTAGAGCCATCATAGTGATTTCTCATGCACTTGGCAACTTGGATCGGCCTTAGTCTCCTTCCTGCTTCAGGTTGTCTAGGCATTACAGGGTAATTTGGTCTTCCTATTGGTATGCCTGGTCCTCTCACTACCTGTGGTCTGATTGGAGCATGAACTCCATGTCTTGGGTCTATAGCTGGTTGTGGTCGGTAGTTAGGATTAATGGCAGGCATTGCAACTTGCACATGTGGTCTGACAGGGATCTGGGTTTGTTGTGTTTGCTGTGTTTGTCCCGACTGTTGATATGAATCATTCTGCGATGTTCCAAGTGGATTTCTTGAAGTAGTTGCTTGGTCTCTAGGGGGGAACACTGGGATGTTCTGATATTTCAACTCAGCTCTCTCTAATTCTGTTATTGGCCAATATCTTCTGTGATTTTTATCCAAATATGTGATGATGGTGGGGAATTCCGGGTCTCGTAACTCATAGATGGTCACTGGATTAGAAGCAGCTTCCCATATAGAGGAATGGGCTCTGAGCAGGTGCTCCATCCCGTTGATCAAATACACATCTATTAGAGTGTCGTCCTGGGGAATCAGGTCTCCTCTCCACAGTTTAGTAATTGTAGATCTCCCTCTAGGAGTAGTTACTTGCTCTTCGTTTCCACCTCCATTTAAGCTCGAAGCATTATTTTCCTCACCACGCTCATTAATGATTTCCGGGTGTTCTG
Organism: Ceratopteris richardii; assembly: GCA_020310875.1. NCBI lineage: Eukaryota > Viridiplantae > Streptophyta > Polypodiopsida > Polypodiales > Pteridaceae > Ceratopteris > Ceratopteris richardii. The sequence continues at coordinate 130,969,809 of CM035419.1, forward strand.
TGACCACATATTGAATGTCTTGTTTGTCCATGTACAGTCCTCCTATGTACTTAACTGCTGGTCTAGGCACTATGTAGGCCTCTGAAGCCTTCCTCAGTCTGGCCACTGATCTGTTTAGACCATCCAAATAGATAGGGATCTCATTGTGGTTGGTGTTCACATACTCTAAGGAAGTTTTGTATTCTCCCTCAATGATGGACATCTGGCCAATCATGGGAACAGTGTTGTGCATATCCTCTGAAGCCATGGGAATTTCTCCTTCTGACTCACTGGAGGTCTCAGAATAGTGTGAACGGCTACTTGGTTCGGCTACACTCCCTACGGAAGAAATTACACTTCTTCGGCTTCCTAGGGTTCTTCCGGATCTCAGGTTCATCCACCTCACAACTCTGGTCAGTCCTTGCTAACCTCTGATCTTTTGAACTCCCAACAACAGCTTAGAATTCTAAGGAATTTAGGCTGGAAAATGACTGAAGGAAAATTTCAAGTCACGATACTTGACTCCTAAAATCCACGATACACGACCTCTGTCAAAACGATCGCTGACTGACACGATACCTGGACGAAACGATCGCTGGAAAATGATCTCTGCCTAAACGATCTCTGGCTTGGAACGATACACGACCTCTCAGTGAAACGATCTACGACCTTTGACCAAAACGATCGCTGGCAAGCGATACTTGGGTCCAAACGATACTTGATCAAAACGATCGCTAGCAAAACGATCTTTGACCAACGAAGCTCGGATAAAACGATACTTGAATGAGACGATCTCTGACCAAACGATCTTTATGTAAAACGATCTCTCGCAAAGCGATCTCTGGATGAAAACGATACACGACCAACGATATCTGATAGAAACGATCGGCGATACTTAACCCGAAACGATACGCGATCTCTCACTAAACGATACACGATACTCGAAATGAAACGATCGACGATCTTCACGAGAACCGATCGGCGATATCTAACAGAAGCGATACCGATCTTTAACAAGTATCGCGATCTCTGGATAACGATACTTGGCAAGCAATACACGATCGACGACCTTTGATCAAAACGATCTCTAACGAAACGATACCGATCTCTATCTGAAACGATCTACGATCACTCACGAAACGATCTACGACCGCTGGGAAATATCGCGATACTCAACCGCAGGAGCAAAACGATACTCGACCGCGGGAGCAAAACGATACTTGACCCTTAGACAATTTTTGACAACATTTTTTTAAGGTTTGATTCAATGCAATTGTTTTATGCACTCTCCTCCCCCTTCTCCACTCTCTGGATCACTCAAAACTCAACTTTTAACCTCAGTAAAACCCAAACGATCTCTGACGCAGGTCGTTTCAGACTGAAATCGATTTTTTGAATGATGTAAAAGGATTAGCACTTGATAGGCTCACCTCTGATGCACTTTCAACTCCTTTCTCACTTCCCCTTGCTTTGTAAAGCTCCAGCTTGCCCTTTTTCTCACCACGATCGCTGGCGCTACACTCACGATACTCGACAGTGCTCTCCACGATACTTGTTCACACAAGTGAATTGAAAAATGAAATTTTTTGGCTTTTATACTTGGAGTTTTTTTTTGCTTACAAAAAGGAAACTTTTCTGAACAAAACTAAAATCTACTCCAATGACTTGGTCCACTCTCTACTCTACTCCTCCTACTCACTTCCCTAAACTAACAACTCACTACACACACTCCAAGAATGAGAAGTAGCAAGTGCGGCTGAAAATGACTTACCAAAGAAGAGAAGATTTCCGCTCCTCCACTTACTTCAATGCAAAAAGCTACTTACCATCACACGAATGCCTCGGTTTGATTCGTCACTCCCCGGCAACGGCGCCAAAAAGTGTGTTGACCTAAGTATCAACTTAGGGACTTGCGGAGAAAGAGACTATACCTTAATCCCCTCACAAGTGCATATAGTGGGGATACACGCTTTTAAATATCAATCCAAAGAGTATACAAACCTAGCCGAGTGTATGAAGACATGCAATCATGTGATGGTCAATGCAAATGAACTACTCAAAGAATGAAAATGAGACAAAGACTTATCCAAACAAGCTCCCACTGTTGGTCAAGGCGAAACGATACTTGGTGCAGCAGCCGTCAGTATTTTGGACTTTTCTCCCAGCTCCGAACTCCAAATATAGCAAATAGCATATGCGTTTCGAAGCTCTCAAGAAGACGCATCCAATGGCAGTGGTTTCACTCAATTCCGACGCTTCTACTTCAAGTTATGAGTGAAATACTGAGTCGCGGGAATACTTTCCTACACTTCAGCACTTCCTACACTTCGCACACACCTTTCCTATAGCAAAGAAACACTCTCAAGGATAGACAACACTCACAAGCACTCTTTCCAAGCAATACACATGCATACAAGCTCAAGAAGAAGAAGGTAAAGAGGGAAGAAGACACAAATTCGAATTTCTGTGCTCTCTATTCTCACAATGGCAAAAGTTCTTTACAAAGAGTCACATTTGACTTATATACTAGTGCCCTAAAAATGGTCCTTTCACACAAGAGACCGGCACTTTATTCACTAAAAGACTAAATTTCTACTATTTTACATGGGTAAGCTTCTAATCTTCTGTGGGGGTGCATCTAGAGGACTCCTCTAGTGCCTTTACAACGGAAAATATATTACAAGAATGATTATGATACAAAAATAGGATGTCCAAATCGGAAAAATTTTGGGGCCCGTCTTTTTCTCTGCTTTGTGCGCTCTTTAGCTCTGCAACACCTGCTCAATCTTAAGCTTAGTGTGACCAGCACACTTACAATTGGATTAATTCCTTCTGGGAGTATTAAATTAACTTAACAAGCTACCATTAGCAAGTTAAATCACTCCAATTTATAAACTATACAGTGAGAATGATCTTTAGCAAAATCAGAGACACCCCCGACTTTTTAGGATCTACACAGAAAAATACCAGAGACTGCTTCGACCGTGATTTCTCCCAATTGGCTGAATGGAATATCTTGAAACTTTGTAGTGTTGTAGAATGCTTTGAGTTGGTTCCAATGGGCTTTGAATCATCCAATTTGGTTCAGTAGATCTTGAGATATGCCCTGTTGAAGTTGACAGACTTGGAGGTAGTCACTCAGAGAAAACAGAGACTATGAATGTATGTATATTGATTAACTATAATGATTGTACATTCCCATTGGCATGTAGTGTGATGCTCAATGGTACTCAGAGGTGTAGGCTAAAGTATAGCTCACACACACTCAATAATTTGCTCAGAATTGCCTCGGGAAGTGAGCAACTTACTCGCGACTTTTTACATAGCCTTTTTATAAGAGTTTTGAAGGAATTTGAATTTGAATTCAAATTAAAGCTCCCTTGAATCTCTCCTCTAGACTTAGGGAGATATTCCCTCAACTAAATCATCTACCTTTTCCACGACTCTAGTCTAGTAGGTGTGATTACATGAGTGGTAAAGTCATATAGACTTTTACATAAGATAAATGGTAAGAACAATAAGACTAGGTTCCTATGGTACTTGTTCCATGTGAATACTTCCTTCAAGGGTCCAAACTTTAGCCTTCCAAGGTTCCAATTGTCCAAGCCTTATGTTGAGTCTTCAAGGTACAGATCAAAGCCAAGTGTGAAGGCTTGTTTGCACCAACAGCTCCCCCTCAAGCCAAACACTTGCTTGAGTCTTCATCTTTAGTCTTCAATGATATCCTGTAATCCAATCATGGATTTAAACTTGCATAGCTTGTTTCCATCTAATGCTTTAGTAAGCAAATCTGCACATTGTATGTTAGTAGACACATATGATAATTGAATTTCTTTGCTAAGTAATTTCTCCCTCACATAGTGGTAATGAACCTCTATGTGTTTTGTCCTAGCATGATAAACTGGATTAGCTGCTAGGTGAAGTGAACTTGTGTTATCACCAAATATGATTGGTGGTCTTGTGTATAGGCCCAATTCTGAATATAATAGCTTCAACCATATGGCTTCTTGAGTGGCATTGGCTAGCCCTCTGTACTCTGCCTCAGTAGATGATAGAGCTACTGTGGGTTGTTTCTTGGATGACCAAGAAATTGGTTTATCACCTGCAAAGCATATGTAACCAGATGTACTTCTCCTGTCATCCTTGCAACCTGCCCAATCTGCATCTGAGTATACCTTAATATCAATGTCTGATGAATATGGAAAGTACAAACCATGATTTTGTGTTCCCTTTAGGTACTTTACTATCTTCTTGGCTGCCTCCAAATGTGGTATTCTTGGTTTATGCATAAATTGGCTAAGTACACTAACCCCATATGATATATCAATCCTGGTTAAGGTAGCATAATTAAGACTACCTACCAAACTTTGTTCTTGACCATATCTCTGATTGTTCTTGACCATATCTCTGATTGGGTACATAAGTCGCTTTGGGTACATAGAGAAAGTAGTTGCCGATCGTGGAGAGTTAAATGCGAGAGAAGCTAAAGAGTTCTTTGAGCGTCACGGTATTCGTTTGTCTCTCACTACTGCATATAACCCAGAGGCCAATGGTAAAATAGAGAGAGGGCATCCACCTATTGTGAAAGCCATATCTAAAGCATGTAATGGTTACATCAAACAATGGCCTAAATTCTTACCTTTTGCACTTTGGGCAGATAGAATGACATGCACACGTACTACTGGATATATGCCTGCTGAACTCATGTACTGTCAAAAACCATTGTTTCCAATTCAGTCTCATATTTCTGCATGGTCAAATTTGCCTTGGTCTGAAAACATGTCTACTGATGATTTTTTGAGTTTGCGTATTAAACAGTTAGAACAAGGTAAATTAAGACTTGATGATGCTGTTGAAAAATTAAGAGAATCTAGAATGAAGAACAAGCATTATTTTGATAAAACTCATCGATTGCGTCCTAAGCCAATAGAAGTAGGAGATTGGGTGCTCATTTATGATAGTACATTTGCTCTCAATATGATGCACGCAAAAAGCTCACTCAACGGTGGTTTGGGCCATACATTGTATCAAAAGTCAACAACAATGGTACGTATGCTCTTTGTGAATTAAATGGTGTTGCACTAAAAACTTTGATTGCAGGTAAAAGGATAAAGTTATTCAAGAAGCGTGATAATGACGAGTACATTTTGGATGAGGACATTGAAGAAGATGACAACAATGAGGCCGATTCATAAACAGGAGTATCCATGTTATAAAAAATAAAAAAAGAAAAAAAAAATGAAAAACATCATTAATTTTTCAAGTTCATGTTGCTTTGTTTTTTTTCAAGTTCATTCTATTTTTTTTCCATGCTTGTTTCATGCATGTTTTTTTCAGTCTTTGCATCACATTGCATATCCACATCACTTGAGTCAAAAAAGGCAAATGATGATTTCTCTACTTGTGTAAAATTGTATCTTAAGTAGTAACTTATCTACTAAGAAATTGATTATAATCTAGGATTGTGGAAAGATAGGGCATGTAGATTTGGAGGTTTATTGTTGGTGACATGACTTTCATATATAAACCTGCATATGTATCCAGTATCGAAAGCATAATTGTTGAAATCCTAGCTCCTGCTATTGCATGTTTCTACATCCTTAGTCCATCTCACAACACTTGTATCGGAGTTTAAACGACTGTTCTCCGTCATCAAAAATGGTTGTACCTTGTATCGGGGTTTAATTTTTCCCCGTCATCAAAAAAAAAAAAAAGTTGCTACATGTTACCAAGAAGTTTACACTTTCTTCCACCCCAAAAAAGTGATCGTAACCATAAAGTTGCCGAATCATCATCATCATCATCAAAAAAAATAAAGAGCAAGCCAAAGGAGGATAAAGAGGCATAGTAGAATAAATCACGGGCTATATAGGCAGATTTATGCATTAGTGGAGTTTAGTTAGATTTCCTTGCATGTTATTAGAGAAAGAGCATATTCATATTTATGTAGGAAAGAAGTTGATCTAAAATAAGCTAAAGATGAAAGATGTCTCTTGAAATCCTAAATCTTTGTTTATAATCATATTTAAGGTAGATTGCTTTATGAAAAAGGTACAAAATTTTCTTCAAGATGAGAGGAACTGATGCTTAAAACGACTCAATACATCCACTTCCACTTCATATTGATGCTTGTTTTTTTTCTTTCTTGTTGCCAATGTTACTTATTCATTTGCATATATGTTGCCTATTTGTTCATGCATATTCATGTTGCCTATTTCAATTCTTTCTTTCATGCAAATTTTGCTTCATGTCACGTTACCTACTTATTCATGCATATAATCAATTTTCCTTCCATGTTTCTTATGTTGCCTATAAAAGAATTTGATGCCTGGAACATTTTGTTTTTCACAGATGCTAGAGTGGCGCTTCCGGAGGAATCGCAGGTTTAGTGGGGGCGAATGTCGTCGAGATTTTCTCTCCTCTCTCACTTGTGAAGGCCTACAAAAAACATATTTGGTGAAGGTAGCCAGAATTCCCCGAGAAGTCCAGGATGCATCAAGGATGTCAAAGGAAGGTCACATACAAAGTTTCAAAGAAATCAAGAAAGTCCATGGTAGCGGTCAAAGCTGGTCAAAGCTGGTCAAAGCTAGTCAAAGCTAGTCAAAGTTGGGAAATTAGGGTAAAAATTTCATTGTCACCAAATTAGATGAAAATTCATATACTTGTAAAGATTGTCAAAGGCAGTCTATAGCCCAAATTTCAGCAGAAAATGGATTTTGTAGCACATTGATATGCTATGTTCATTTTATAAAAATGTAATTTTTCTAGTTTGACCCTACAAATTCTTGTATAGAAATTTATGTTAGCCATATGGTTTGGCATGTATGAAGATCATATGTGGCTACATATTTGTACAAATTTTCAAGGCTATCAGAGCTTCCTAGATACCTTAATGCCACCTTGCAAGCTTCCAAATGTAGTCAAACTTGTACAAGGGAGATTCAGATGGGAGTTTTTTCTGCATATTCCTGAAGGAGATCTTTGGAAACATAGTCCTACAAAGTTTCATCTTCATCAAATCCTATTTGGAGGGTCAAAGAGTACAAAGTCCAGTTTTCAGGATCACCGCAGTTTTCTAGTTTAAGCAAATTGAAGGGTTGAAGGGACACCACATGGCGAAAGCTGATTGAGCCATGTTGTACGATCAAGATGAGCTCATATTCAAGGGTGGAGATGCACTTATGCTTAAAGCAAGGAGGATCCACGAGTTTTTCCATAAAAGAAGACTTTTTTTACAATCAAAGATCAATAATGCAGTGTTTCTCCAAAAATAGTGGCTTATCTTATCCGAATTAATGTCAGCACTGATCCGACGGTCCAGATCATCCCCAGATCCAATGGTGGAGAATGAGGGCGCCTAAATTTCACTCCTTTACACTAGATTTGATAGAAAGAACAATTCCAAGCCATTGATTTGATTAATCAAATGGTTGTAATCGAAAGTAGTGATCCTAGAGTTGAGAGTTGATTTCTCTAGATCCAAGGGCCCAAATTCATTCAAAAAACTATATAAACCCCCCTCCAAACTCCTAGCGCATCATTGTTAGGCATCCATAGGGCTCATGCTAGCTTACGGTTTCCTTGAGACGATCACCCTCGGTTGAGCGAGTGAGGATCCAAGGTGAGCTAGTATGAGTATAGAACCTAGTTTCAAATTTAAGTTAGAACTCCAATCTAGGATAGGCTCTTGAAACCAGCATCTCTATCTTGACTCACCCTCGGTGGAGCGTGTGAGTGAGTTAGAGCTGATTTTAATGAGTCTTAGACTTCTTTAGTTAGACGTTACGAGCCTAGACAGACATAGGGTCACTGGAGTGGAACTCACCTTCTTACGTGTGACATTCGGTTGAACTGTCATGGTTTGAGGGTCGGAACCACCTTTGATCAATAGACTGCTTAACATGACGTACCACGACGATATTTTACATGTAACTTAATTCAAATTCTTTTAATTCATGTCACTTGTCACTTATCTCTTCTCGCATGTCTCTCAGTCTCTTAAGTATTTTTAAATGTCTTCTATTTTCTTCTATGTGTGAGAAGGCTCCGCACGATTGCGTTGAACCAGTGAGGATGTCTCATTGAGCTTGTGAGTAAACTCTACCATCATGATTCACTTGCATGCATATAATCCATACATATCCATACATATTTATTAGTTTCTGAAAGTGTATAAGAAGCTCCAATATTGGACCATTCTTCCTTTCGAAACTGATTTATGTGTAAGGATTCCATCTATTCACGTCATGCATACATATCATCCAAAGAAGACTATGCATATGGATTAGAATTAGGAAGTGTTTAAGAAGCTCCTTCAATGGACCATTCTTCCTTCCAAATTTGATTCGTGTGTATGGTTCTCTTTCATTCTTATCATTCATGTTCATAAATCTAACTTGCACTCCTACATTCCCATTCCCATAAACATTTCAACATCTCTCTCTTCTCCATACTCAAAATTAATTTCACTTTCATGTCCTTAAACCCTCCAACATTCATTAGCTTCATACACCCTGTGTGTGCCACGACCGGACCCGATCCACCCGGATTGCGATCACCTCCACAACGCGCGTATCAAGTATCTACCAGCCTGCTTCAAACAGACGTTTGAAGAAATGTTTGTCACGGGATTCTGGGAATATCATTCAGAGATATTCATTCCCAGACCATCACATTTATTGCAGTTGTTTGCAGTGGAACAAGCTCTCCATTCAGAAAAGTTACGTATACCACATCCAGAGGTTCCCGCGCCGGTAGATTGGGATGCTCTACTCACGGACTTGGCCAAAGGGTTGCAGATTGCAGAACATCACTTAGCACAAGACGTTGTTGAGTACTACATCCAACGACCCACCCAACAAGGGTCTGTCAGGGACGACAGACGCGAGAGAGAGGGGGGTGTTGGAACTGAAGGACTCACCAGGCAAGGAAGTTTACGAAGGGAGTCAGAGAGAAGAGAAAGTACAAGCAGACAGAGCAGTCAACGACGATCTGGCAAGTAGGCCAATATTTTTTCAGGACACTAACACATACAAAAGAGGTGGACACACAAGGAGAAGGAGCAAGTAGGGAGATTTGTTAGTGGTTACTCTCTATGGGTTCAGCTTGTATCCACCAGGCTGGGACTTGTTATGGAGATTTGTTAGTGGTTACTCTCTATGGGTTCAGCTTGTATCCACCAGGCTGGGACTGCCAAAAATCTACAATGATATTGTCATAATATTATTTCGAGCTGAGCTTCCATGGCGTTGTGATGCTCTTAGTTGGTGACCTGCTTGTTCTGTGTGTGTGGAGGTACAGAGAAAAAGTGATTGAGAGGAAGAAGTAAGCCATCGAAGGTGGGAGTAGATAAGAGTTGTTTTTCTCTCGGTTATTCTTAGGCAGGTGTCACTTTTGAGGAGGAAGCCATGTTCCTGGATTACATTAGACTATTGCATAGATAGTGATCGAGAGAATTGGAGGCAACAGAGGTGGGAGGACAAAAAGGCAATATGTCCATCTCCCATTCTATTGCAAAGCAGAGCCACTCGTGGAATCTTGAGGGGAGCGAGCCTTTACAAACAGATGCATTGATCGTAAAAGATGATGATGAAGAAGTGGCTAACACTGAGTGCCAGTCCAGCTATGACTTTGGTCAATGCAATATCAAACATCGCACTCATCGTAAGCTGTCTCGACTTGGATTTTTGAGTGAATTAATCTTTCGTCAGCACTTTGGTGGGATACTTCTCAGTCCTATTAGGAAAAGATGCATCTCAAAGGTTGTTCAGCTATTACTGAGAGAGGAAGGTTTAGCTATTATAGAATGCTTATGGGCCCGACTAAATGATGTTCCCTTTAGCACTCTCACATGTGGTGCACTGCTTCTTGTTGCATCTCCTAGTAGCATGCTGAACGAGTTTACAACATTTTTTGCAGAGCATCTTTTTCCTCTTGACAATACATGGTGAAATAATCAACAGTTAACTTGCTTGAGAACTCCATCTCGTACTTATTATGTGCAAGATTATATAGTCTTAGAGTTCTTCGATTGATCACATATAAATTCCTAGCGGGGTTGAAGAGCAGATAAGCTGAAGAAGCAAGGTCTGACAGGATTTTAGTACAAATGTTTACAGGAATGGTAGCCAAGCATATCTTTGAAGGCCATATTCACTGATGTGTCTACTAATGAGGCTCTAAAAACACAAACTTGCTTGAGAGTTTCGTGAATTCTAAATACTGATCAACATTGAGTACATGGCAATCATGGTGGTTGTTCTCATCCTCTAAAAAAGGTGTCAAGGGGGGACGCTTGCTGCTCGAGGCTCTTCACTCGTTTTGGGGGATGACATTACCGTGGCTCCTATGCTCTGGAGGTGCAAGAATAGAGAGCTGGGGTTGTTTTTCTCATGTGTGTTCTATACAAGTGCACTTCGCATATCAGACGAGGGCATCTTCGGGAGGGAAGTCGGGTGTAGATGATCGCTTTTCCATATGTAGCATCAACATTTTGCTGGCCCAAGTGCTGATGGAGTAGATCATGCTCAATAAAAGTAACTCCAGCAAGCCCGACAGATGAGGGGACATCTTTGTTTGATCCTTTAGTATCTACTGTTGTGGTGCGTTCAATGGTTGGGGAGTCAGGAGACCTGGAGAAGCAACAATAGCAGGAGCTCTATCTTCTGTTGCCCTTACAAGGATACAAGAAGAAGGAAGGGTACGAGGAGGACTATAGTGAAGGGGAAATAGGCAAGCATCATTCAATCTGACTGAAGCTCTTGCGGGAGCACGAAGATCAACTTTCCCCTTCAAGTCCATGAGTTGAGAGGCACCAGATATACTGAAAAGGAGGAGGTAAGTTGTTGAATGAGTGTGTATTTGAGTCTCTCACTTTGAACTCAAAAAATTTTAAGGCGCTACCTTTACTTGGAAATCTATTGATTATCAAAACCCGCTACTCATGGTGAAGTAGAGATGTTTTCCAACAGCTAGCATGGCTTTGTAACTGACTGCTTACCTAAGGCAAATTGGAAAAGATGTTTTTCATCATTGAAATGAATTCTGGTTATTTGAAAAAAATAGATGATGTGGAAAAAGGATTGAAGGATTCATCTCTTGCTTTGTTTTGTGCTCTCCAACAATAAAGGTGGATTGTATGGTGATATAGACCACATCTTTAGTAACCCACATGGGCACATATGCGATGTGCATGTAAAGTTATGTGATGTGTAGTTGTGTGATTGGTTATGCCACATATATGCTACCTATAGAGCAATTGCACATACGAGCAGGTTTTGTTTCCAAGAGTCACACTATGTTACATTTGGTTATTTGATGAATAGGGACTTAATGCTACCTGTTCATTAGTGGTGGGATTGAGTGTGAGAGTCAAGTGTATGTATGATTGCTCGGAGTTGAATGCGTATGCATTAGAACAGGGCAAGATAAAGAATTTGCACATCTGCACTTGAAACATATTGTACGAATAAAGTGAGAATGGAGGAAAGGGAAAGAAATCTATACATGTGCATACGATCAGGTAACGAAAGAGGGGAAGAAAGTGTATGAGGGAAGGGAAAAGTGTGGGTGTATGCATGGTCGAGTGCAAAAAGCAAGAGTGAGGTAGGAAGGGAAAGTGAAAGAAAAGAGGGGCTGGTGGGAAGGTAAGTATATGTGTGGGTGAAAAAAGGGAAAGGGCAAATGAGGGAGTGAGAGAAAGTGTAAGAGAAAGTGTATGTGAGTGTGTGTGTGCATGAGGAGCATGTGTGAGTAAGGAGAGAGGAAGGTCGCGAGAGGTAAAATACTAGAGTTGGATATCCATTCATGCATGTATTACATGTCTATTCCACCGATACATTGGAGCTAAATTGTGGACTTAGGATGATCAAAAGATGACTTAACATCAAAAGGTCGAGCAAAGGATCATTGCACATAGGCAATTTCCCTCGGAGTTAAAGACCTATCATTTTGGTGCGTTTGTCGGGAATTGGCTTAGCACATCTCATAGAGAGTGCTACGAGTTCGCTTGGTGCCCCAATCGTGTTGCACAGCCAAGTCGATCCGAGATCTTCTTTGACCTTCATTAAATAAATGGCCCAACAAAAGCAAGCATGTGGTTTTGAGAAGGCCAACATGAGGCAACCGAATTTTGGACAAAATAGGAGATGGATATATTCTCATCCGACCATGAGACATCATGTGAATCGAGGGTGGCAATTTTTGGCCCGATATCAAATTATGTGAGATGCTGGTGTTGCGAGTAGATTGGGCATATAGCCAAATATTGCCCTCGTGTATGCACCCCATTGGATTTTGTCCCCACATGTGCGGACTGTGGGAAAAAGAGACTATGCGAGCACGTGTGTAGCTCAAAATAAGTGAATGTCAGAAAGGTTGCAACAAATGGACCTGATAGGTGTGTATCTTCTCTATATGTGGAAATTGACAAGAGCGGAGTTACTCCGTCGACAAAGATCGCAAGAGCAAATGAGAGCAAGCACACTGGATCTCCGAACCGAGGCTTGGTAGAACTTGTGAAGAGCCTGGAATGTCAAGTCAATTGGCTGCATGTGGAGCGGGATGGCGATAAGGTCAAGATGGAGAGAATAGAGGAAAATCAAGTGAAAATGGCCGAATTCTTAGGAAATTGGGAAAAGCAAATGCAATCGGTGGAAAGTGAGAATAAAGAGTTAAACAGGGAAAACAACAACTTGAAAATACAAATCCAAACACTTAAGCAAAAAAGCGGGGTTAGAAGGGGAAAGAAAATGAGAAAAGAAGTCTTGGACATTAGAACTGGTCGGGTAACGATAGACTGCTACCATGTCATGATCGAAGAAGAGCCCTCAAGAGATAGGGATGACCTAATGAGGAGAGTCGAACGAATGGAGCATGAAATTGAGAGGGTACAAAGTATAATCCGTCGGTATAGTGATCAAGCAGGTAAGGCATGTGAGGAGTTCCTGGAGTTAGAAAGAATGAAAAGTGCCCAAGCAGAGAGTGATGAGAAAGTGAGACGGGTAGAAAAAGAAAATGTGAGGTTGAAAGGAGAGCTCGATAGATGGATGAGTCAGAGAGACGATGAGAGACTAAAATGTGTAGAAGGGGACCAAAATATAGGGAAAATGGAGGAAGAGCTGAAAGAGGTGTTGGACAGGTTGAGGCCGTTCGGAGAAGAGTTAGAAGAGACGAAGAATGAGTTGTCGAAAAAGGTAGATGATTTGGATGAAGAAAATATGAGTAGGATTTGGGAGGAAAGATCGATTAGAGAGGAAGTCGAGAAGTTGACCGTTCGAGTTGAGAAGAGGGAGGATATTCCCCTCGAAAGTGCAAAAAGGATGAGAGAGGATAAAGAGATGGAGCAAATATGGAATCGATTCCGACGCATTGACTCTGACATGTTCCAATATCAGAGTGATATTGAGCACAACAAACAAGGATTAAGAGACCTAGTGGCGAGGCTTGAGGCACTAAGAGGTACAATGGCCAATGGTAGTTTTCCGTGTCATCCATCAGGTCAAGTGGAATCTTTGTGAGGCAGAGGTTGGAGATGAAAGATAAATAGACGAGGCGATGGATGTCGGTGAGGAAGGCTTAGGTCTGATTAGGGTTTGCTTTGTCAGGATTGCAAGTTGGAGATGCGAGGATGGATGGATTGAGTGTGTTGTACGCTTATGAGCTGAAGTGACATTTTTTGAGGTTCCAGGTCGATGAGGTGGTTAGTATGTGCGGGTCTTGAGAGAAAAAGTTGACCATGGCATTAATGGCCTGATTTCGGCTTGAGTAGCAGTAGAGAGAAGATATGTCTCATCGGGATGTCCATGGGGGGACATGTGTGTGTGTGTGTCGTGAATGGTTGGGTTGGGAAAAGATCCTTTCTTTTGTCTCCTAATTCTCGAGATGCAGGAATGAAAAAAATGAAAAAAAATATATATGTTTATGTATGTGTGCATGTGGCTACGCGCCTATGTGGGCCGATAGGTGGGTGGATCCACTTTGGTCGGGTGGTCAAAGCCACGAACCGATGTCGGTTTCGCATAGGGCTAGCCGCATGTGTGTCGTGCGCTGCGTTGGGTTGGTAGATGGGTGGAACAAACTCGATCGGGCGGTCGAGTCCACGAGTTGCATCCAGCTTCGGCGTAGGCCGACAAGTGTGAGTAAATATGTGGAAAAATGATGAAAAAAAAAGAGAGAAAAATGTGGAAAACAAAAATGAATGAGACGAATTCCTCGCTCAAGGGGGGACAGAAGAGAGGTTAGAGAGCATGATGCTCGGATGGGAATATGTGTCTGTGTTTATGGGGATTTGGGAATGTGTGGACTCCTGATGAGGCATGTTGAATCGAAGCTTAAGCTCGGCTAGGATTTTGGCTGTGAAGTGTTTGTGGAAGACTTGGACTCAAGGGATCCAAGCATGCTAGTGACTTTGTTCGTCTGCGAGCTCTTGGGAGGTGCTCATTTTGGTTCTTAGGTTGTGCAACAACTTGAGAAGTCCTGAATCGCATTGATGATGAGTGGTCCTGTCGAGGTAAGCTTGTGTTAGGCGTGAGTGGTCTTTGTTGTGTATCCATCAAGTTAGAGAGGTGTGGTGGTGACCTAGCATGGAATTTAGTTGAAAAGTGAGAAAAAAAAAAACAAAGAGTCGATGAAAAGGGAAGTGGGTAGTAGAAACCCTAGGTAGAAGGGGAATGAAAAATCGACGGGTGAACTTGGTTAGAAACGAGAAAAAGGAATAAGAAAGTGATTGTGTGGCCGGGAAGAGTATCCAAAAACGAAAGTGGGGAATGGTTTTTCGACTATATATAGTGTGTGCAGAAAGTGAGTTGAGTATGCACGTGGAATAGAGATTTGTGACGTGTTGAATGAACAGTCTAGAAGAGTGATGAGAGGGAATTTGGATGGGCTTTTTGCTTGCATGTGTGTTGTGCGTGATGAGAATGCATGTGTGATGTAGGATCATGATGTGTGTGCTGAGTATGTATGTGTGATAGGGATGATTGATATGGATGTTTTTCAGTTTGGCAGTAGATGTGGTGTTTGATGAAAAGTGGTCTAACCTGTTTTGATAAGTTATAGGCAGGTGGACATGGCGATGAAGATGTGAGAAAATGGACAAAGTTGGTAAGTGAAGTGATTGATTTTTTATGGCTAATGGATGTTGATTTAGTGTCGTTGCAGGTATGCCAGTGGAAAGAAGTAGAATAAGTATGAGGTATGTGAATATGCATTGATGCATTGTCGATGACTTGGATGATTTGAGTGCAAGAAACAATTTGGCTCGTTGAGGACGACTTCGCGAGTAGAAGAGGGGAGTATGTTAGCTCAAGAAATGATCGGTTTTTATGCACTGATGTGTTGCTATTTGGTAGGAGAATATGTTTGATTGCAGGTACTCGAAGAGTCGATCAGATGTTTGATGGGAGGTATTTGAGGATTACATGGTGCTTTCTTGGTCAAAGAGGTCCAGGATGCTTGTTGACATGCAAGCTTGAGTCAGGGATTCGTGTGCTCAAGCAAGAAAGGCTGCTCCAAGTATAGTGTTCCTAGATCGCAATAATAAGAGGCTGAAATTCGAGGTTGAATATAGGCTTAGAAGAGAAACGATAGATAATACATGATAAAGGGGACAAGTACATCAACTTAAGGGGCTGCGGAGGCTTCCTTGGTGAAAATGAGGAGGGAAAATGAACATAATCAACTATTTGTGGGGATGGATGGACTAGGGGACCACAACCTATGCTGTGGTGCTGGGCGGCACAATTTTTTATGGGACACTCTGGATAAGGCCCTCCTTCAATCGTAATTGAGTGGAGAGTCGGATATATCACAAGTGTTTGTGGCTTCTGTCCTCCCCAACCGAGTAGGAAAGTCACCTGTGTGCACTAGCAATTGAGGAGCATTTCATTGAAAAGGAGGCAGCAGTGGACTCCAGCTAGGTATTAAGCCTTGGGCTTTCGAGACCTTTTCTCTCAGTACTATGCATGTTGTGATGCACGCCTTCACTGTGCTGTTGATACTCCTATTCCTTGTTGGCAGCTGTCCAAGACCTCATGACCAAGAGCCTCACGAACCACTATCAACGGTAATTATAAGGCTAAGCGCAAGGGGAAATCAGTGTGCAGCGGTAGTCGTTCACGGATGTGGAGAGAAACGGCCTCTGCGTGTATGTCAGTCATCTAGATCATGTGTTGACTATCTCTCATATATGATGTGGAGCAAAGAGAATCAGTCACGCACAGTCCTACAAATCGGTTGGCAACCAAGATTGCTTGCAAGTGTGCCTCCACCAGAGGTGATGTCAAAAACATAAAAGTTGGAGCATGAGGTATGGGAGCTCTTCGTGGTTTTGGCTGCTCTGGCTAGAAGACGAGGAAAAGACATGGTAGGGAGGGGAGAAGGAAATGGCTATTATTTCCTGAACGTGAGAAGAAGAAATCTTGTGGGCAAGCTCGAATTAGGGATGGACGCAAGGCGGAGATGCTGATATCTCATCATTTAGAGCAGGAACCTAGGAATGAGGCAGCTGACACATACAACATAGGAGATGGTACAAAGGACCCATCAGAGGTTCCTTCTTTTGAAAAAATTGCTGAAAGGTTTTGAAGGAGTGGGAGATTCGTTATGTGAAGATGGATACCATGCTCAAATAAAGGAACTTGTTTTTGAACTTGTCATAGACCAGCAGCATTGAAGCAACTTAGCGTTTCTAGGTGCTCTTGGACTTGGCTAAGATGGTGAAGGTGATGTGCAATGGATCACTTGTAGAAAGATAATTTCAGGGTATCTGAAACTCAATAGTTCTCCTCCCTGCATCAATGGTGGAAATGTACAGTAATCTTTGGTACTTGAAGTCTTTACATGGAGCTACTGCAGTATAAGAATTGATCCTAAATCGTATGGAGATTTGTTAGTGGTTACTCTCTATGGGTTCAGCTTGTATCCACCAGGCTGGGACTGCCAAAAATCTGCAATGATATTGTCATAATATTATTTCGAGCTGAGCTTGCATGGCGTTGTGATGCTCTTAGTTGGTGAGCTGCTTGTTCCGTGTGTGTGGAGGTACAGAGAAAAAGTGATTGAGAGGAAGAAGTAAGCCATCGAAGGTGGGAGCAGATAAGAGTTGTTTTTCTCTCGGTTGTTCTTAGGCAGGTGTCACTTTTGAGGAGGAAGCCATGTTCCTGGATTACATTAGACTATTGCATAGATAGTGATCGGGAGAATTGGAGGCAACAGAGGTGGGAGGACAAAAAGGCAATCTGTCCATCTCCCATTCTATTGCAAAGCCGAGCCGCTCGTGGAATCTTGAGGGGAGCGAGCCTTTACAAAGAGATGCATTGATCGTAAAAGATGATGATGAAGAAGTGGCTAACATTGAGTGCCAGTCCAGCTATGACTTTGGTCAATGCAATATCAAACATCGCACTCATCGTAAGCTGTCCCGACTTGGATTTTTGAGTGAATTACACTTTCGTCAGTACTTTGATGGGATACTTCTCAGTCCTATTAGGAAAAGATGCATCTCAAAGGTTGTTCAGCTATTACTGAGAGAGGAAGGTTTAGCTATTATAGAATGCTTATGGGCCCGACTAAATGATGTTCCCTTTAGCACTCTCACATGTGGTGCACTACTTCTTGTTGCATCTCCTAGCAGCATGTTGAACGAGTTTACAACATTTTTTGCAGAGCATTTTTTTCCTCTTGACAATACATGGTGAAATAATCAAGAGTTAACTTGCTTGAGAACTCCATCTCGTACTTATTATGTGCAAGATTATATAGTCTTAGAGTTCTTTGATTGATCACATTTAAATTCCTAGCAGGGTTGAAGAGCAGATAAGTTGACGAAGCAAGGTCTGACAAGATTTTAGTACAAATGTTTACAGGAATGGTAGTCAAGCATATCTTTGAAGGCCATATTCACTGATGTGTCTACTAATGATGCTCTAAAAACACAAACTTGCTTGAGAGTTTCGTGAATTCTAAATACTGATCAACATTGAGTACATGGCAATCATGGTGGTTGTTCTCATCCTCTAAAACAGGTGTCAAGGGGGGACGCTTGCTGCTCGAGGCTCTTCACTCGTTTTGGGGGACGGCATTACCGTGGCTCCTATGCTGTGGGGGTGCAAGAATAGAGAGCTGGGGGTTGTTTTTTTTGTGCGTGTTCTATACAAGTGCACTTTGCATATCAGACAAGGGCATCTTCGAGAGGGAAGTCGGGTGTAGATGATCGCTTTTCCATCTGTAGCATCAACATTTTGAAGGCCCAAGTGCTGATGGAGTAGATCATGCTCAATAAAAGTAACTCCAGCAAGCCCGACAGATGAGGGGACATCTTTGTTTGATCCTTTAGTATCTACTGTTGTGGTGTGTTCGATGGTTGGGGAGTCAGGAGACCTAGAGCAGCA
>CM035419.1:130995676-130998176 GCA_020310875.1 Ceratopteris richardii
GAAGGTGGTGTTTTTCAAATTTCAGATGTCCTTTATGTACCTGAAATGAAGAAGAATCTTCTATCTATATCTTCATTTTTAAGTGATGGTTTTAAAGTTGTATTTGAGAAAGATCTTTGTAAGATCTTATCACATAAAGAAGACAAGTTTCTTTTACAAGGTAAGCAACAAGGAGGGATCTTTGTTTTGTCAAAAACCAGTCAAGCATATGCAGTCAAATCTTCGTCACCGGTGGAAGATATGAAGCTATGGCATGAAAGATTTGGACATATCAGTTTTGGAGCTCTCAAGAATATCAAAGATAGAGGTATGGTTGAGAGTTTACCCTCATTCAAGCTACCTGATGATTCAGATATATGTGAAGGTTGTCTTGAAGGTAAGATGCATAAACTACCTTTCAAGAAACATGGTCATATTACAGCTACCAGGAAATTGCAGATTATTCATTCAGATGTGAATGGTCCTATGAGAGCAGACTCTATTCAGGGTTTCAGGTATTTTGTCCTATTTGTGGATGATTTTACAAGATACTCATGGATTTATGGTCTTAAGTCGAAGTCAGAAGTCTTTCCTATGTTCAAGAAGTTTGTAGCTATGGTTGAAAATGAAAGTCAGGAAACTGTCCAGATTCTAAGAAGTGATAGAGGTGGAGAATACTTGTCAAATGAGTTCCAGACATTTCTCGATGAGAAAGGTATTACTCGACATCTTACTATTGCTTATACTCCTCAGCAAAATGGTATTGCAGAAAGAAAGAATAGAGTACTTGTTGAAATGATGCGGAGCATGATGGCGTCCAAGAAGCTTTCACCAAAATTCTGGTTTGATGTAGTACATACAGCTAATCACATTTTAAACAGGTCATCTACAAAAGCTTTAAAGGCAATCACACCGTATGAGGCTTATTATGGTAGAAAACCTAATGTGAGTTACTTCAAAGTGTTTGGATCACTTTCTTATGTACATGTTGAGAAAAAGGACCGAGGCAAACTAGATGTAAAGGCAAAGAAAGCTATTTTTATTGGATATCCTGTTGAAAGCAAAGGATACAGGTTTTATGTTCCAAAAACAGGTGAAGTTATTCTTTCACGTAATGCTTATATTGCTGAAGATAAGGTTTATGATAAAGAAGCAGAAATTCCGGAGTTCATTAGTGAAAATGACTATGGAATTTTTAGAAAGATTCTGGATGTACATGTTCAGCCATATAAGGAGGGAGTTAAACCTCAAATTCCTAGTATTCAAGAAAAAATTGAAGAAAGAGGAATTTCACAACCTTCTACAGAGTCAGTTCCACAAGAGACTTTGATTCCAGAAATGGAAGAAGTTAAAGTTCCAGAAAGTCCAAGTACCTCAACAGGACAAGTTCCAGAACCTGTGGAAGCTGAAAGTTCAGAAAGAGTTTCACCACTATTCAAGGATACACCTATGTGGTTATATCAGACTTGGAAAGATAGTGGTATAAAGACTTTTACTGGAAGAACAAGGAGTCAGACTAGACAACAACAACAAGATCATGTAAGAACAAGAAGTCAAACTAGACAGCAAAAAGATCATGTAAGTTTTGCTGAAGACTTTGAGATTCATGATATTTTGGCACTTACGACTGTTGAAGATGAACCTGCGTGTGTTAAAGATGCACTTAAAATTCCTATTTGGAGAAAGCTATGCAAGAAGAGATTGATTCTATTCATAAGAATCAAACTTGGCAGCTATGTGAGTTACAAGAAGGAAAGAAGGCTATAGGTGTAAAATGGATCTTTAAAATCAAAAGGAAAGTAGATGGTACTATTGATAGATACAAGGCCAGGTTGGTTGTCAAAGGATATGCACAACAAAAAGGTATTGATTATGATGAGACATTTGCTCCTACGTCTAGGATGACTATTATTAGGTCAGTACTTGCTCTAGCAGCACATTTTGGTTGGCATATATATCAACTTGACATTAAGACTGCTTTTCTAAATGGTGATTTACACGAGGATGTGTATATTCAGCAGCCAGAAGGTTTTGAAGAGACAGGTAAAGAACACTTAGTGTGTAAGCTTATAAAAGCTTTGTATGGTTTAAAACGGGCACCTAGAGCATGGTATGAAAAGATACATACATATCTTTTATCCATTGGTTTCCATAACTCAGATACGGCTCCAACTCTTTATGTCAAAGCTGAAACAGGTATGATGATTATAGCAATCATTTATGTGGATGATATTATAGTCACAGGTCCCAGAGATGAAGATTTGCAGATGTTCAAAGAAGAATTGAAGCAAACATTTGATGTGAATGATTTAGGCATTCTACATTATTATCTTGGGATTCAGTTTCTGTTTCGAGATGAGTGTATCTACATGACACAGCAGAAGTACATTAAGAAACTTTTGGAAAGGTTTCAAATGGGTGATTCTAAACCTATGCAAACACCTATGGATCAGAACACGTCTTTACAAATGGTAGCAGATGCAGAGCCATTTGATGCTACTCTATATAGTCAAGCAGTAGG
>CM035419.1:131003176-131008176 GCA_020310875.1 Ceratopteris richardii
AGTTGTAATTTTTTTGAGTAAATGAAAAGTTTTGCGCCCGATGTTTCTGCGTGTTCTCCTTCTACAGTAGATCAATTGTGGAATGCTTTTGTACAAGTCTAAGTTGAGAGTTGCTTGACCTCTGTGCAAAGTTTCAGCTTCCAATTGTAATCAGGCTGAGTGAATTGAGTGTAGGAACATTCATATGTGAAGTGTATTCACTAGTTCCTAAAATAGGCACAGATTTCGAAGTTAATGTTTTGGTCATTTCTCCTAGCACAGTTTAAAGTTTTGCATGAGTGAGGGCTTAATCTTTAAGTTGGAAGATAAGCTACTTATTTCTAGAAGCATTTTGTAAAACGGGTTCTATTCAAGGAGAACCAAGTCTTAAAAGTTACAGGTGTAAAGTCGACTGTTTTGGATAACAGTTTCTGACATAGGTAACTTGTGAAATCAATTTCTCAAGTTATACTTAATCTTTTGAAGTGATTCAACTTGAAGTAGATGCGCAATCTCTAGGAGATGATTCGTACAAAGTTTCATCAAAAACTTTACAGATTTGATAGGTCAATGTGAATGAACAATGCAGCAGACTTTTCTGTGTATCATCTTCTTCACAGATTTGTTAATTTATGATAAGTTAGCAATTGATCCTCTAAATTAGTGAAGTGTTTGACTTACTCTTGGTATAGAGGTGCTCTAATCACAAGAGTAAGTTGTTCTTTTGGAGATTAATATTCTCCAACAGTGGTATCAGAGCAGGAGACATCAATTTGAAGAAAGAAGGATTCCGACTGCTGCAGATTCAAGAAATTCAACACTTGAAGGACTAAGAAGTGAAAGCTTGGAGTCAAAGCTTGAGGAGAAGACTATTTGACATCAAGAAAGGCAAAATGAGTTCAATTCGAAGTGAAGGTACATACATTGTTTGTAAAGCTTGAAGTTTCAATACACAGGTGGATACAAGATGGGAGAAAGCTTGCAGATTGATAAGCTAGATAGGGAGAACTATCCAGCATGGTCTATGAGGATGGAAGCACACCTCATGAGCAAAGATCTTATATCATTTATTACAGGAGATGAAGAAAAACCAGAGTTTGCAGATCCAAGTATTCCTACAAGGGAAGAGCTTGCAATGTTGAAGACTTGGATGAGAAAGGATGCTCAAGCAAGGATCATCATCTACATGGCTGTAAATGATTACCTTCTACCTCACATCAGAGGTTTGGAAAGTGCTACAGATGTTTGGAATGCCTTGGAAGAGCATTTCCAAAATACAACTAAGTCAAGGAAGTCCTCACTATGGGCTGAGTTCACAACCTTCAAGAAGAAGAGCTCACAATCAATTTCAGATTATGTGGCAAGGATGAAAGATATTGCAGATAGCTTGGGAGCAGTGGATGAAGATATTGAAGAAGAAAAGTTGGTAAGACAAATACTTACAGGTTTGAGAGGAGATGAGAAGTGGAAGCCTTTTATATTGTCCATAGAATTGTCACTTGATCACTTTACTCCTGACCTTAATCAATTGCTAGGACACATGCTAACTTTTGAGCAGGATCTTAAAGGAGACAATGATAGAAGTACAAGTCAAGCTATGTACTCTAAGGATAAGAAAAAGAATGGCAAGGGAAAGCAATCAAATGATGATGAAGGGAATTCAAATCAAGCCAACTTCACAAAAGGGAAGACAAATTTCAGAGGTAAAGGAAGAGGAGGTAAGAACAAAGATAATGTTAAAGCTTGTTGGATTTGTGGCAGAACAAATCATTTGGCAAATGATTGTTGGTATAACAATCAAAGTGGAGGATACAACAATTAGAATTATAGTCAAAGAGGTAGAGGAGGCAGAAACCAAAGAGGCAATTTCAGAGGAAGAGGTGGTAGGACATCATATGGTAGAGGAGGTGGAAGAAACTTCCAATCTCAGTCCTACAACAATAATTATTACAATTATGCATCAGATCAGAAGGATGACATGACTCTTATCTTGAATGCAACTCATGAATCAATGGGAGAAGATCAAAGAGTGTTTTATATTGACTCAGGGTGCAGCAACCATCTGAGTGGGAATCTATCCTTGATGACTGATATGGAAGCAAGGGTGAATGGACATACAGTTCAAACAGGTGACAATACCAAACATAAAGTGGAGAGCATTGGATCAGTGAAGACAAAGAGTGGAAGTACACTTCTGAGCAAGGTACTTTATGTTCCAACTATTCCTAAAAATCTGATAAGTGTAGGGCAAATTGTGGAGAAAGGATATGAGGTAAGATTCACAAATGATGGTGTTTATGTACAAGATCCAAATCAGGGATATAGAAACATAATTGCAGGTAAAAAGGAAGGAAGATTGTTCACTCTCAAAGTCCAAGGTAATGTAGGACATGCATTGTTTACCTATGGAGGTCAAAAGGTGTCTGAATTAGACCTATGGCATAAGAGGCTAGGTCATTTCAATGAGAGAGCTATAAAGGAGATGTCAAAGAATCAGGTGGTGCTTGGATTGCCAAATATTGAAGGGCAACATATGGTGTACAAGTGTGAAGCTTGTCAATTAGGTAAAGCACATAAGAGTTCTTACAACAAATTAGGGTACAAGTATTCAAATATGCTTGAATTGGTTCATACAGATGTATGGGGACCCTCAAGGGACTATAGCATAAATGGATCCAGATATTATGTGTTGTTTGTTGATGATGCAACCAGGTGGATTACTTTGTATGTAATCAAGGACAAATCAGAAGTCTTCAAGACATTCAAACATTTTCATGCTTATGCAGAAAGGATCACAGGACAAAAGCTAAAGAGGTTAAGATCAGATGGAGGGGGAGAGTATTTCTCAAAAGAGTTTGATGATTATTTGTGGAATGCAGGTATCAAAAGAGAAGTGACTTGCAGGTACTCCCCTCAACAGAATGGAGTAGCAGAAAGGAGGAATAGGACTCTTGTAGAGTTTGCAAGAGCCATGATGAAGGAAAAGAATTGTCCAAATTACTTATGGGCAGAAGCCATTAACACTGCAACATACCTTGTGAATAGGTTGCCTTGCAAAGCTTTGGATGGAGGAACCCCTTATGAAGCATGGTGGGGTAAGAAGCCTAGTCTTGATCATTGTAAAGTATTTGGATGTATTGCATATGCTTATGTTCCTTCACAATTAAGACATAAGCTAGAACCAAAAGCAGAGAAGTATGTGTTTATTGGATATGATGATAGACAGATGGGTTACAGGTTGTGGAGTCCATCTACAAAGCAATTTCTTGTTACTAAAGATGTGACATTTGATGAGCAAAATGTGTGGTATTCAGGATCACCAAATGAGTATACAGGTGTTGAAGAAATTCAAAGAAAAGGAAAGGCAAAGGTAAAAGTTTGTGAAGAAATTGTTGATGAAGTTGACTCTAGATGTAGAGTGCAGGATCATGTAGAAGAAGGGCCAAGATTTGATCCAGAATCAAATGAGGCTGAAACTTCAAGAAGTGCAGAAATCAGGAGATCTACAAGAGAAAGGAAAGAGCCTATAAGGTATAGTTATGATACATCTTTCCTAACAACAAAAGATTATGCCTACATTGTGAAAACAGAAGAAGATCCAACCACTTATGAAGAAGCCAAAGGTAAACAGAATTGGGAGAAGGCAATGCAGGAGGAGTATGATGCTCTACTTGAAAATGAAACTTGGGAACTAGTACCAAGACCAAAGAATCAGAAGGTCATTGGATGTAACTGGGTATATAAAACAAAGAGGTTTGCAGATGGTAAGGTGTCTAGATATAAGGCTAGACTTGTGGTCAAAGGTTATGCCCAAACTTATGGGGTAGATTATGATGAAACCTTTATTCCTGTTGCTAAGATGTCTACAATTAGGACATTGATTGCTATTGCTGCTTGCAAGGGATGGAAATTGTCACAATTGGATGTGAAAAATGCATTTCTAAATGGATATATTGCAGATGAAGTATATATGGAGCAACCAGAAGGCTTCATGGAATCAAATGGATCAGATTATGTGTGTAAGCTCAGGAGAGCTTTATATGGGTTGAAGCAAGCCCCAAGAGCTTGGAATTACAGATTGGTCAAGTTCTTGAATGAATGTGGATTTCAAGCATCAAAGGCAGATAGTAGCTTGCTAGTGAAGGCAAGTGAAAATGGATACATTTACATGTGTATTTATGTTGATGATATTATTGTTACAGGAACAGATGCTCAAGGAATCAATGAACTCAAGAGGCAAATAGAGAAGGAGTTTAAGATAAGTGACTTGGGAAACTTATCTTATTTTCTAGGAATGCAGATTGTGTATACTCAACATGGAGTATATGTTTCACAAGAGAGATATTTGAAGAATCTCTTAGTTAAGTTTAACATGGAAGATTGCAAGACCTCAACCACTCCATTGGAGGTAAATCATAAATTAAGCAGGTATGGAGGTGAAGAGTTCAATGACATGAAGAAATATCAGAGTTTGGTAGGTAGTTTAATCTATGCTACCTTGACAAGGCCAGATCTATCATATGCAGTAGGTGTGTTGTCACAATTCATGCATTGTCCAAAGAAGACTCATTGGATTGCAGCCCAAAGGGTACTCAGATATATCAAAGGAACCCTAAGTGAAGGTTTGTATTATGGTTTCACTTCTGACACAAGAATCAAAGTGTTTAGTGATGCAGATTGGGCAGGTGACTCAGATGATAGAAGGTCTATCATGGATATCTATGTTATGTTGGAGACAAGTTAGTGTCTTGGTGTTCAAAGAAGCAACATACAGTTGCTTTATCATCCACAGAAGCTGAGTATAAGGGAATGGTAGAAGCTGCAAAGGAAGTGATATGGTTGAAGACCTTGATGAAAAGTTTTGAGTTTGATCATAGTACTCCAATAATTTTTGGAGACAATATGAGTTCTTTGTATTTGGCAGCTAACCCTGTTTTTCATGCCAGGACTAAGCATATAGAGATTCAGTATCATTTCTTGAGAGAAAAGGTACTAGATAAAGAGATTGAAGTGATGTATAC
>CM035419.1:131028508-131086008 GCA_020310875.1 Ceratopteris richardii
CCTAAAATACATAATGGAAACTGGATCTTTGTGTTATAAGTCATATCCAAGACAAAAATCTGTAGCGTGATAAAGTGTGGTACATGGAAAGTACATGTATATATCCTCTTTCTTCCAGATAAAATTTTTGTTTTTGAAATCATCATGTAGGCTCTTAAGCAAAAGGAAGAGGTGAAAAGTATAGATAACATAGAGCAAGAGACCCAATAGATGTATATTTACTATTGGAAGGCTACCACAACGTTAGGACTCTACCATAGATACTTTGTTAGCTCACATTTAGTAACAAAATCATAAATTTTGTTCGGTAAATGGTAGAAGGAGGTGACCAAGTAAATCATTCGTAAAAAATCGTTGTTTGATGACCTAAAAATATTATTGAATTAAAAAACCACGGAAAAAGGTAGGCCGTTTGTTATTTATATACGTCAAGGAAGTAAGAAAAATACAATTTATATCACATATTGTGGTAAAGAGGTTGTACAATTCGATTTGTCGCATACGATGTATGGCTATATCACACCTGGAAAAGCTAAGGAAATGGAAAAGAGGCAAGTCATAAGAATATCACTTCACAACTACATTAATGAAGTTCAGTAAAATGCTTGTTGAAGGAAATTAACAAGAAAACCATCGACAATGAGTAACCATGTATGAGCAAATGCAATGGAGTTGGTATCTATAGAGTCTAGGGGCTAATTAAGGAGCTCGTGTTTGTTTGAAATATGTAGTGTACATCCTTAAGAGATGATAATAGATGTAGAGCTTGGAGCTACTACAGTAGCAAAAAGTGAGATGTCTTCTCAATCGTTCAAAGCTTCAAAGCGAAAGTGGAAATGAATTATGTAGATATATCAAAACCCTAATGATAGACGGAGGGGCGAAGCTTATGTGAGTTCGTGTGCTATCAATGGATTAGAAAAGCGAAATGAGGAAGCTAGAGGTCTTGAAGATTTCTGTATAGCTATGGGAAATTATAAGCTGTTACGGAGTTAGTTCTTGTGCTATTAGCGGATTAGAAAAGGCAAATGAGGAAGCTAAAGGTCCTAAGAATGGTCTATAGCTATGGAGAATTATAAACTCTTAAGGAAGAACACACATGTAAACCTCTGACCAAGGAATATGCAATCATGGAAATATGTAATACGTGGGGATACACAATTAGAAGAATTGTAGATGGAACCGTTAAAGTGTTGCGGATCCAAGACATCCATGGAGCACGTACCTTTAATCAAGACTTCTATGGACTTAAGAAACCTCAAAGGCTTGGATCACTTTTGTTGGCTCTCCCAATTCGGAGAGGTAGGAATACATATACACACCCTCACACCACACACTATGATAGGAATCATGATGAGTCACACACTCTTGCCACCTCTTCTTATGGACATCATGGTATGTTTTGAGTATCAAATACGTCAGAATAAAACTCTTCTAATCTAAATTATCCCCTTCTTCAATGATATCTTCCACTCCGTTCATTTAAACAATGCTTTGTCTCTTTTGCTTCTTGTAGTGAAAACTTCTAGAAATTCAATCTACATCGGATTCAATGCATAATCTATAGCTTAGATAGAGCACTGTTTTCAACATTCTCCTCAAACATTTATAGAGAAGAGTCAAAGTGTCATTCGTTCTCACACGACATCATATATGCATTATTCTCATGGAACTCATCACTTTTACCTATTAATTAATATTAAAAAAGACGACTAACTTCGTTCACTAGATTTCCGAAAAACAAAATATTTCAACCTATTAACCCAATTATTTCACCTATAGCACCAACTCAAAGAGGAAACTAGCTACTCAATTAAACATTATCTCACTACGAGATAGAAAATCTTTGACCTTATTTTTACTCCCTACATAGAATGTTGAATATGCATCTAGAACTCATCGTAAAATTCTATAAACGAAGATGAATCTTAGATGCTCATCACAAGATTAACTATAGCACAACACGGGATGATCAAGTGATGGCTTCTTCTTGTTCTAAATCATTGAATGGATATAGGGGTTCTTTTCCAAAGGAATCCCTTCGTGCGTTTTCTGGCAAGAAAATTATGAAACACCAAATCAATATGAACCATAGTAAGGATGCAACAAAGTTATCCTTGATACAAAAGCCCTAGCCATAAAAGGATTCAACCAGACATTCATATCACAAATTTGATTTCACCACTTGATTGATATTCTTAAATCTAAATCAAGGTGCTTCAAATTTCCCTTGTATAAAATTTCGGTTAGTAGAACCTAAATAAAATGGATTTACATATTTCAAAAGAATTAAATCTAGATAACCTATGAGACGGCCACATGGGATAGGGTTCCAAGTATTGTTGTAAGGAAACATACAAAGAACTACAAAATGATCATAAAACAGTGAGAGTATACTCATGTTAGTAGTACTAGATTCTTACATGGATTTCTAGATGTCGAATGGCTATTGAGGATAATAGTAAACAATAGCTAAAGCCCCCACATATATATGTTGTAATGCTTGACATTAAAACATTTAGTGCAAAAGGGGCTCCAACAAGGACTTGATGTTTTCAACAAGAACTCAATCAAACTTAGTATGCATAATGTATGTTATATACTTCAATTATCACACAGTGTGATGTCAATTAATGAAGTTGATGAACTTGGTTACAATGTGGTTTTTTATGGTCGGGTCCTTTGCATATCAAAGAAAATATGATTATTCCAAAAGAAAGCAAACTTTGCTCACTTTATCCTTTATTTGTATAACAAAAAAAACACTTCTGAGATTTTATAGAGAATACTATGGTTTGTACTTGGCATGGCTGTTTGGGCCACATATCACATAATGGAGTGGAAAGCCTTTCTCATTCTAGCTACTTACCTGTGTTATCTTTCTTTGGTTTTTCTTTTTATGAGTATTGTCAATATGGAAAGCAAACTAGGAATGTGCATAACATGCATATTGACTCTTCAATTCACTGTTTAGATCTCATTCATATCTGTGTGGTCCTATGCCCACAAGAACATTAGGTGGTTCTCTTTACTTTGTAACTTTCATAGTCCGAAATACGTGGGTGTACAAGACCAAAAGGAATGCAGATGGTAGCTTAGCAAGGTACAAGGTTAGACTAGTAGCCAAAGGCTTCACACAGACACAAGGGGTGGATTATGAGGTGACTTTCAGCCTTGGGGCAAACAAGGCTACCATTAAGACTCTCATAGAACTATGTGTAGCAATGAGGTGGCCTATATACCAGATGTAGATAAAGAATGCTTTCGTGAATGGTGAGTTACAAGAAGAGGTGTTCATGGAACAACCTCAAGGGTATGTAGATCCACATCATCCTTCCTACCTTTGAGGGTGAAGAAGGCCTTGTATGGCCTAAAACAAGCCCAAAGTGCTTGGAATCAGAGGCTACTAGATCTATTGAAGAGATGTGGTTTCTCTCCAAGTGATGTATATCCATCCTTGTATGCAAAAAAGGACAAATGACAAGATGTTTGATATGCATATATGTAGATGATCTCTTGTGATAGGTGATGACGATGCTCAGATAAGGACCATCAAAGAGAAGGCTTGGAAGAGAGTTAAAAATCTCATATTTAGGTGTGCTAAAGTACTATCTATCTCCAAAGAAGTATCTTCTAGATGTGTTGCTTAGGTTTGGCATGATAGATTGCAAACTAGTAGCTCAACCTATAGATTCAAATGTCAAGTTACGTAAGGAAGATGGCAAGAAGCTAGAAGACCTTACACTATACAGGGGATTGTGGGATCATTGATCTATGCTACACTGACAAAACTTAACTTGTGCTACGTAGTTGGTGTTCTATCTTAGTTCATGAATGCAGCCACATATACATATCTCAATCATGCAAAGAGAGTGTCAAGGTATGTGAAGAGAACAATTAATCATGGGTTTCTATATAGGTATGATGAAGAACTTCAAATAAGAGCATCGAATGATGTAGATTGGGTAGGGAGCATTGATGATAGCAGCTCAAATTCTCACTATATTTTCATGTGAGGTACAAAAGAAATTTCATGCATGAGAAAAAAGTACCCCATAGTCTCATTGAGTTAAATAGAGGCTAAATATAGAGCTTTAGCCCTTACTACATGTGAAGCAATGTGGCTTAAGACTTTCTTCGAAGATTTTGTCATACAACTCAGACCAATTCCAGTTTATGGAGATACATTGTCAAGTCTACATCTTGCTAACAATCCCATGTATCATGCAAGGAGCAAGCACATTGAGGTACATTATAACTATGTAAGGGAAAAGATTGTAAGTGGGGACATTAATGTTCATTTTGTAGGTACAAGGGACCAAGTTATAGATATCTTCACCAAAATCTTGGATGTGACCAGGTTAACAAAGTTTTCAAAGGCTATGAGCTTACTTGATATGGAAAACTACCACCTTAAGCTTGAGGGAGAGTGTTGAAAGTGTGAACTATGCAACCTTTAGGTGGACAAAGGGGTCAAAAAACCATAATGTGGACAAGATTCATGAATTAGATCACTTAGGGCAGTCTCAAGGTTGGAGAAGGTTGGGAAAGGTAGTCCTAAGGCAGTGGAAAAGTTCGGAGAGGCCTCCAAAAGCTATAAAAGGAGGTGAAGAAACATCACATGCATGGAAGTCTTGTACGTCATTGTATAGTAGACATTTTAGCTATAGGGCTGAACATTTCCTCATAATCAATTCCATATGTCTATGTATATCCTTTTGCTACAAGTCGTGCTTTGTATATCCTTATGCCACCATCATCATTTGCTTTACCTTGTAAACCCACTTGCAACCTATGGGTTTCTTTTCTTGTGGCAATGGAACTAGCTTCCATGTTTCATTTTAATCCCATAAAATGCAGCCATCTCCTCATTCATAGCTTTCGCCCTACTTATATTTCCAATCGCATCTTCAAAACAAGACGGTTTAGCATCTTGTATTACCTTGGACATGTAGGCACAATGATGAGCCATGTAAATGTCATATGTCAATTGTTGCACTACATTTTGCATCCTCCCAGATATTCTTAGTCATGGGTCACTTCTCCTTGTATCATCTACATGTACCTTTCCTACTCTTGGAGTCTTCAAGGATGGAAATCCAAGTTCCTCATTAGGATTCTTTTCTAAACTGCTTGAATCTCCATCAATGTCTTCAAAACCTCTAGGTGTTTTACTACTAGTAGAAAGCTTTTCTTTACCTTCCTTGGATGTAGTTGATGAATTTGTTGGACTAAATTTTCCGTACAATCTGTCAGCACATATCTCATACGCCAACCAACTCAAAAGCTTTAAGGCTACTAAAAATAATGAAAACCAAAATAATATTTTTAACCTCTTACACATGGATGTAAATTTAGATAGGTGTTGCAAATGATAGATGAATTATCCACTTTCACTCTATCGGTAGAAATTGTAACATATGGTTTGGGAAGTTCCCTTTCTAAATTATAAGAGTGAAAAGTTTTATAGGATATCTCCATATAATTTTTGAGAAAATCTAGCTTGAGTCTACAAGGGTATATTTGTATTATCTTGTGAGCGTCACATACACTTCCAACTACATAAAGAAGATACTTCAATCACCCCAACAACAAGTACATTTCAGTCACTTCTACTTACATAGGGAGGATTCCATCAGACTTATTCCTAATCGAGCATTGAAGACTTTTTTGCTTTCCATCTTACGTAAATCATCAGGAGCACCTATGCACTGATAGACAATCGTGTCATTATGTCCCTAAGATATTTACTTTGTTACGCCTCCGGTTTGGATTCTCCTAACCTAAAAATGGGCATTTCCTCGGACATCTTTTATATATCTACTTAAATGTGTATCTGTGTGTGTATACACACACCCCCTTATGTATCGTTCAAGCAGATTTATTAGATGTATATTCAAAATTCTTTATAAAAATACATATGCGGATGTACATGGACTTATATAAATACATATACGGATGTACAGAAGCATCATGTACTAATATGTAAAACCTTACAAAAATCACTTAGAAACTAATAGCAGTAAACCTTTAAATACTGAAGATAAATATGTAGATGAAATTTCATAAAACACCCGTGTTTAATACGAATCTGATAAGGTTGAATTACAAATAATAGAACTTTTTTACATAAAGCTTACAATTGAACATATATACATGTATATACCGACATGTAGTCTATATCACCTGTGTGTTTGTGTTTGTGCGTGTGTCTAGCTTACATATAACTACTATTAAACGTTTTTTTAATGGGTTAAATATAACATATTCCTCTACTAATAGATTGGTTGGGTTGTGATTATTCCTGCTACGAAGTGTAGATCAACGGGTTGACTTGCGCTTCTTAATGAAATTATATTTTTCTTGGTTGGAACGTACATCAAAGTTATACCCTTCACTATGATAGTTCTGCAAGCTCCAAGATTTTACAACTGAAGTTTACATCAACAATTAATTTCGCCAAAACATGATTATACACCTTCACTAGAAGCTCTGCACTCTTGGTGTGTAAAAGGAAGAATATGTTTTATATGAGTGTTTTATTTTGTATTGTTTTTTCAATTCTCTTTATCATTCACTTAATCATTTGGTCTAATGAGGTGTGATACGTTTTATATGGTATCTGCTCAATACTGAGGTGTTGTACGTCCTAAGATACATGACACATACATACATATGTGGATAATACGTACATACATAACGTCATACAAACTTTGAAACTTTTCATTGACATTTTTGGCAAATGTTTTTCAATATTTGAGTGGATAAATAACAAAGGAGTTACACAATAAAAATATAGATCGAATGGCAAAGAAGACAAAGATATAATACAATTCTGTACAACAGAGATATGTTTTTTTTAAAGCCCGCAAGATTTCGGAAAGAGAAAATGAACCTCTCTTTTAAATGTTTGTTGGTTTTCAATCTGTATATCTATAATAACACGTATTTAATTTTCCCTATACTCTATAATAGCACGTATTATATTTTTACTATTATTGGAGTTCATGATGCTTGCCCACAATTTCCATGGTTCGATTGAGTACGGATATTTTTGAACTAAACAAACAAAAAACCCACCTTTCATGAAAAAAAAATCATTGCATTGATCTATGTTTGAGCTAAAATATCATCAGCTCCAAACAATTGTAGGAATCCATGTATATAAAAATCCATTAATTAAAGAATATATAATTTGATCTGCGTTATCCATGCTTATCAAAATATTGTTGCTTCCCTAATTTATATTCTTAGTGGTCAATTAGTATATATATAATGACATTGTTATTCGTAGCTCCTATGGTTATAATTTTCTTTTTAGCCCATTGATAGGAAGGTAATGTGGAACTTCGATATTAGGGTCTAGTTTTGAAACATTCCTCACTAGTTAAATGGGACCTTAAGCTTCTTGAAGAAAAACGTTTTAACCACTATACTCAAAGAGATATGGTATTTCCTGGGCCTTCCATACTTTTTTTTTCCATTCTTATAGATTAAAAGATTGTTATTTTATAGAAACATTTTACTTCTACCAAGGTAAGGCTATGGTTGTAACTACAACCTAAGGTTAGGTTACCGTCTTAAGTGTATTCAAACACATCAGTACCCTAATATATTAACAATGAATCCAATAACTCCAAAACTTTTCAACTATAATATATCATGTTTACTTTATAGGAAGAAAGATAACCAATTCAAAAATAGAATTCCTCAGGGTATTCATGAGTAAGCCATGGAGTTCCATAATAAAGGCCATCATTAAAAGCATTTATATACCCTTGCGTGTACGATATAAGGGGTTTCAAGTGTACTGTCCCCACGAAAATGTTCGTTTTATTAAATAAAACGATTAATGAGAGTGTGGGATATGAGACTTTTGGAAGGAATGAAGAATATGAATGATGTTTGCGTTATCGTACAACATATCGGCTTTCATAAGAAATATGGTAGTGTAAGAAGCGGGAAAAGAAACCCTCCATCCTCATTTCATTACGTTTTTTGTAATCAAAATGTCAAGGACCGTGATAAACACAATGAACTCTCAACTATTGGGCAGGGACCGTTGAATCATTACTGAACGTGCCAAGAGGCGTGTTAGCCACATTGGACTATGCACTTCATGTGGAGACATCATCTTTGGATCGACCTAATGTTAATTGTTTGTTTTTAAGGAGGAAGTTTGGTCGAAGCCTAGTCTGTTTGAATGTTTGAATTTACACAAAGAATAAGTGTACAAAGAATAAGTGTACAAGTGAAGGTGGGCTTACTACTCATGGGACTCCATATTTGACAAAGCAGGAGTAGAAGTGGTGATCATGCCTGAAGGTGGTACACAAAAATCTGCTCAAAGTCAATACAACTAAACCAGGGGTAGAAGTGGTCATCATGCCCTAAGGTGGTACACAGAAATGTGTTCAAAGACAATACAACTAGCTTAACATAGCAGATGGCCCATAAGCTTTCAAACAACTCAAAACGAGGACTGAACCCTCCCTCTTGCCTCAACACCGAGAAGCCCGACCACTCGATCAATGAGCACAAACCAAATGTTAGCCTTTGAAAGTGGGAGATAAAAGGGATTCAGTAGGTCAGTGAATGGTTCTTTCAAATTTTATGCATAAGAGGAGAGGATGTCAAACATTGAACTTCCAGAAAGAAATTTATTAGGGAACATGTTTGGAACCTTCTAGCGACACTACTTGGACTTGGAACATATGGAGAAATCTGTATTCTAAATGGACTGTACTCGCTTTTGTGCATAATAGATCTTCAAATCCATTAGCAAAAAGAACATTATCTTGCTGAGTTGCCCTTTACTTCGAATTTGCGACTGTATATCAAAGAGAAGTATTATGTATATTGACTGTTGAGCAACGACAAGGAGTAGACACAGCTTGAAGACTCGCTAAAAGTAAAAATTAGATTAGAACAGCTCTAAATCTAGACAAGAAGATTGGTTCCAGCTTGTTGTACATTGGTTTCAGCTTGTTCTAGTGTGGAAAGTTAATAAAAGCACTAAAAAATGCACTAATCCTCAACGGAGTTGGCTTCTTCTCACCGTAACATGTGGACGGGAGCTCTCTTACGTGTGCATGCGATTCCTAACTCTCCAATCAATATAGGACTTCCGCAGGACCAGTTCTCTCTCTCTCTCTCTCTCTCTCTATCTCTCTCTCTCTCTCTCTCTCTCTCCCACACACACGCATCCGAGTCTCCACTTTCTCTAGGTATCATCGGCACTGATATCATATACCTTGGCAACCCATCTACTTGGCTACGTTGTACAAGGAAGGCAATGTCTTGAAGACGAATCACACTTTCAAACAGGAGAGTTTTTAGGAAAGGAACTGGATGACACGAAATTCAACGCCACCTGCAAGGCTTCAGAAAGAGAGACACTTTTCCTGTGAGAATTGAAGCATTTTGGTATCAGCTTTACTTAAAACTTGGACGAAGACAAATATGGAGTACTTCTACTCAAGACGAAGAAAGAGACCCGTCGACGTAGAAGGAAATCCGTGTGTTTGCGTGTGATTATCACATCGCTTTCTTCGTTGTCACAAACCATTATCTTTTCCAGAGCGACAGAGACACAAAGGGAGCTCGAAAGAGATCGTATTCACCGGTAATCATAACCATCTTCCAGCGTCGTCGCCTTCTTGTGGCACGTGCCCTTCATCACTATGGGCATGTGTATAAATGAATATTGACCAATGCCAACGTTAAAAAGATGTGTAACACTCCATCAGTGAAAATGATAGTATCAACCTCTTTTCGTTTAGAGGAGGTTTGTCATACACCTCCTCAGTTTTAACATTGAAAGTTCAACTATATAGGTGAATGGGCATAGTACCCATGGATCCTTCATATACCAGAAAGCAAGGGTTAGACTAGTTTATAATTGGTTGTAATTTGTTTAAACTCACAAGAGCTTTTACATGTCTAGATCCGGGGTTGAACATAGGACATGTACCTCAAAAGGCTAATGCCAAACGAACCCACCTACAAGATGTGGATGATGATAGGACCAACTTATCGAGGATCTCCTCGAATTCTAGCTTCAACTCTATTTTGCAAGTTGTTTTTACTTCCGCTCTATTTTGATTGATTTATTTAATGGAAAGAATAAGTGTACAAGTAAAGATGGGCTCAAGACCCATGGGATCCCCATACTCATAAACTAGGGGTAGATGTGGTTAACATGCCCAAAGGCGAGACACATAACCCGTTTCAAGACAATACAACTAGGTTTAGCATGGTTGACGGTCCATTGGTACCTGGAATTAATTGAAAGCGCATTAAGGGTTTCACATCCGTAGAACCTCTTGAATCCCACACAAATAGGGGTTGAGCGCTGAGCAACTTACAAGGAATGGATAGGGCTTGAAGGAGCAACCCTGAATGTGGACAAGAAGATTGCATTCATCCTATTTTTTTTAGTCTTTAATGGAGGTTCGACAAGAGTATACTCCTCCAACTTTAAGTTTGAAAGAACAACTCCACAAGTGAATAGACAGAGTACTCCTAGGACCCTGTATTCCACAAAGCAATGGCTACACTTGGTTACAAGTAGGGTACATTTGGTTTAAACTGACAAAAGCCTCATATGTTCAGCCGTAGGATTTAACACTCAACCTATGCCTCACGAGGCAAGTGCCTTATCAACCCACCTATGGGACGTGGACTTGGTTTCGTCCTGTTTTTTTTTTTTTATAAAAGGAAGTTCGGGCTTGGCCTATTCTCCTCGACTTTAATTAAAAGAAAGAAAAGTTACACGTGAATGGGACTAGTGCCCATGGGACCCCCCAAATCTCACAATGCAGGGGACAAGTTCCGTAAGCTAGAGGGGATTATAAATGAGGCGTACAAATCTATCATCTCCCTCATGCGGGACCCATTTGGGTTTTAACTTGTTATCAATGAGGAGATAAATATAGTGGTGCCTAAATGGTGGAGATCTCTTATCTCGGGAGATTCGTTTACCTAGAAGAAACAAGGATTTCTCAATCGACCATTCCTTTGGAGTTTGGCCAAAGTTGACAACACATCGATCCCTCCAAATCTTCCAAAGATTCTCTCCCCTCATGGCATTCCACAACCTTGATGAGCAACCAACTGCCTCACCCAACAGAGCCTGTTGCCAATTGATTTGGTTCGAGAGTTTCAAAACCCATGTCACATGATGCCAGATGACACAGGACTTGGGGCAATCGTAGAAAAGGTGAACAAGGTCTTCGATGCATCATGGCACCGCTTGAACCATGGAGGCACACCACAAATATTGTTGGCCCTTGCATTGTACCAGATACCCTTATGCAAGATTTTCCACATGAGAACGGACTTCTTGACCTCAATAAGGGGGTGCCAAATAGACAT
Source organism: Ceratopteris richardii (assembly GCA_020310875.1). NCBI lineage: Eukaryota > Viridiplantae > Streptophyta > Polypodiopsida > Polypodiales > Pteridaceae > Ceratopteris > Ceratopteris richardii. The sequence goes on from CM035419.1 coordinate 131,039,885, forward strand.
GAACTTAAGCTCCCATCGAAGTTTGGTCCAAGAAAGGCACCACACCTTGTTGAGAGTGTGATGAACATCTAAGTTTTCTTTGAAGTTGGGAATTTTTGATAGTTTCTTACCATTGCTCCATTTGAGGCTCTCTAGGCAAGGGAGATCCTATCCGTAGAGAAGGTGCATACTTGAGTGGTCCCATGCTAAACACCTGTTTTGAAGAAGAGTCCATTCCTCGATGGAAGCTCTATGTCTCGGGTCTAAGTCTTCAAACTTGATCCACTAGCCCGTCTCTTGTTTCTAGAGATGTTTCCACTGTTTGAACCCCTTGTTCCATAGCCGCTTAGCCGTTTGGAAGTTTCAAGGCTTAACCACCTTTATGCCGATCGGCAACCAGATAGAGTCATTTTGTCTTATCCTAGCAGCCCACTTCCACTCATCACTCATTCTTATGCATTTTTTGGCTTTGTTCCAACTCTTCCATAAGGAACAAACGAGGTTAAAGCCTTTAGGGGACACCGGGTGGGGGGAGAACAAAAGCATGAGGATCCCCATGTCCTTCCAACGAGGAAGACCAACTAACGTAAGGTCTTTTAAATTTCTGAAGATCAATTTAGCCTAAGAGGACTCTCTATTGCTCCACGCCTTGATAAACCACTTTGCCACCAACTTGTCAGCCAACCCAAGGATATCCAAAATACCCGAGCTGCCTGAGTCTTTCGAGCTAATACAACTTTCCATTTGATTTTGGGAATCCCCCTCCTATTGGGGTCCCCAGTCTATAGGAAGTTTCTAGAGATCCTCTCCACTTTGGCCAATTCTTTCTTCTTTGGTCTCCACCACGAGATAGAGTAAATAGTCGTAGAAAGCATAAATGTGTTGACAACCATGGCACGCCCTGCCAAGTTAGCTTGCATACCTTTCCAATGATTAAGTTTGCTATCCAGATTTGGATAGCACCCTGTTCCACCGTTGGTCCATGGAGATGTTGAAGCCCATCGAAATATCAAGGAGACGGAAGACTTGACCACTAGGGATAACTTGACACCCTCATGATCAATCAACAGTTGGGGTGGAGGTCCACGGATTGCTCTGAAAGAAGTTTTAGGATGGTTGATTTTTGAATAGGATGCCACAAAAAAGGTGTCGAGGCAACTCCAAAACACCTCAATGCAGTTGATATCGTTAAGAACAAAGGCATTCATGTCATCGGCAAAGAGTCTTACAATCATTTGGCCGTGACCAAGAGGTAGGGAAAGACCCTTGAGATTTCCAGCATCCAAGTGATGCTTAAATAGGCGACTAAGGCCATCCGAGGCAATAGCGAAGAGTAGTGGAGCCAATGGGAAGCCTCGCCTGACAGATCTTTTTAAACGTATGGGTTGACAGAGCTTACCATTGATGTTTATTCTCGTTGAAGCGTTTCCGAGTAGAGTGGAAACCATCTTCATGAACTTTTGGCTACATCCAAGATCTTTTAGTGATTAAAGAATAAAGTTCCATTCCAATCTATCATATGCTTTGTCGAAGTCGATCTTACTGAATACTAGATCTTGTGCACACTCCTCCGCAAATGCAAGGCCTTCCCAAATATCGACAATTGCTTCAAGTATAGATCGACCTTTGATAAAACCTTTCTGGTCGTCAAAAAGCCATGACTTTAAATGACAGAGATTCTGTTGGCGATAACTTTGGCTATTATCTTGTATCTAGTTTGGAGCAGGGTAATTGGCTGCCAGTTTTCAATTTTGTTCTTATCTCCCCTTTTGTGAATTAACTTGATGACACCATTATTAAGACACTCAGGGAGGGCACCGAAGGAGAGAGCCTCTTGCCACACCAGACATAGCGGGGTGGTTACCGCATGCTTGAAGGACTTGAAAAACTCATTGGTGAGTCCATCAAGGCCTAGACTTTTTCCATTGGGGAGAGCATCAATAACCTCGATAATTTAATGGAATTGTCAGCCATGTCTTCTTTGTAAAGGTTATCCCCTTGGAGGTTGACCTCATTAATCTCCTTTTTTAGGTTGCAGTACATGTGATTCGAAGGAGAAATGGTCCTAACGTTCCTTGCTAGTGATCTTTCAGGGCTAACTTTCCTCCTATGTCTTACTTCGGTGAACCCTTCTGAATCTGTTTCTTCAACACGAGTGCTCTCTTCTTCCTCCATCAGAGGGGGATGACCCCGAGTGCCTGCTTGAGGGAAATGATATGGGGCCCCATCTGGTTTAAGCTTGTTTTTATTGGTATTTTTCTTTAGGGGGAAGTCTTTGATCCTATGACCTTGGTGCCTGCAATGGAAGCACGCATTGGGCAAATTCTTGTAGGTAATTTCCTGTACCGAGATCTTATCATCACCACAGTTTACGGAGATCTTCGAGGGGAGGACATAGTTCAAGTCCATTTGAACGCAAATTTGGGGGTTCCATGGTGCGATGAAAGAGTATTGTGCACCCTCGTAGATTAAACCCCCAACATCCTCTCTTGAGGCCATCGGTGGATTGATCGGTGAAATGATTTCTCGAGGAAATCCATACAAGAAATATCACAGATTGGGAAGCTTCACCCATAGTGGGTAACGAAGTGGCTTTGACTTGTTTGGAACAAAGTCTGGGGTCCTCTTAAAAAGACATAAGTTGACCGGCCCACCAGCTAGGAGCCGGCTTGTAGGGGCTTGGAAGGCCATCTCTTCATTCTCAAACACTAGAATTAGGTGATTCGTCGATAGGAATTGACATATGCACACAATTATACCATGCGGGAGCCATTCCTTGCACAGCCAAGCTCTCACATTTTCTAGAGGGGGCCTAGGGCCAAAAACTTGACCGATGAGACAAGTTTTCATGAGTTCTTCTTGCTTTGCTGCCACAGACTCCTTGCACAAAGAGACCATCGGAGGTGGGACATTCGAGGGGACAGAGTCCACCTCAAGGGGGCATTGAGACTTGGGAGGAGCCACATTGCTTAGTACCAGAGAAGGAAAGAAGGAAAACATGGAAGCGAGAACCAAAAGCCCTCGCGCGATGAATGAGAGATGTCTCTAGAACTTGTTGTCAAAAGGATACTTCTATTTAAATTCTTTAAACAACACCAAATAACGGGCGCTCCCCCATTATATATTTTAATCTTTGGAAATCTTTAACTCTGGAATTCTCTTTTTGCATAAAGGAAACATTTTATTTTCTATCTCTTTTTCATTATTAAAGCAAACAAAGCAAAGGAAGTCCCGTCGACTACTGCAGCCCCCTGGAGAGCCAAAGTCAACTCAAGCTTCTCAGCATCTCTTGGGATCATCAAACTCGGTCAATGACGGCATGAAAATTGACTACAGCGGGCCCCTCCAATGGTTTTTCTCTCATATGGTTGACTTGCATACATTTCCAATGATTTAGTTTTCTATCCAACTCGGATAGCACCTTGTTCCATCATTGGTCCATTGAGATGTCGAATCCCATCGAAATGCCAAGGAGATGGAAGACTTGACCACTAGGGATAACTTGACACCCCTGATCTAACAAAAATTGGGGTCTAGGTCCGCTGATTGCTCTAAAAGCAGTTTTAGCATTGTTGATTTTTGAACTTGATGCCACACAAAAGCTGTTGAGGCACCACCAAAACACCTCAATGCTGTTTATATTGTTATGCACAAATGCATTCATGTCATTGGCAACGAGTCTCGCAATCATTTGGCCGTGATTTAGAGGTAGGGAAAGACCCTTGAGATTGCTAGCGTCCATGTGATGCTTTAATAGGCGACTAAGTCCATTCGAGGCGATAGCGATGAGTAATGGAGCCAGAGGGCAGCCTTGCCTGATTGAATTTTTTAAACGAATGGGCTCAGAGAGCTTACCGTTGATATTTATTCTAGTTGAAGCATTTCCAAGAAGAGTGGAAACCATCTTCATGAATTTTCGGCTACATCGAAGGTCTTTCAATGATTGAAGAATAAAGTCCCAGTCCAATCTATCATATGCTTTGTCGAAGTCGATCTTAATGAATAGGAGATCTTGTGCACACTCTTCAGCAAATGCAAGGCCTTCCCAAATATCGACAATTGCTTCAAGTATAGATCTACCTTTGATAAAACCTTTCTAGTCCTCACAAAGCCATGACTTTAAATGACAAGAGATTCGGTTGGCAATAACTTTTGCAATTATCTTGTATCCTATTTGGAGGATGGTAATCGGACACCAATTTTCAATTTTGTTCTTATCTCCCCTTTTGTGGATTAACTTGATGACACCATTATTAAGACACTCAGTGAGGGCACCGAAGGAGGAGCCTCTTGCCACACCAGACGTAGTGGGGTGGCCACCTCATGTTTGAAGGACTTGAAAAACTCATTGGTGAGGCCATCAAGACCCAGACTTTTCCCATTGGGAAGAGCATCAATAACCTCAATAATTTCATTCTCGGAAATGTTAGCATCTAGTAGAGAAATCATGTTCTGTGGGATTCTAGATTGAGCAAACCTTGAGATGGTTGCCCTGGAGTCACGCGTGTGGAGGGAAAGAGGAGCCGAGACCTCGAGAAGATGGGTAAAGTGCTCGACGATGATAGATCTATTCTCAAACTTCCGTGCTACATTCGGTTCCATTGCTATCGACCAATAAGGGGATGGAATCCCTAGCTTGTTTCCTTTTGAGGATGTTACACATCTCTTTCGATGGTTTCTCCGCCTTTCCCGCCCACCAATCTTTGAAGAATATTTGAAGATTTTTTCTTTGAACCTCCTCCTCTAATCTTAGTCTTCCCCTGATTTTCAAAAGACCTTATTGACATTGTAAGTTACCTTTGTTCACCTCTTCTTCAAGCCGTGAGAGCCTCGAGTACATTGTTTCTCTTCTTTTTTTCCCGATATCTCTTATCGCGTTTTGAGTCCTGATCAGAATTTTTCGAGTCCTTTCCACCGCACTTCTCCAGCACTTAGCCGGTCCTGTTTCGTCCTGTTTTTTTTTTAATAAAAGGAAGTTCGGCCTTGGCCTATTCTCCCAAACTTTAAGTAAACTAAAGAAGAAAAATTACAAGAGAATGGGAGTAGTGCTCATGGGCCCCCCCTAATCCCACAATGCAGGGGAGGAGAACGGCAAGCTAGAGGGCATTACAAATGAGGCGGACAAAACTATCGTCCCCCTCATGTGGGACACATTTGGGTTTCAACTTCTTATTTTCCAGGAGATAAATACGGTGATGTTTAAACGATGGAGATCTCTTATCTAGAGAGATTATTTTACCTAGAAGAAACAAGGATTTTTCAATCGATCATTCCTTTGGAATTTGTCCAAAATTGACAGCACATCGTTCCCTCCAAATCTTCCAAAGATTCTCGCCCCTGATGGCATTCCGCAACCTCAATGAGCAGCCAACCGCCTTGCCCAATAGTCCCTGTTGCCAATTGATTTGGTTCGTGAGTCTCAATATCCACATCATGTGGTGCCAGATAACGCGGGACTTGGGGCAATCGAAGAAAAGATGAGCTAAATGTTCAATGCACTGATGGCAATGCTTGCACCATGGTGGCACACCATAGATTTTGTTAGCCCTTGCATTGGACCAGATACCCTTATGGAAGATCTGCCACATGAGGACAAACTTTTTGATCTCAATTAGGGGATGCCAAATAGACATTAACTTTAGTTCCCATCGAAGTTTGGTCCAAGAAAGGCACCATCGCTTGTTAAGGGTGTGATGAACGTCTAAGTTCTCTTTGAAGTTGGGAATGCTGGTAGTTTCTTACCATTTCTCCATTTGAGGCCCTCCAGGAAAGGAAGATCCTGTCCACAGAAAAGGTGAGTAGTTGAGCGTTCCCACACTAAACACCTGCCTTGAAGCAGAGTCCATTCCTCGAGGGTTACTCTAAGCCTCGAGTCTAAGTCTTCGAACCTAATCCACTGGCTGGTGTCTTGTTTCCAGAGCTATTTCCACTGTTTGAACCCTTTGTTCCATAGCCGCTTAGCAGTTTGGAGGTTCCAAGACTCAACCCCCCTAATGCCAGAAATCGGGAACTAGATAGAGTCATTTTGTCTGATACCAGCTGCCCACTTCCACTCATCACTGATTCTGATGAATTGTTTGGCCTTGTTCCAACTCTTCCATAGGGAACACACAAGGCTAGAGCCTTTAGGGGACATCGGGTGGGGGGAGAACAAAAGCGTGAGGATCCCTAAGTCCTTCCAACCAGGATGGCCAACTAAGGTAAGGTCTTTCAAGTTTCTGAATATTAGTTTAGCCCAAGAGGACTAACTATTGCTCCAAGCCTTGATAAACCACTTTGCCGCCAACTTATCAGCCAACCCAGCGATATCCAATATACCCAAGCCCCCTGAGCCTTTCGAGCTTATGCAAGTTTCCCATTTGATTTTGGGAATCCCCGTCCTATTAGGGTCCCCAGTCCATAGGAAGTTTCTATAGATTCTTTCCACTTTGGCCAACTCTTTCTCCTTAGGTCTCCAACACGAGAAAAAGTAAATAGTCGTAGAAAGCATAAATGTGTTAACAACCATTGCACGCCTTGCCAAGTTAACTTGCATACCTTTCCAATGACTTAGTTTGCTATCCAGTTTGGATAGCACCAGTTCCACCGTTGATCTATTGAAACGTCAAAGCCCATCAGAATACTTAGGAGACGGAACACTTGAACTCTAGGGATAACTTGACATCTGTGATCTAACAACAATTGGGGTGGAGGGCCACGGGTTTCTCTGAAAGCAGTTTTAGCATGGTTGATTTTTGAATTTGATGCCACACAAAAGGTGTCAAGGCAACTCTAGAATACCTCAATGTTGTTCATATCGTTATGTACAAAGGCATTCATGTCATCGGCAAAGAGTCTCACAATAATTTGGCCATGAGCAAGAGGTAGGGAAAGCCCCTTGAGATTTCTTGCATCCATGTGATGCTTTAATAGGCGACTGAGGCCATCCAAGGCAATAGCATAGAGTAGTGGAGCCAGTGGGCAGCCTTGCCTGATAGATCTTTTTAGATGTATGGGCTCGGGGAGCTTTCCATTAATATTTATTATCGTAGAAGAATTCCCAGAAGAGTGGACACCATCATCGTGAACTTTTGACTGCATCCAAGGTCTTTCACTGATTGAAGAATAAAGTCCCATTCCAATCTGTCATATGATTTGTCGAAGTCGATCTTTATGAATACCAGATCTTGTGTAGACTCCTCAGCAAACTCAAGGCCTTCTGAAATATCAACAATTGCTTCAAGTATAGATCTACCTTTGATAAAACCTTTCTGATCCTCACAAAGCCATGACTTTAAATGAAAAGAGATTCTATTGGCGATAGCTTTGGCAATAATCTTGTATCCAGTTTGGAGCATGGTAATTGGCCGCCAGTTTTCAATATTGTTCTTATCTCCCCTTTTGTGAATTAACTTGATGATGCCATTATTATGACACTCAGGGAGGGCAGCGAAGGAGAGCGCCTCTAGCCACACCATACGTAGTGGGGTGGCCACCATGTGCTTGAAGGACTTGAAAAACTCATTGGTGAGGCCATCAGGACCTGGACTTTTTCCGTTAGGAAGAGCATCAATAACCTCAATAATTTTGTTCTCAGAAATGTTAGCTTCGAGTAGAGAATTCATGTTCTGTGGGACTCTAGCTTGAGCTAGCCTTGAGATGGTAGCCATGCAATCATGCCTGTGTGAGGAAAGAGGAGTCGAGACCCCGAGAACATGGGTAAAGTGCTCGACGATGATAGATCTATTCTCAACTTCCGAGCTACATTCGATCCCATTGTTATCGACGAAGAAGGGGATGGATTCCCTAGCTTGTTTCCCTTTGAGGATGTTCCACATTTATTTCGATGGTTTGTCGGCCTTCCCCGCCCACTAGTCTTTGAAGAATATTTGAAGATTTTTCCTTTGAACCTCCTCCTTTAATCTTAGTCTTCCTCTGATTTCCAGAAGCCCTTGCTGGCATTGCAAGTTACCTTTGTTTACTTCTTCTCCACGTCATGAGAGCCTCTGATAAACCATTTCTCTTCTTTTTTTTTTAATATCTCTTATAGCCTTATGAGTCCTGATCAGAATTTGTCGAGTCTTTTCCACCGCGCTTCTCTAGCACTTAGCTGGTTCATTATAGTAGGCAAAGGTCTCCGCCCACACAGTGGAAATTTCTTGGTGGACAGAGGGGAGGGAAAACGATGTCTGACAAGCATGAAACCAAGGAGCTTTTCGGAGCATGGTAATCTTTTTGAAAGAAAGAGTAATCGGGTAGTGGGCCAAGATATTCAGGTCCATGTGTTGGGAAATCAAAGGAATGCCCCACTAGATGATGGTGTTTTGGTCGATGTAACATCTATCAAGTCTTGCTTTCCTCAAAGAGTCCCCCAATTGGAGATTAGACCAGGAGAACCCCTTCATGTCTTTCACCTCGACTAGGTCGAGATGGGCTTGATTTTATCCCATATCTCTTTCTCATGACCGTCAATAATTTTCCCTTTGTTATTCCATCGGTCCTCTCGAAACTCAACCATGTTGAAGTCCCCACAAATCAGAACATTGTGTGAGAGGGAGTCGAGGGAAGCCCAAGTGTCAATTCTATCAGCCACTACATTAGGGGCATAAATTGAGACCACACTGAACTGATTAGGGGACCCAAAAGATGCAGCAATCCAACGATGATTCTGATCTTCACAAGTCGAGGTCAATCTGTCGGACCAGAAGTGACTAATACCAATTGCAGCACCCTTGCCCCCCTAGGGTGCAAAGTGGAGAACCAAAGGTGGTTCCAAGAGATACGGTTAAGCTGTTTCTGGAGATCCTCTACATCGATTTTAATCTCTTGCAAAAAGATAAAGTCTGGGTTGGGACACTTGTCTTTGAACCACTGACCAATAATCGCCGCTCTTGAGGGGTCAGACAAACCCCTAACGTTTAGCAATGTGATTTTCATTAATGATGGTTGCCCTCTTTTGAGGGGAGGTACTTGATCTTTATTTTTCTTGTGATCTTTTTTCCTCCCAACTTCTTGCTTTATGATCCATTACTTGAGCGGGCTCCTCCAAGGCATGCCTGATGGTTATTTCCCTTTTAGCTTTGACTTTTGCTGCGGTAAGCTTGGCATAAAAATCGGAAGAGTAGAACCAAGGAAGCAGCTTTCACTGTCTGGGTTGTCTTCATTGCTAGTAGTGAAGCCTTCCTCTTTACTCGTGGTGTAACCTTCTTGGTTGTCTTCTTTGCTCGTAGAGCACCCAAGTGTATTATTAGCAAGGTCTTCTTCAAAATGGTTATCCCTTGGGAAGTCAATCTCATTAATCTCCTTTTCTAGGTTACAATTCATGTTATTCGAGGGAGCAATGGTCACAACATTCCTAGCTGTTGATCTTCGAGGGCTAACTTTCCTCCTACGTCTTACTTCGGCGAATCCTTCTGAATCCATCCCTGCGACAGGAGTGCCCTCTTCTTCCTCCATTGGAGGCAGATGACCTTGAGTGCCAGCTTGAGGGAGAGAATCATGGGCCCCATCTAGTTTAAACTTGTTTTTATTGGTACTTTGCTTCAAGGGTCAATCTTTGATCCTATGACCTTGGTGCCCGCAACGAAAACACGATGTCGGAGAGAATTTATTACTCTTAAAATATTTCAAAAATTAAAAGATTATTTGATTGATATAAGTTTGGTTAAATTATGAAATTTTTGACTAATGTTTGATTTTAATTTCTACACGAAAAGAAGTTTGCTGAATATTATCAGGATGGGAAGTATTTATTAAGGGTATAGATGAAAAGTCATGGGTTAATTAAGGGGTTTTCTATGTTTTGAAAGTAAATTCAAGGGTAATTAAGGGTTAACTATAGGTTCTGATCATGTTTTATAGGATTTTAGAAAAATTACAAGGGTAATTAAGGGCTAAATGTATGTTTTCATCATGTTTTATAGGGTTCTAGTTTCATTTCAAGGTTATTTAAGGGTAAATAAATAGATCTAGAGGGTTATGGAAGGGTAGAAGATATGTTTAAGGGTTAGTTGTAGTTAGTTAACATGATTTGAAGTTAATTGAAGGGTAAACCTAAGGTTAAATGAATAATTAAGTAAGTTTTAGTCTAAAAATGAATTATTAATAGGGCAAATATAGCAAAAGAAACCTTAGCAAAAATATTTCAAATAAAAAATATATTAATTATTTATTTCCACTAAGCTTATGATAATAAATAAACTTATTGATGGGTTAAATTAATTTTATTCTAAAGTTTGGTATTTATTCTAAAGTATTTAAATGAATAAAAAAGAAGTGAAAAGTTGTATTTAAGTCTAAAGTTATGGTCCAATAAATATTTAATTGTATGGTTCTTGTTGGAGTGATGTGGAGTTGAAGAGAAGTTAATTTAGGTAGCATGGATCAGTTATCTAAAGGAAAATGTGGGCTATGGTGGGCTACTCTCATCTATTTAAAGAGGGGAGTACATACTCACAAGCTCATGTGATTTTCAGGTACTTACTTTTTGCTCTAGACTATAGTCAAATTTTGCACATAGTTTTATGACAGTTCTCTGATAGGAGGAGAGAGAAGGCCATCTCTCTTGCTTTTGTCCTTCAATGTATAGAAAGCAATTTTTTTTGTCTTGGGAATTGATCCAACGAACGCAGACAAGGAGGAGGGGCGTTTGTTTTTTTTTCCTCTTCTTCAATTTACTGGCATTTGTTTCTTTATCCTTCTTTTTCAAATCTTTCTTCTCTTGTCCTTTTCTTCCTTCTCCCTCTTCTTTGATATATGTATTTTTCTTATCCTATCTCTTCTCCCTCTCCCTCCCTTTCTCTGCCGGCGGCGCAACAGAGCTGCACGCGCAGCAAAGAGAGAGAGAGAGAGAGAGAGAGAGAGAGAGAGAGAGAGAGAGAGAGAGAGAGAGAGAGAGAGAGAGAGAGAGAGAGAGAGAGAGAGAGAGAGAGAGAGAGAAAGAGAGAGAGAGACTAGAGTTTAGATTTTTTTTAATATATATCATATATATTTATCCCTCCTTCCCTCCCTCTGCAGCCTACCGAGGGTGCAGCAGTCGCAGAAGAGAGAGAAAGAGAGAGAGAGAGAGAAAGAAAGAGAGAGAGAGAGAAAGAGAGAGAGAGAGAGAAAGAGAGAGAGAGAGTTATATTTTATTTTATTGTTTTATATTATGTTTTTTTAAATATTTTATGTTTACTTAATATATATATTATATGGTTATTTTATATATTAATATAAACAGTATTTAATAATTTTATAATAGAGTTTTATGACTTGGTTATTTTATATATTAATATAAACAGTATTTAATAATTTTATAATAGAGTTTTATGACTTTAATATTTAATTATGAAAAAGAATATGTATTTATGTATGAGAAATTATATGTATTTAAGTATGTGTATGCATGAATATTTATATAAGAATATATGTATTTGTTTTTAATATAAGTATTTCTGTATGTGTGTGAATGAATGTTTTTTATATGATAAATATATATGTTTCAATTTATGTTTATGTGTTAATATATGTATCAGTATATATGTATATGCATTTATTTATGTGCGTGCATGTGATAATTTATGTCTTAATTATATAAGTATATATGATTATGTATTTATGTATGTATGTATGTATGTGTGTGTGAACGTATTTTAGGTTAGGTTCATTATATCTTAATATATAGTCTTTAAGTCTGCTTGTTGGAATGAATGGTTTTATTATGAATGACATGTAGGTTATGAAAGGATATGCATGTATGTTTATTTAATTAACTTGATTTTATATATATGTGTTTTGCATTCCTAACCTTCTTTTTATGAGTTTGAGGTTACCAAAAGGGGGGTCCATTTAGCTTCTAACCTTACCTTCCTCTAAGATTCCATTTCATTATCTAAACTTTTCCTTATCCATTCACTTATCCTAACCATTCTTAGCTTATCCTTTCCTTTCTTACCCTTAACCCAAGCTTCTTCAACCCTTAGCTTGATAGAAACCTATTAGAAATGCATTTAGTAAATGCATATACCCATGTTAGATATTGTTAAGAGATAAGTTCATTTACCCATGTATCATGATAGGCATGAATTGTACCCATGTTAGTGCATGAACCCATGCTAGTTGTCAGTGCATATACCCATGTATGCTTTTAGTGCATGTTAGTGCATGATAGGTATGTAAGTACATATTAGACATGACAGTGTATGTTCACATGTTATTAGATGGTAAGTAATGAATGTATATGTTAGGTAGTACATGTTAGAAGTAAGGGATGTTAATGCATGTAAGTTAAGATAGTGCATATTAGATGATAGGATATGCATGTAAATGATACATATGTTTATGAATGTTAGATGTATGTTAAGTGCATGAATATGGTTTTGCATATAAATGTATATTTAGCTAATGCATGTTACAAGTTTATCCATGTTAGTTCATGCATGTCAATTAATGTATATACTTTAGATGTTATGTGTATATAATGTATGCATGCATGTTGATAATGATTGCATGTATGTATGCATGCCATGCATGTTTGCTTGTTGCATGTTAATGTATGCATGTTTATGCATGGTTATTAGTGCATGTATGTATGTTGTATGCATGTTCATTTAGTGCATGTGCCTGAGTGTATGTGTGTAAGCGTGTAAGGTAGTATATGCACGTTCATATATATGTAAGTTATGTAGACATGTTTATGCATGTATGTGTGCATGTCATGTATGTATGCATGAATATGTATGATATGCATATGTGTGTTATTGTAATTCATCTATGCATGTGTGTGTCATGTATATATGCATGTTCATTTATGTCATAGTGTGCATGTATGCATGATCATTTATGCATGTGCATGAGAGTTATGTTAGTGCATGTATGTTTTGCATGTGTGTTTGTGAATGTATGATTATGTGTGGTATGCGTGTCATTTATGTTAAGTGTATGTATATGCATGTAATGCATGTTAGCTTATATAATATGTTTAAATATGTATAAGTAAATGAAACAATGTACTTATATGAATGATAATTTATGTATGTTAAAGTAATTGTATGAATGTATTATTTTGTAATATGTATGTTTAAATAAATGAATTAACTAAGTTTGTTTTAAGATTTTAATGAGTGTAATTATTTTATAAATGCATACTAATATTTCTCATGTGATTTTCAGATGTGATTTTCTGAAGAATTGCAGCCCTGTTGATGAACTGAAGATTTGCAGCGAAAAGAATTACTTAGTTTAAACTATTGATTAGCTTGTATAGGTTATTCATTAAGCTTGGATAGGTTATCATTTTATGACATTATCTCATAAGTGTGTATAGGAATTTGATCATTAATCTAGTGTCATTTTCAACTTATGTCTAAAGAGGCTTCTTCAAGTAGTTCCTTTCTACCTCCAGCTACATTTGAGTTATTATTTCCTAAACCAGTTGAAGAATTTGAAGAGTTAGTTAAAAATAAGATAGTTAAAGAAACTTTGCATGATCCTAATAGAACTTTACATTTACTTTCCACTGTTCCACCTAGCATTGAGAATAGTGAAGAACTTTTCCCACCAACTGTAGATAGAAACGACGATAATTTTCAAGAAGATTCAAACGAAACTGAAAGCATTAAAGATCAAGTAGTTAGTGAAAAACTTATCTCACCATCTTATTTTGACGCTATAGAAAGATATAGGAACGCTTTGCCCTACGGACCTTAGGAAAAGTTATACTTGTTCTACATAGTCACCCAGCGTGCGCCGTTAGCGAGACGACTCAATTGATCTGCTAGTCCTCAGAAATCGCTCCCACATTTTGAACCTGACGTGAATCAACGGCACAGCGGGACAGGTATAAAAACTTTTCCTTTTCTTGCATATGCATTAGCTTGGTTTAGACGACGTGGTTGCGGCAGCTTGAGGTGGTGATCGTGCAGAGGCAGATAATACAAACCTTGTAATTCCCTGGTTGTTGAGGGCTGAGCTTATGCTCTGAGCGCCTCCACGGGAATAGGCAAGTAGTAAACCTCATCTCTACACCCTTACCATCAAGATTTTGAAGAAAAACGTTTGCACTCACAACACTTAGATTTTTGTATTAGGCATTTATTGCTCAACAAATGTAACTTGAAAATTTCACATGCACTCTAGCTTCTGCTCCAATTGTCAGGTGTCAGGTATGTTTTCTTAACTTGCATCTGTTTGTGACTATTTAAGTAGGATTTTAGGAAAGTTTAAGATAGTAGGAATTGCTAGATATAAATTTCATTTCATTTGAAAGCTAGAATTTATTTTCATTAAGATAGTAGGAATTGTTAGATTTAAATTTCATTTCATTTGAAAGTTAGAGTTTATTTTCATTAAAATAGTAGGAATTGTTAGACTCAAAAAGAATTCTTATTTAAAAGATAGTATTTTAAGATTATTTGATTAGTACAATTTTAATTAAAACAATCAAAAAGAAATTTATTTGAAAAGTTAGTATCTAGATTTCATTGTTAAGGATTGTTAGAATAGCATAATTTAGTTTGAAAACTCATTAAGAATTTTCTTTGGAAAGTTAGCATTTATTTTTCAAGACTTGTTTAAAAGTTTTAAATTTAAGTAAAGTTGGAATCAGGTAACTTAGTTAGTTTGGTAAGGGAACAGAAATCTAAAGTTCAAGAAGAAGTTAAGGATTATATTAAGAAACTTAGGTCTAGTTCTAACATACATATCAAAATGGATGAGTTATTTAAAAATATGATGTCAGAAACTCAAGGCCAAAAAGTAGTAGAAGCTATGCTAAAAGAAAAAGGTAAATTTACTGGAGTTAACACAACTAATTACTTAGACACTTTGAAGACCTAGCAAAACTACATGGTTTGCCAATTGATAAATGGGTAGCATTTTTAGTAAGACTTGCAATAGGTTCAGCCATTAGTGTTATAGAACCTCATAAAGCACTTGCATGGGAAGAATTTAAAAAACAAATGCATAAAGAATTTTACTTAGAAGATTTTAGTCAACACAGTAGGGAGGGATTTATGAAGTGGCTTAGCACTCCCAAAACCCAAATATCTCTTACACAATTACATGGGGAATTTATGAAGAGATTTTCACAATTACCTGAACAAGATAGGACTGCACTTACTCCAGATATAGTACTTTATTTCCTAAAAGTTTTCCCTACAGACATTAGAAGTGAAGTAGAAAGAAGACTAGAGGAACCTGGAAAAAGATATGGTTTAACAGAGGACTAGGGGGTACTTAAACAAGTAGTTGAAGTTGTAGCACAAATGAAATAGATGCAATCATTATTATATGATATGAATTTAAGTTTTCCAAGAGTAGGACCAACTTCTCAAAATCCTAAAATCAATATAAACTCTAGTTTAACTGAACAAGCATCAACATCTAAAGTGCCTAGTGAGTTACAGTTTGAAATACTATTTAATAAACTAGATAATATGATGCAAATGCATACGAACATATCTAAGAAAGTGGCAACACTTCAAAACACAGTTCATTCCTTAGTTAGTCAAGATAGAACAATTCTAGGTCCTCAGTTTACTCATGCCCCACAAATGAATCCTATACCTATAGCACCTGTAACGAATCAACCAATAGCTCCGAATCAACTAGTAGCTCAGAATAATGAACAAAGAGGCGCACCCACCCGACGATGAGTTTGGTGTGACTCCACTGAACATATGTCTTATGCCTGTGAATCATTAAAAGAGGAAAAAGAAAGAAAACTAGTTATTGATATTGATAAAAAACTATGTGACTATCACACCCACCTCACTCTAGCTGTAAATTGGGGAAAAGGTGGAATGCAAAAACTATATGAAAATATATCAGAAGCACAAAGAAGCTCATCTGGGGTTAGATTAGAATGCGATGAAAGTGATTTAGATGATGATACATCAAAAGAAACCAAAAATTATTCAATAGAAGCATTGATAAAAGCTAGAGATGATATAATGAACAAAACTACATGGAACTCACCTATAGATAATTTCTCTATCTTCTCACATATTGCAAATGTGGAAGAAAAGAGAAAAAGGGATGAAACGCAAGATTTAGATGAGTCTAATCAAAGAGTAACTAGAAAACAATTAAGAAAAGAACCTAAAAATATACAATTTAATGAAAATATAAATTTAGATCCAATTAAGCAGAAAAGAAGAGATATACGGGAGGGCAAACAACCAGAGACATCAAACAAACCTAATGAATTAGAATCAAAGACTAATGAAGAAATAGAAAAAAATAAGGAAAAAACCAAGAAACCCAAAAGAATTCCAAAAGCTATTTTAACTTCAGAACTTGAACAAAAAAATGAAACAAAGGAAATACTGTATGATATTCTTTTAAAAATTCAAGTGATTATGTCACTTGAACAATTATTTACTATAGCTAAATTAGAATTTAAAGATAACTTTATTAAGATGATTAAAAGAAAACGATTTCCCTTAAATACTGATACTGAAATGCATGACAATATAGATGTAACTCATATTTCTAAAGATTCCTTTTCTTCTGATTCTGATGATGAAGAAGAATGTGAAGGATATGTTAATAAAAAAATTTTAGGACCTATACTTCCAGATAATATACAAGAAAAATCTGAAAGCAATTACAAAAAGAGTTTTTGGGCCAGGGGAACACCAGAAATCAAAGTAAATTTAGGAGATAGGAAAAATTCTTGTAGAGCTTTAGCTTTACTAGATTTAGGCTCAGAAATAAACGTAATATCAAAAGAATTATATGATAAATTTAGATGGCCTATAGATAAACAGCATGGGTGGATTATGAGAACAGCATACAACGGATGTGGTGCACTTCTAGGAGCATGTTCCAACATTCCAATTTCAATAGGTGGAATAAGTTAAACATTTCATTTTTTCATACAAGATAACTGTTCTTATGAAATTATCTTAGGACAACCCTTTATATGTGAAACTCGTATGGAAACAAAAATAATGGACAATGGATCTGTGTATGCTAGATTTAGATCAAAAGATGACTTACAATCTTTACAAGTAATGACTATTAACCCAAACCATATTAGAAATAGAGAACAAATTAGGAAAACACCTATCAGATCACAAGAGAAAATGCACGAGAGTCATCTACCTCTTAGTGATTCTGGAACATACTTTGATCAAAATTTTTACTAGACACCATTGTTGAGCGAGACAACAGTGGTAACTGGTTTGATATCTCGCATAAATGTGTAAATAAAATAGAAAATGTTTCTGTTTATTTTTCATCTTCAAAATTACAAATTCTAAATAATAAAGATATTCCTAGAAAAACAATAAAAAAATATAAAATATATTTTAAAGATAAAGGATATATATCTAAAACTGAAAATATTGAAAATATAATTGAAACTTCTTTTTCCTCTACTTTAATTGATGAAATTGACGAAACCTTACATGATGAAAAAAATATTAAACGTTATTCTTTTAAACTCAATAAATGAATATGATTTTATTTCAAAATTTGTTTCTGATTTTCATGAAGCTCAAATTAATACAAAGTATAAAACAGTAGATAAAAAAGTGAAACTCGTAGCTCAAGCCTTACCTAAAGGAAGTGATCTGAAAATTAAACAAGTATCTAACGATCCTATCTTACATGACATGTCTAAAATAGGTCATAAATTTAATGAAGAAACTATTAAATTAATAAAAATAGGAAATGAAGATTCTTTTTTATTACCAACTGAACGTGAATTATTTCGTGAAATGATTAAAAAACATGGTAGAGCTTTTTCTCTTTATCCTCAGGAAATAGGATGTGTTGACCCTAGAATAGTTTCTCCTATGATCATATTTACTGTAGCCCATATACCTTGGAATCTTTGCCCTATACCAGTTCCAAAGGCTCATTTACTTGAGCTAATGAAACTGCTTAAGGAGAAGATGAAAATGAAAATATTAGAACCTTCCTCTGCACCTTATTCTAATAGATGGTTTACTGTTCCTAAAAAGAATGGTAAACTTAGATTTATTCAAGACTTACAACCCGTAAATAAAGTTACTATTAGGAACGTGGGAACCGGCCCTATTGTAGGAGAATTTATCGAAGCTTTTGCCGGGCATTCTATCTACTCTATGGGTGACTTATATTTAGGATATGACCAGTTTCAGCTTGCTAGTGAAAGTAGAGATATGACCACGATGAAGACTCCTTTAGGATTAGTTTGTATGTGTACTCTTCCTCAAGGAGCTACAAATTCGGTAGCACATATGATGAACGCCGTGAATAGAGTTCTTCATGACTTTATTCCTAATGTGACCATGCCGTTTATAGATGATATCCCAATTAAAGGATGTGAAGAAAAAGAAAAAGTCGAGACATTAGATTCATTAGGATGTAGGAAGTTTGTAGCTAATCATATTTTAGATTGTGAAAAAATTCTAAAAAGATTTGAAGAAGTAGGATTAACTTTTTCTATAGAAAAATCAGTTTTTGGAGTTAATGAAGTTTTAATTGTAGGACATTTATGTGGTTATTACGGTCGTAGGCGTTATCCTCAAAAAGTAGATGCTATTAATAAACTATCTGAAACTTGTAAAAACATTAGTGAAGTTAGACGTTTCTTAGGAGCATGTGTATTTTATGCAATTTGGATTCCGCATTATGCCCATATAGCTAATCCATTGTATGATTTACTTAGGAGAAATAGAAAATTTAAATGGACTGAAACTCATGTTAAAGCGATGAAAAACTTAAAAAATTTGCTTTCTAATGCACCTGTTTTAAAAGGTGTAGATTATTCAAATAATAAATCGATTATTTTAACTGTAGATACTAGTCCTATAGGAATAGGATGGGTAATAGGTCAAGATGATAGTGAGGAAAATAGATATGCTATTAGATTCGGAGCTAAAATTTTGCATGAAACTCAAAAGAATTATCCTCAAATAAATCGTGAATTATGGGGTTTAGTTACTGCGTTGAAAACTGATAAAGAGTATTTTATAGGAGCTAATGTCATCATAGAAACAGATTGTTTACCTTTAATAGGAATGATTACTAATTGTTCTTCTCCTGATATAGCTATGTTAAGATAGATATCATATATTAAGTTTATTAATCCTATTTTAAATCATATTTCGGGTAAAATTAACTCTGTAGCAGATATGCTTTCTAGGGCTAAATTTGAAGATGATGAATTGACTAAAACTGATTTAAATGTAATTAATTATATTTCTCATGTATATGTATATGAAAAATTTAATGAAAATGAGTATGAAGGGATTTGGTATGATATAGGTTATTATCTTAGTACTCTAAAGCAATTACCTATTTGGTCAGTTAATAGATTTAGAGATATCAGAAAACGTGCGTTTATTTTTTTCCTAAAAGATGGTTTTATTTGGCGACATGCTAAAGGGAAAATTAGATATCGACAGCGAGTTTTAGGAAATAAAAAACTGCAAAATAGAGTTATGATAGATATGCATGAGAATCTTTGGGCAGGTCATAAAGGCTTTTACGCAACTTATGATAAAATTAGAGAAGCTTACTGGTGGCCGGATATGTATGTGAATATACGTGACTTTGTTAGTACTTGTACTACATGTCAGGTACATTCGTCAGTTAGGCATTGAGAACCTTTGCACCCTACTGACCCTCATTGTATTCATTACAAGTGGGTACTTGATTTAGTGACCATGCCTAAAGGATTAGATAAGATGAGATATATAGTTTTAGCTAGAGAAGACCTGACTAATCATGTAGAAGGTAGAGCTCTTCGAACGAAAACTACTTATAACATATGTAAATTTTTGCTAGAAGAAGTTATTAGTAGATTTGGCTATGTAGAGAAGATAGTGGCAGATAGGAGAGAGTTAGATGCTAGAGAGGCTAGAGAATTCTTTGACCAGCATGGGATTCGTCTGTCTCTCACTACTCCTTATAATCCGGAGTCTAATGGTAAGATTGAGAGGGGTCATCCCTCTATTGTGAAGGCAATTTCTAAGGCCTGCAATGGTGATACGATGCAGGATGACGTATACTAGGTCTACAGGATTTATGCCTGCAGAAGTAATGTACTGTCAAAAACCGATTTTTCCTATCCAGTCCCAGATTATTTCATGGACAACACTTCCGTGGAATAATGAGATGACTCGTGAAGATCTGGTTTTTGTTAGGATTATGCAGTTAAATATAGGTAATAAAATGATTGAAGAAGCTGTTCAAAAAATTAAAAATTCACGTCTTAAAAATAAAATCTATTTTGATAAAAAACATAGACTTAGACCTTGTACTATAGAAGTAGATGACTGGGTTTTAGTTTATGATAGCACTTTTGATACTCAGTATGATGCTAGGAGAAAGTTAATTAAGAGATGGTTTGGACCGTATGTAGTTGTGACTGTATTTGAAAATGGTACATTTAAACTTAGAGAATTTGGTGGTTCTTTGTTGAAGAATTTGATTGCAGGAAAAAGAGTTAAACTATTTAAAAAGAGAAATAATGAAGAATATGAAATTGAAGAAATTGATGATGATGATGATGCTGATGAAAATGAAGATGATGATTAAAATATCAGGTGAAACAGTTTTGATTAAAGATTCTTTGATTTTTTGTGTATATGCATGGCATTACTGCATGGATTAAAAGGATATGTTCGAATTTATTTAAAAACAACTCAAATAGAATTAAGATGTAGAAATATCTGAAATATTTATGATTGAAACATAAAAACTCGTATTTATATGAACTGAATCAGAAAGTTAAATAGAAATTTTGGAATTGGAAGCTTGTAGATGAAAAGGTAGCCTTATTTTGAATACATGTATATGCTTAAAATTTTATCCATTAGTATATGGGATTTTGTATTCTGCTATTTATTTCTTATGAGATCTGACCTCTAAATGAAATTAAAAAACAATGAAAAAAAAATAAAACTTCATACCCAATTAGCATATATGTATGTGTTCGTTGTTGGTGTGCTATGTTGGGCTAGTAGGCGGTTGGACCAACCTTGGTCTAGTGATCAAGGCCACGAGCTGACGCTAGTTTCATCATAGGCTCAGCCTATATGTTGTCATGCGCCTGCATGGGTCGATAGGCGGGTGGAGTTACTCTCGTCGAGCGACCAGAGCCATGAGCTGATGTCGATTTCATGTAGGGCTGACATAGTGTTGTCGTGCGCTATGTCGGGTTGGTAGACAAGTGGAATAAACTTGGCCGGGTGGACAAGTCCAGGCGTCGCAGCCAATTTCGGCATAGGCCGATTTGTGAAAATTAAAGAAAAAGCTAAGTTGGGATGAAGTAAAAAAATTAAAAAAAAGAAAAATGATATAAAAAAAAGCAACGAAAAGAGAGTCAGACCATAGGAAATAAAAGTAGGAGGCATATTATTCTGTTACCTGATGAGAAAATTTTTTGTATATGTTGTTATACAAGATAAATTACTTATTCCAAGCAAGTGACATGAACAGAAGGACTATAAAACTTATGATTTATTCTTATAAATGCATCTTTAAATGTGGATTCAGAAATATGATAAGATATTTTTATAACTTATATCTACTTTCTGTTTTTTTAAATGATTTGTGCTAATCTTTTTAATTGCATAATGTTTGAATGCATGATGAAATAAAATTTTGAAAAAACTAAAACTTATTTTCAAAAGAATTTAATATGTTCCACTTGAATCTGCAGGTTGGCTTATCAGGATGATGTGCAGGTTTAGTGGGGGTAGATGTTGGAGAGAATTTATTACTCTTAAAATATTTCAAAAATTAAAAGATTATTTGATTGATAAAAGTTTGGTTAAATTATGAAATTTTTGACTAATGTTTGATTTTAATTTCTACAGGAAAAGAAGTTTGCTGAATATTATCACGATGGGAAGTATTTATTAAGGGTATTATTTAAGGGTTAGTTGCAGTTAATTAACATGATTTGAAGTTAATTGAAGAATAAACCTAAGGTTAAATGAATAATTAAGTAGGTTTTAGTCTAAAAATGAATTATTAATAGGGCAAATATAGCAAAAGAAACCTTAGCGAAAATATTTCAAATAAAAAATATATTAATTATTTATTTCGAGTAAGCTTATGATAATAAATAAATTTATTGATGGGTTAAATTAATTTTATTCTAAATTTTGGTATTTATTCTAAAGTATTTAAATGAATAAAAAAGAAGTGAAAGGTTGTATTTAAGTCTAAAGTTATGGTCCAATAAATATTTAATTGTATGGTTGTGAGTATTTTTTAGAAAAAGAATTAGGAGAAAATCCCACGCCTATTTTTCTTGTTGGAGTGATACGGAGTTGAAGAGAAGTTAATTTAGGTAGCATGGATCAGTTATCTAAAGGAAAATGTGGGCTATGGTGGGCTACTCTCATCTATTTAAAGAGGGGAGTACGTACTCACAAGCTCATGTGATTTTCAGGTACTTACTTTTTGCTCTAGACTATAGTCAAATTTTGCACATAGTTCTATGACAGTTCTCTGAGAGAGGAGAGAGAAGGCCATCTCTCTTGCTTTTGTCCTTCAATGTATAGAAACCAAATTTTTTTTGTCTTAGGAATTGATCGAACGCAGACAAGGAGGAGGGGTGTTTGTTTTTTTTTTCCTCTTCTTCAATTTACTGGCATTTGTTTCTTTATCCTTCTTTTTCAAATTTTTCTTCTCTTGTCCTTTTCTTCCTTCTCCCTCTTCTTTAATATATGTATTTTTCTTGTCCTATCTCTTCTCCCTCTCCCTCCCTTTCTCTATCGGCGGCGCAACAGAGCTGCGCACGCAGCAGAGAGAGAGAGAAAGAGAGAGAGAGAGAGAGAGAGAGAGAGAGAGAGAGAGAGAGAGAAAGAGAGAGAGAGAGAGGGAGAGAGAGAGAGAGAGAGAGTTTAGATTTTTTTTTGTTTTATATATCATATATATTTATCCCTCCTTCCCTCTCTCTACAGCCTGCCGACGGCGCAGCAGCCGTAGAAGAGAGAGAAAGAGAGAGAGAGAGAGAGAAAGAAAGAGAGAGAGAGAGAGAAAGAGAGAGAGAGAGAGAGATAGATAGAGAGAGAGAGAGAGTTATATTTTATTTTATTATTTTATATTATGTTTTTTTTAATATTTTATGTTTACTTAATATATATATTATATGGTTATTTTATATATTAATATAAACAGTATTTAATAATTTTATAATAGAGTTTTATGACTATAATATTTAATTATGAAAAAGAATATGTATTTATGTATGAGAAATTATATGTATTTAAGTATGTGTATGCATGAATATTTATATAAGAATATATGTATTTGTTTTTAATATAAGTATTTCTGTATGTGTGTGAATGAATGTTTTTTATATGATAAATATTTATGTTTTAATGTATGTTTATGTGTTAATATATGTATAAGTATATATGTATATGCATTTATTTATCTGCGTGCATGTGATAATTTATGTCTTAATTATATAAGTATATATGATTATGTATTTATGTATGTATGTATGTATGTATGTATGTATGTATGTGTGAAAGTATTTTAGCTTAGGTTCATTATATCTTAATATATAGTCTTTAAGTATGCTTGTTGGAATGAATGGTTTTATTATGAATGACATGTAGGGTATGAAAGGATATGCATGTATGTTTATTTAATTAACTTGATTTTATATATTTGTCTTTTGTATTCCTAACCTTCTTTTTATGAGTTTCAGGTTACCAGAAGGAGGGTCCATTTAGCTTCTAACCTTACCTTCCTCTAAGATTCCATTTCATTATCTAAACTTTTCCTTATCCATTCACTTATCCTAACCATTATTAGCTTATCCTTTCCTTTCTTACCCTTAACCCAAGCTTCTTCAACCCTTAGCTTGGTAGAAACCTATTAGAAATGCATTTAGTAAATGGATATACCCATGTTAGATATTATTAAGAGATAAGTTCATTTACCCATGTATCATGATAGGCATGAATTGTACCCATGTTAGTGCATGAAACCATGCTAGTTGTTAGTGCATATACCCATGTATGATTTTAGTGCATGTTAGTGCATGATCGGTATGTTAGTACATATTAGACATGACAGTATATATTCACATGTTATTAGATGGTAAGTAATGAATGTATATGTTAGGTAGTACATGTTAGAAGTTAGGGATGTTAATGCATGTTAGTTAAGATAGTGCATGTTAGATGATAGGATATGCATGTAAATGATAGATATGTTTATGAATGTTAGATGTATGTTAAGTGCATGAATATGGTTTTGCATATAAATGTATATTTAGCTAATGCATGTTAGAAATTTATCCATGTTAGTTCATGCATGTCAATTAATGTATATACTTTAGATGTTATGTGTATATAATGTGTGCATGCATGTTGATAATGATTGTATGTATGTATGCATGCCATGCATGTTTGCTTGTTGCATGTTAATGCATGTATGTTTATGCATGGTTATTAGTGCATGTATGTATGTTGTATGCATGTTCATTTAGTGCATGTGCTTGAGTGTATGTGTGTAAAGGTGTAAGGTTGTATATGCATGCTCATATATATGTATGTTATGTATACATGTTTATGCATGTATGTGTGCATGTCATGTATGTATGCATGAATATGTATGATATGGATATGTGTGTTACTATAATTCATTTATGCATCTGTGTGTCATGTATATATGCATGTTCATTTATGTCATAGTGTGCATGTATGCATGATCATTTATGCATGTGCATGAGAGTTATGTTAGTGCATGTATGTTTTGCATGTGTGTTTGTGAATGTATGATTATGTGTGGGTTTGCGTGTCATTTATGTTAAGTATATGTATATGCATGTAATGCATGTTAGCTTATATAATATGTTTAAATATGTATAAGTAAATGAAACAATGTACTTATATGAATGATTTATGTATGCTAAAGTAATTGTATGAATGTATTATTTTGTAATATGTATGTTTAAATAAATGAATTAACTAAGTTTGTTTGAAGATTTAAATGAGTGTAATTATTTTATAAATGCATACTAATATTTCTCATGTGATTTTCAGATGTGATTTTTTGAAGAATTGCAGCCTTGTTGATGAACTGAAGATTTGCAGCGAAAAGAATTACTTAGTTTAAACTATTGATTAGCTTGTATAGGTTATTCATTAAGCTTGGATAGGTTATCATTTTATGACATTATCTTATAAGTGTGTATAGGAATTTGATCATTAATCTAGTGTCATTTTCAACTTATGTCTAAAGAGGCTTCTTCAAGTAGTTCCTTTCTACCTCCAGCTACATTTGACTTATTATTTCCTAAACCAGTTGAAGAATTTGAAGAGTTAGTTAAAAATAAGATAGTTAAAGAAACTTTGCATGATCCTAATAGAGCTTTACATTTACTTTCCACTGTTCCACCTAGCATTGAGAATAGTGAAGAACTTTTCCCACCAACTGTAGATAGAAACGACGATAATTTTCAAGAAGATTCAAACGAAACTGAAAGCATTAAAGATCAAGTAGTTAGTGAAAAACTTATCTCACCATCTTATTTTGACGCTATAGAAAGATATAGGAACGCTTTGCCCTACGGACCTTAGGAAAAGTTATACTTGTTCTGCATAGTCACCCAGCGTGCATCGTTAGCGAGACAACTGAATAGATCCGTCAGTCATCAGAAATCGCTCCCACAACGCATTGGGCAAATTCTTGTAAGTAACCTCATGAACCCAAATCTTACCATCTCCACAGTTTATGGAGATCTTCGAAGGAAGGACCTAGTTCAAGTCTGTTTCGACGGAGATTTGTGGGTGCCATCGTGCGTTGAAAGAATATTGAGCTTCATCATAGATTCTCCCCCCAACATCCTCTCTTGAGGCCATCGGGCGACCAATCGATGAGATGATTTCTCGAAGAAATCCATACAAGAAATACGGTAGATTGGGAAAAGCAATAAAAAAATGCAGTGAGCCGGATGGTAGCTCATGCTTCTTCTCACCAAAACATGCAGTCGAAGGGTCTCTTACAATTGTAGGCCATGGAATTTCCAAGAGAGGCAAATCGTAGAGCTTAATAAAAGTGCTCAGAAGTACACTAATTCCTGAAGGGAGCTACTTTTTCTTCCGAGGACTACGTGTGAATGACGGGTGACCTTCAGAATATAGCCTAGGGCACATGAAGATGGTCGTGTTGCACATCAAAGAAAATATTCATGAACATTGAGTGCTGATGTTGAACTACAGTCCGAGTCGCTTTATTATTATTTTCCCAATCAATATAGGACGTGGGCAAGCACCAGCTCTCTCTCTCTCTCTCTCTCTCTCTCTCTCTCTCTCTCTCTCTCTCTCTCACACACACACACACACACATCGGAGTCGCCATTGTCTTTAGGTATTATCCGCACGGATACTTTTGAATCACAATACGACATATGTTGGCAACCCATCAAGCTGGCTACGATGTACAAGGAGGACAATAGCTGAAGACCAATCACGCTTTGAAACAGGACAATTTCTAGGAAAGGAACTGGATGAGAGGAAGTGCGATGAGGCGTGGCCCAAATTGATCTTAATGAAGCAGAGGAAGACTCCAGAAAGAGAGACAATTTTGCTGTGAGAATTACAGCATGTTGTGAGACATTTAAAACTTGGACAAAGACGCAGAGTACTTTTGCTCAACTGGAAGGAAGGCCATGTGTCTGCGTGTGATTATCCCATCGCTTCCGTCGTTGTCACAAATCATCATACTTTCCAGAGCGGCAGAAACACAAAGCGAGTTCGAAGAGATGATATTCACCTGTCATCACAACCCAATCTTCCAAAGTTGTCGCCCTCCTTGTGGTTCGTGTCCATCATCTCTATGCGCATGTGTATAAATGAACTGCATATTAGAAGTGTGAGTTTCAGCGCACCTACAAAGAAGCATGGAGGTAGCCATTTATAACAGACAAGCAACTGGAGATACCCATTTAGAGAGGGTGTAAGCAAAGGAAGATGGACTCCATATCATGGAACGAAACATAAAACTACGTTCTCGTATCTTTTAGCCACCTTCAGGGTGTTCTATCTTCCACAATAGAAGGTGAAGCCCTTAGATGGTGTGTCTATCCCTCGCCTTGAAAGCATATGTGGTGATAAACTCATTGGCCTGGCATGGACTTCAATTTGCTTGAAATTCCATAGGGTTTCTAAATTTCAATGAGCTAACGCTGTGACTGGATATCTCAGCTCAGCGACTGGAAACCTGCATAGCTCAACACATTCGAAACCAAGCTGGACTATTGGAAGCGTGTAGGAAAGGCCGAGTGACACAAAGCTTTCTGGTTCTTGCTGGTTTTTAGTTCCTCAGGTGAGGGAAAACTTTGGAACTACGAGAGAAAGGAGTGGATCAAATAGGAGAAACATTGACACTAGGTCCATAGTTGACATGTGGAGACGAAAATGAAAACATTAAGGATGTCCCTTATATTAACAAGACAGAAGAGTTCCACTCTATTTTGGATACCAAGTGGAGAATGTGATAGATCTGGTCGAAAGATAAAGCTTCAAAGTCTATGGCGCTCCCTAATTTGGAGGCAAAAATTATTCCTGCTATGGAAAATCATCCGTCCAGGAATATGAACCAATGCCAATAAAGGCCTATTCAGGAAATTTGGGAATTATTCAAGTCCCATTTATATTACTTAAAATGTTAACTACTTAAGTTTGAGCCTAACCCTCATAACCTATTTATAATACAATTATCCTTAATATTAAAGTGTCAATTTAATATACTCCAATCAAGAGAAAATAACATTTTGTAGTGTTTGAATGAGTCAAAATGTAAAACATTGGGACACAAAGAACAGTCTCAAAATCCTGTGTAATTCCCATTTTTCCTGAATAGGCCATAATAGTAAAAATACGTCTAACACTCCTCACCAATGCAAATGATGCCACCAATGTATCGAGGACATCCTCCAATTTTGATATGCATGCCCCATAAGCAACAAGATTAGGACTTTCGTGAATATTTTTCTTTGGATAAACCGTAGGATTTCTTAATGACACACCAATTCTTTTATGAAAAGGTAGCTACTTTCCTTCAAGCTTCAAGCCTTTTATACTATAAGAAATCACCGACCCGTTCTACGCATATCTGACTTATCTATTCTACATAAATGAAGACAAAGCTCTCTTTCAACAAGATCAAATGTAATGACATAAAAACGGACCATGTTCTAGATGAAAGTCCCAACTCATAACCATCTTGGAGAGTCATCGCCTTCCTTTGGGATGTGCCCATCATCACTATTGGCATGAGTGTAAATGAATATGGACCAATGCTAATATTAAAACGATGTGTAACACTACTCATCACGGAAAATCATAACACCAACTTTGTTTTTAAATGGAGGTTACAAAAACCTCTACTCGTTTGCATTTCCTTTGAATGTACAACTATATAACTGAATGGTGCCCATGAGACCCCCTCGTATGGAACAAAGTAGGGGTTAGATAATTTTACAACTAATTACAACTTGTTTAGGCCAAAACCAGTACATGTCCAAGTTTGGGGTTGAAGAGAGGACCTTTGCCTAAAATGTCTATGTCAAACCATCTATAGGACGTCGGTGGTCATAGCACCAAGTGATCAAGAATATCCTCTAATATTTCACTTCGACTCTATTTTGTTTTCTATTTTGACTTTGATTCGACTATGAATTCTTTAATTAATGGAAATAATACTTGTACAAGTGAAAGCGGGTCTAGGACCCATGGGATCCCCATACTGACAGAGTGAAAAAAAGTAGGAGAAGCTTGGAGAGGCTTGGAATGTTGAGTTTTCAAGTGGTGAAATTGGTCTAGCAAACCAGCATAGGACCAACCCTAGCTCTTTGGATATGTAAAGTAGACCTTGTAGACTTTTGGTTAGTCCAATCAAACTTGATAGGTACTTTGGAACATCAACAAGAACAAGTTGATGCAAAATAGATAACTTGCACCTTGACAAGCTAACAAAAACCTTCTAAAAGTGGATGGAAGTTGTGACTTCAAACACTGAGAGCACAGAGTAGAGTAACAATCGGAAACATTCCTCTTAAGCGAGTGCCATACATAGGGTTGGCTAGATATAATCCATAAAAGCCCTAAATTATAACAACTATAGAAGGAGAAATCACCTTAGCATTGAACTGGTATCGTCCCGATTTTTCAAGGATTGTAGAGAATGGCCTCGAGCTTGAAAAACTTGATTATCTCTCAAACTAATGAACAAAATGAATAAGAGAGTAATACATTTCTAGTGACTACTTAAACATTGGATTTGGACCTGTGTAAAGAGAGCAACATTCTTTGCAAGCTAACTAAATTTGAGGAAGAAGCAGTAGAGAATAGAAATGGCACCAAGCAATGATGAAAGAGTATATGTATTGCTCCAAATAAAGAATCCACTTAATGTAAAAATGTTTTGGAGTCTTTATGTAGACTCTTGAGGATATGACCATGCCTTTTCTCCATGAATTTGAATTCAAAATTTGGCAGATTTGGTAGTTTATTGATTGGCATCTTTTCCTATAATCTAGGAAAAAAGAAAGTTGAAATCACATCTACTTTTTGACTGATTGATTGAGAATCAATCCCAAAAACTTCTAACTTGTGGCTTTTAGGCCTTTCACTCTTCCCTTTTACAAAGGTAAATACCTTGAACCTTACAAGAAATGATCATAAGTGATCGACCAAATAATACAAATAAAATATGTGCACATAAGTGCTATTTTTCAAGGCATATCCATATCATGCAAGAAATTGATTTTATGTAGAGCATATCCACCTCAAGCATAATGAAAGATTCATGGTCCAACAACTCTTCCTCAAGCTAAAGTATGCTTGAGTCTTCATTCTCTGATAGGTTGCATACCTACCATAGCTTAGAATCTACAAAGATTTATCCCATGAAGTGCATTTGTCATCATGTTTGCTATTTGCTTCTGAGTAGAAATAGATGAAATGTCGATTTCCTTTGTCATAGGCTTCTCTCTTACAAAAGTTTTGATGGGCTTCTATGTGTGTTGTCCTTGCATAAAAAATTGGATTTGCAACCAAAAGCATGGAGCTTACATTATCTCCAAGTAAGTCAAGTTTGGAACTTACAAGTCCCAAATCTGAGTACAACTCTTAGAGCCATATTGATTCTTCAGTTTCAATAGTTGAACTGTATATTCTACTTCAAATGAAGATAAAGCTACTGTTGGTTGCTTCTTGGAAATCCATGACACCAATTTTGAACCTACAAATGCTAAATATCTAGAGGTTCTTCTTCCATCATCCTTTGCGCCTGCCCAATCTATATCTAAACAAATTTTGATATCCAAACCTGAACAATAAGTATAATAAATACCTTCATTACGTGTCCTTTTGAGGTACTTGAGTACTCTCTTTGCAACATCCATGTGTGGCCTTCTTGGCGAGTGCATGAACTGAATAAGAACTCTCACACTATATGATATGTCTGGTCTTCTGTGAGTATCATATATCAAGCTACCAACTAAACTTTGATACTCTTTAGGATCATCAATCTGCTCACCTTTATAAACATTTGGTTTATGTTCCAATTCTAAAGGTGTATTTGCAAGCTTTGTGTTCTCCATTTTGAACTTGAGAAGTAGGTATTCAATGTATCTTCTCTAAGTTAGATACATCCCTTCAACTATATAAATCACTTGCATAGCTAGGAAATATGTAAGCTCATGTAAGTCACTCATTTTGAACTCCTCTTCCATGTGTCTGTTGATCATTTGAATGCCATTCAGATCATTATCTATCACAGTAATATCATCTACATATACACATAGATAGATAATTTCAGTGTGATCCCTTTTGATGAATAGAGAAGGATCAAAGTTGCTAGGTTTGAACCCTTGATCTTGAACATATGTAACCAACCTATAATTCCAAGCTATACGATCTTGTTTCAATCCATACAATGCTTTCTTAAGTCTCCAAACATAAGATGCATGATTAGGGTTTTCCAAACCTAGTGGTTGTGACATGTATATCTCTTCACTTATCCAACCATTTAAGATTGCATTTTTCACATCAACTTAGAGGAGTTTCAAATTTCACGCAGTAGTTACACTTTGATTGTAGTCATTTTTGCAATTGGTGAGAATGTATCCTCATAGTCTTTACCATGCGTTTGTGAGCATCCTTTGGCAAGTAATCTTGCCTTGTACCTATAAAATGATCCATTTGACTTTCTCTTAATATTTTATACCCATTTGCAACCAATTACTTTTTGATTGGGTAACTTTGGAACCAAATCCCAAGTGTCCATGTCCTTTAATGCATCTACTTCTTATTTTATGGCCCTCTCCCATTTAGGGTTTCCCTTTGCTACTTCATAGGTTGAAGGTTCTTCTAAAATTGAGTCCTTTTCCATGTAGATTGAATACTTTGTAACAAAAATGGAATCATATCCATACCTTTCTAGTTGGATTTTCTCCCTTGTTGACCTTCTAGGTGCTTGTTTGGAGTATTCTCCACACTCTTGCATCTTTTCTTTGTCTCTTGAATTACATAGCTTGTAATTCCTTTCCTTTTCATCTTGGTCATCATCTGTATCACTTCTTGGATCTTGGACCTATCTATCATGGTTGCTTCTAATTGATGAGAATCAGAATGAAGATCATTTGGTAGAGTTACCTTTTTTTTGTCTTCATCATAACAAGACATGTGTTCTTCAAACACAACATCGCTACCTGTAGTGAATTTCTTGGTTGAATCATACCTAGTAAACACAACCTTTGTTTCCTTGTCATCTAGCTTAACTCTTATTTGTGATGGTACATGAACATAAGCTAAACAAACAAACACCTTGCACTATCCAAGACTAGGTTTTCTTCCATACCATGCTTCATAAGGATTCATACCTTGAAGTGATTTGGATGGTATTCTCTTGACAAGGTACAAAGTAGTTGAAATAGTCTCTGTCCATAGATAATATGGCAACCTCTTCTCTTCAAGCATTGTTCTGGCTTATCCAACTAATGTCTTGTTACTTCTCTCTACAATTCCATTTAGTTGAGGGGAGTAGTTGGTAGTCAGTTCCCTTTTGATACCTTTATCCTACAAGAACTCATCAAACTTTTAGGAGAAGTATTCTCCCTCTCCATCAGATCCAAACTTCTTGAGTGATCTACATGTATGGTTCTCCATATGTGCTAGATACTTTTTGAAGCAATCAAATACTTCATTCTTACTCTTAATAAAGTACAAAATAGTCCATGTACTATGGTCATCAATAAATGAGACATCATACATTGATCCTACCAATGAAGGCTCTTGTCTTGGTCCCCATATATCTATATGTGCTCAGTCCAATACGTTGTTGTGAATGGAGCCTTTTTGGTTGAATGGTTGTCTTTGTGCCTCCCAATCTGACATGCATCACATCTATTGATCATCTGTTACTTTAATATGTTTGGAAATCCAAGAACACTTTGATCCTTGCACATATCATTTAAGGTTCTTTCATTCACATGAGCTAGCCTCTTATATGACGCTTCAAACTCACTTAGGTTTTGAGACCCAAAGTTGAATCGAGTTATGTTTTTGCTTCTCTACTTCAAATGTAAGGTGGCTACCATGCTTCTCATCTCTAGCTACCATGCTTCTCATCTTCCATAGAAGCTCCATGTTGGGTGAACCTAACTTGCAAGCCTTTCTCAACTATTTGGCCTACACTTATTAGGTTTTCTGTGATAGTGGGAACATAGAGTACCTCGCATGGAATATTTGTCCTACCATTGGAAGCTTTGACATTACCAATCTTCTCTATGATATGCTTTGTGTAATCCCCTATTTGAACTTCATGGCTACACTTTGGAATTTCTAAATCAAATAAGATAGCTATGTTGCTTGCAACATGATTTGATCATCCTGAATCTATGTAGAATAAATGATCATCTTCTTTACCTTCTTTGTGGCTTAGATTCATCAAGAATAATAGTCTTCATGTTGCTCATCTTAAGAATAATTGTTATTGTCCCTTTTTTATGACCTCTATTGTTATTGTTGAAGTTTTGTCCACCTCTACCTCAATTGTTGCCATATGCACCTCTTCCACATGCTTTCCAGGACTTTCCATTGAACCATCAATTTTGATTGGTGCTGTTGTTCTTATCATAGGTGGCACATGGTTTTGTCATGCTTTGGTCCTTTCTTCTTCCCTTTCCACTTGCTTTTTCTTGCAAATTTGGCTTGGGAAGTCTTGTCTTCATCTTCTTCCTTCTTCTTGCCTTTTAGCTTCTTGTCCTTATTTGCATATAGAGCACTAGTTGAATTACCGTGATAGGAGTTACCTTCCTTTATGCTATTGTTGGCCTCTTGATTGAAGAGTTGTCCAAGAAAGATATTGAAGTCTGGAGTTTGCACATCCATGATGAGATCATAGGTTGTGGTCAAAGATTGCCATTGCTTGGCACCTTGAATCCCATTGAGAATTTGCCTCATGATGGCTTCTTTTTCAATCAACTCTCCAATGGATGCAAATTGATCAACAATCTCCTTGACCTTTGTATCAAACTCAGTGATGGTTTGTTTAGGATTCTTCTTCATCTAGTTGAACTCATTCCAAAGATATTTCTTTCTTGCCTTTCTACTAGCAAAAAAGAGAGTCTCTCGGGTATCCGATCTCTCTTGAGATGTCTTGCATACTCTAATATGTCATAATAGAAAATCAGAGATAGAGTTGAGTATGTATGACCTTGCTTGAGAATCCATTGCACACTAGTGTGAGCTTATTTTTTTCCTCTTGAATAGGTCCTCCTTTGGATCTTGGAGTAGTCATTACTTCTTCACATGATACAATCCCAAATAGATTTCTTCCTTGTAAATAAGCCTCCATTCTGATTTGCCAAGCAGCATAATTGTCTCAATCATTGATGGAAAGTCATCTCCCATCTTGAAGCTGCTCTAATACCATTAAAGAAAACGTTTTAGAAGTTTGGAGTGGCTTAGAAAGTTCTAGTAGGACAGCCCTAGCTCTTTGGATATGTAAGGTAGACCTTGTAGGGTTGTGGTTACTGCAATAAAACCCAATAGGTACTTTGGAACATCAACAAGAACAAGTTGATGCAAAACCAACATAGAACTAGCCCTAGCTCTTTGGATATCTAAAGTAGCCCTTGTAGGCTTGTGATTCGTGCAATAAAACCAAATAGGTACTTTGGAACATCAGCAAGAATAAGTTGATCAAAAATAGATAGCTTGCATCTTGACTAGCTCATAAAAACCTTCGAAAAATGGATGAGAGTTGTGACTTCAAACTCTAAGAGCAACCAGTAGGGTAACAATTGGAACAATTCCTCTTAAGGGAGTCTCATACATAGGGTTGGCTTTCTATAATGCATAAAACCCTAATGTATAACAACTATAGAAGGAGCAACCACCTTAGCACTGAACTGGTGTCATCCCGATTTTTCAGGAAGTTGTACCGAGACTAAAAAACTTGACTATTTCTGAAACTAATGAACCAAATTCCTTGAAAATTTTTGCCCAAACTAGACAATAATAGTTTTCCAATTAGTACTTAAAGACTAGATTTGGCGCTTTGTAGAGATAGGAGCTTTCACTGCAAGTTGACTGAATCTGAGGAAGAAGGAGCAAAGAATAGAAAAGACACCAAGCAATGATCAAAACGTATATGTAATACTTCAATTCAACAATCTACTTAACATAAAAATGTTGTGGAGTCTTTATATAGACTCTTGAGGATATGGCCATGCCTTTTCTCCATGAATTTCTCTATGCCTTTTCTCCATGCCTCTTGTGGTGTTGTTAGTTTAGATTGATTGGTATCTTTTCCTACAATCTAGGCAAAGAGAAAGATGAAATCACATCTACTTTTTGATTGATTCATTGAGAATCCGTCCCAAAAACTTCTAACTCATGGCTTTTAGGCCTTTTACTCTTCCATTTTACAAAGATAAATACCTTGAACCTTACAAGAAATGATCATAAGTGATCAACCAATTAATAGAAAGAAAATATGTGCATATAACTGTTATTCTTCAAGGCATATCCATAGCATCCAAATAATGGATTTGATGTAGAGAAAATCCACCTCATGAATACTGAAAGCTTGATGCTCCAACATAGATTAGGGGTGAATATGGTGAACATGCCCGAAGGTGGTACACATAAGCCAGTTTGAAGATAATACAACTAAGTTTAACATGGCGAACAAACCAAAAAGTGTCCAACAACCCTGAGAGAGGGCCCAACCCTTGCTCATGCCTCAAAACATAGAGGCCCAATCAGCTCACCTCCAAGCACGAACCAAATGTTAATCCTTGAAAGTGGGAGATAAAAGGGAGTCGGTAGGTAAGTGGATGGCTCTTTGAAGTTTTAACGTCTTATAGGAGACGACAGTAGACCAAGTATTGAAATTCTAGAATAAAAATTATTATTGAACACAAGGGAAAGGCACTACTTGGACTCAGAAGCTATGGAGAAATATGTATTGTAAATGGACTCTACTCGCTTTTGTGCATAATAGATCTCCAAATCCATTACAAAAAGAACATTCTCTTGCTGAATTTCTTTGTAATGATATCGAAGAAAAGTATCATGTAAAAGGGAGTTTGATATTGCAGTCTAGTCTCCCTTGCAGCTTCAATTAATTGAAAGCACAATAATGAAGGGTTTCCCACCCCTAGAGCATCTCGAGTCCCACACAAACAGGGGTTCAATGCTGAGCACTTACAAGTAATTGATAGAGCTTAAAGCAACAACTCTCAATGTAGATAAGAAGACTGGTTTCATCTTGTGTTTTATTTCTTGATGGAGGTGTAGCAAGAGCCTACTCCCCCAACTTTAACTTTGAACAAACATTATACAGGTGAATGGACACAACATCTAGAGGATCCCCATATCTAAGAAAGCAAGGGTCAACCTGGGTTACAAATTGGTTACATGTCATTTAAACTAGCCTAAGCTTTAGATGTCTAGCCACGGAGTTTAACATTGGACCTCCACCTCAAGAGGCCAATGTTTTTACCAACCCACCTATGAGACATGAAATTGGTTTCATCCTGTTGTAGTGTGTAGAGCCCTTGCCATTTTAAATGACAAACGTTAATTAAAGAACTCAAAAGTGCAATGATCCCAAATGTAGCTGGTTTTTTTTCTCACCACAACATGCGTAGGGCAGTTGAATCCATGTCGAGCTGGTCGTGTTGCACATCAAAGAAAAATATTCATAAACAGTGAATGATGATGTTGAACTACAGTCCGAGTCCCATTATTATTATCTCCCCAATCAATATAGGACGTGGGCGTGCACCAGCTTGATCTCTCTCTCTCTCGCACACATATCGGGGTCGCCATTTTCTCTAGGCGTTGTCAAGACATACGTTGGCAAGTTGGCAACCCATCTGGTTGGCTACGTTGTACAACGTGGACAATGTCTGAAAACGAATCACTCCTTTTTTTCGAGAGTACAATGAATTAGAAATGCCTGAAAACGAATCACTCCCCTTTTTTTTGGAGAGTACAATGAATTGGAAACGGAGTTTTTTTTTTTTTTTTGAGAGTACAATGAATTGGAAACAC
Organism: Ceratopteris richardii; assembly: GCA_020310875.1. Classification (NCBI taxonomy): domain Eukaryota; kingdom Viridiplantae; phylum Streptophyta; class Polypodiopsida; order Polypodiales; family Pteridaceae; genus Ceratopteris; species Ceratopteris richardii. The sequence goes on from CM035419.1 coordinate 131,076,361, forward strand.
ACTCACACTTCCTTCCGACCTCATAAGGTAGAGGCACCCATCTTTGAAGATCTCAACCAGACAGGACCTGTAGCTCAGGGGAGTAGAGCACGTGACTACGAACCACGGTGTCGGGGGTTCGAATCCCTCCTCGCCCAGCCAGCTTTCAGGAAAGGAAAGAGCACCTCCATGCATGGGGGACCGGGGGGGGGGGGGGGGGGGGGGGGGGGGGGGGGGGGGGGTAAGGAACGCGCCAAGGTTTGAACTTTGAACTTCCTCCAAAAAAATCAAAGCATCAAACCACTAGGCTACGCTGGCGTGGACAAGATGAATTACTCACACTTTCTAAGAAACGAATTGCATGAGACGAAATTCAACGAGGCGTACCCCAAATTGATCCTAATGAAGCATAAGAAGACTCGAGAAAGAGAGACACTTTTTCTGTGAGAATTACAGCATTTTCCAGTGAGACATTTAAAAGTTGCACAAAGACAAAGACGCAGTGTACTTCTGCTTAAGTGGAAGGAACGCCATGTGTGTGCGTGTGATTGTCCCATTGCTTCCTTCGTTGTCACAAATCATTATATTTTCCAGAGCGGCAGAAACACAAAGCGAGTCCGAAAGAGATGATATTCACGTGTAATCACAACCCGATCTTCCAGCGTCGTCGCCCTCACTTGTTGTACGTGCCCATCATCTAGATGCGCATGTGTATAAATGAACTGCATATTAGAAGTGTGTGTTTCAGCGCACCTACAAAGCAGCATGGAGGTAGCCATTTATAACAGCCAAGCAACTGGAAGTAGTCATTTAGAGAGGGTATAGGCAAAGGAAGATGGGCTCCATATCAATTTGGAATGAAACAAAAAACTATGTTCTCGTATCGTTTAGCCACCTTCGGATGTTCTACCTTCCACATTGGAAGATGGAGCCCTTAGATGGTGTGTACATCCCTCGCCTTTAAAGCATATGTGTTGGTAAACTCATTGGATATCTCAGCTCAGCTACTAGAAACGTGCATAGCTCAAGACATTCGAAACTAAGCAGGAATATTGGAAGCGTGTAGGAAAGGCCAAGTGATTCAAATCTTTTTGGTTCTTGCTGGTTTGTAGTTCCTCCGTTGAGGGAGAACTTTGCAACTATGGGAGAAAGGAGTGGATCACATAGGACAAACATTCACACTAGGCTCATACTTGACATTTGGAGACCAACATAAACACATTAAGGATGTCCCTTAGATTAACAAGACAGTTGGACTTCCACTCTATGTTGAAGACTAAGTGGAGAATGTGATAGATGTGGTCGAAACATAAAGCTTCAAAGTTGGACTTCCACTCTATGTTGAATACTAAGTGGAGAATGTGATAGATGTGGTCAAAAGATAAAGCTTCAAAGTCTATGGCGCTCCCTAATTTGGAGGCCAATATTTGTCTTGCTATGGAAAATCATCTATCCTGGAATATGCACCAATGTCAATACTGAAAAGATGTCTAACACTCTGCACCAATGCAAATGATGCCACCAATGCATGGAGGATCTCCTCCAATTTTTCTATGCATGCCCCATAAGCATCAAGCTTAGGACTTTGAATCAAAATTTGATTTGGCTAAGCCATAGGATTTATTAGTGACACACCATTTTTGGAACAAAAAGAAACCAACAAAGGATTGAGCAACAAAATATTCAAGATGTAATCACAAAACTTCAAAGGGAGGTTCATGAGCTATAGATCATTGTAAATCAAGCTTCTTCAAGTACTCCCATGACAAATAACATGAAGAAAAGTCCAAAAGTGAGCATGCATGGGAAATGTGATGGGACAAGATCAAAGTTTCAAGGATTTGAGCAACAAGTGAAGCTATTCATAAGGATGCAACTAGACAGGTATCCACATGATGCTTTTCAAGTAGGACACATAGGAACTCTATTATGTGGCCCTACTCTTTCATTGTTTGCACCTATCCTTGAGAAGCATATGGATATTTTGCATGATTTCAAGGCCTTTATTCAAGAGATGACATCTTTATTTGGAGATACCAATTGTTCATGTGTTGCTAAAATGAAGCTAAGGAAACTACATCAAGGAAATAGACCTTCATCTACCTATGCATCAGAATTCAGACAAATCATTTGTGATCTCACATGGCACGAGGATTATTTCATCAACCAATTTTGAGGGGGTTTATGTGATGATGTCAAGGACCTCATGTCAACCATGCCAAAGGTAAATACTTTGAATAAATTCATGAATCAGGTAATCGAGTGTGATAATAGGTTGTTTGAGAGAAAGCAAGAGAAGAAAATATATACTCAAGATCGAGAACAAAAATTTATTTTAGTCCCACAACACATGTCTTGGAAGAATCTTAACCAGAACCCATGCAATTGGATAACATCAGGACCAAGCGGCTTACACCAAAGGAAATAAAACATTGAAAAGATAATGGATTATGTTTTTATTGTGGAGATCATGATCATATGGTATTCAAATGCCCTAGGAAGAACAATCAAGTTGGAATTAGGACTTCTACAATCACCATCCCACATCAAAAGGATCATCATTAAAAGCAACTTTCCATCATGAGATTCATGCCATTGATTCTGTACCTAGATATACTACAAACCCTTTCTAGTTTCATCATGCATATCCATCATCATGGTGTTCTAGTACAACATATCAAGAACTCTACAAAGACCAAGAGCTATGAATGTTCAAGTTTTAGAAGATCTCATAGTCACACAACTGCTCCTTGTGGTACTGATCACTTGAGGGGGAGGTGATCTCATGGACAAAGGAAACCATCCTAAACCTTGAATTGCATGTGGCTTTACATATCTCATGATTGGTTCAGAGTTTGGAGAAGTTAATGCCTCCATTGCATCTAGAACATGCAAAAACCCAAGATAGACTATCTATTTGCTGAACTCTTACACCTGAGGTCTTGTTTCCAATTGATGATATCATGGATAACATCATCAACTTGTAACCACCCTTGAACCACCCTTGCAAAGGAGGGGTTGGTGACATTGAATCTCAGTCTTGCAAATGCCATTCTTGGGAGCTCAAGGAGTCGTGACAACCAAGTAAGTGTTGATATATTTAGGTATTGATGTGTGTGAACACTCTAGGACCCTGAGGGCACCTTTTTCCATCTTTAGGATGTTCCCCCTCCCCCCCCCCCTTTTATATATGCCTATTTCCCTAATGGGCTACTTATCTTTCTACATTCTAGTGGTAATACATTCAGCATTGTCTGTTGTGCTCCAAGAAGCTTCTTCTCCCTTGTGTTGTTCGCGTGCTTCCACAGACGTCTAACTCCAACAATTGGTATCAGAGAAGGTTGCCGCTTCATCTAGGGCATTGTCTACACCTCTCCGGTTGTAGTCTCAGAATTGCACAAAATTTTGTAAGCATACTCAGGGTGTTTTAAAGATCAAAACAACTTCAATGTGTGGTGCATAAATCATGATCTGAGCTCGTGTCAACCTCCAAACACACTATCATAGTGCTTATGTAGGCTATTTTGTCTCTTTGTGCCAAAGATATATACCAGTTTTGGTTTGCCAGTATGAGCGTCTCAAAGTGTGCGACGGGTTTAGTAGAATTCATCTAGGTAGTTATGTTCAACTTTTTGAGATACAATCAATTTTCTTGCATCAAGATATTTTAGTCACTGGCCATGGCTAAACGCAGTGATGTATTCTGCATTTTGGTTATTGAGGATAAGCTGGATGGTACCAACTACCCATTATGGGCTTATATGATGCGTCAAGTATTGCTTGCAAAAGGTGTTGGGAATGATGGATGCACACTCCAAGAGAATGAGTAGGCACTGCCAAATCCTGCTTTGTACCAGCCCTTTGATGCTTCAGAGTTGATAAGTAGACCTTCTTAGCTTTCCAATGACACCATAAAATGGCCTATGTACTTTGGAAATGATGTATGCAAAGATAAAATCAAAAGAGATAACTTTGAGCTTCAAGTCCTCAAGAAAACCTTCTATTTTTTACTTGACACCTATTGTATTGTTTGCTCAGTATGACCAGCACAGTAGGAATTGGAAAAATTCCTTTTAGGGGTATCTAATTCCCTTAGCAAGCTAGCTATTCGAAGTGATATCACTTAAAAATATTAACTATGCTTAGAGAAATCAATTTAACAAGTGAACCTTTACCCCCGATTTTTTAGGACTGTTGCAGACTTTGACCAATGATCACTTCGACACATATTTCTCTAAAATGGCTGAATATAAATCCTTCCAATTTTTACAGCATGTAGATGACTGTGATTGGTTCCAACAAGCTATAGATCTTTGAATTTGGTGAAGAATTGAGTGAGATATGCTCTCCACACGTTGACCGACTTATAGTCACTATGACAGAGTATTCAAAATGAACAATGTAGATATATGTATTAATGAACACTTGTATACAATGCCATAGGCATGAAGATCATTGCCTAATGGTGTAGATAGGTGTGGGCTAGAGTATAGACCTCACACACACTCATAATTGATAATGAGAAGCTCGGAAAGTGACTCTTCTACCCGCGACTTTTTGATGATCATTTTTATAGTAGTTGAGTTAAAGTTTGAATTTGAATTCAAACTTTTGGCTCCCTATAATCTTGCTCCTACATCCAAGGAGATATTCCATCACTTAAAGCTAACTTTTCCACGAGTTCCTTTTGGTAGGTGTTTACAAAGATTTCAAGTCAAATATGACTTTTACAAAAGATTAAAGTGGTAATTAACCACTAGCATTGGTTCCTATGCTTCTCCAAATGTGTATGAATTACAAGCCAAATGTGTAGGCTTGTGAATTGCACCAACAACTCCCCCTCAAGCCAAAAATTCTGGCTTGGTATTCATTTTCAATCTTCATGTATATCCTCAAATCCAATCATTGATTTAAACCTGCAAATTTTGGTTCCATCCAATGCTTTAGTTAACAAATTTGTACACTGCATATTGGTAGATACATATGTTAGTTGAATGTCCTTGCTTAATAGTTTCTCTCTCACATAATGGTAATGGACCTCTATATGCTTGGTCCTAGCATGATAGATAGGATTAGCTACAAGTTGAAGTGAGCTTGTATTATCTCCAAAGATCAATGGTGACCTAGTATATAAACCCAATTCTGTAAACAATAGCTTGATCCATATGGCTTCTTGAGTGGCATTTGCCAATCCTCTATACTGTGCCTCTGTAGAAGATAAAGCAACAGTAGGTTGCTTCTTTAAAGACCATGATATTGGTTTATCACCTACAAATGAAATGTATCTAGAAGTGCTCCTCCTATCATCCTTGCATCCTGCCCAATTTGCATCTGAATAAATCTTGATATCTAAATCTGAAGTGTAAGGGAAATACAAACCATGATTTTGTGTACCCTTGAGATACTTCAAGATTCTCTTGGCAACCTCTATGTGAGGTGCTCTAGGCTTGTGCATAAACTGACTTAGCACACTAACTCCATATGCAATGTCCATCCTTGTTAAGGTAGCAGAGTTCAAGCTTCCAACTATACTTTGGTAACCTGTAAAATCATCAATTTCATCACCTTCATGGGCACTTAGTTTTAGGTTTACCTCCATTGGAGTACTTGCAACTTTGGCATCATGCAAATGAAAATTCTTCAACATATCCTGTATGTATTTTTTCTGAGTAATATATTCGAGAGTTAGTATAGACTAACTCAAGTCCAAGAAAGTACTTTAGTAGACCAAGATCATTGATCTTGAACTCCTTCATCATCTCGTTCTTGATTTGTCTGATTCCATTGACATCATTACCTTTAAGTATGATATCATCAACATATACACATAGGTATATTACCTCTGAATTACTTCTCTTGATGAATAGAGAAGTGTCTGCCTTGCTCATGACAAAACCTTGGTCTTGAAGGTATGTGGTTAACCTGTGATTCCATGCCCTAGGTGCCTGCTTCAATCCATAAAGGGATTTATTCAATTTGCACACATATGTTATCTTGTTTGGATTCTCATAGCCAGGAAGTTGTGACATATAAACCTCCTCTGAAATCCATCCATTCAAAAAAGCATTTTTTACATCCAATTGATACATGTTCCAGTTTTTTGATGCAGCCACACTCACCAACACCTTGATGGTTGGCATCTTGGCCACAGGTGAGAATGTTTCTTCATAGTCAATGCCTTGGGTTTGTGCAAAACCCTTGGCCACCAATTTGGCTTTGTACTTGTTAATTGACCCATCAGAATTTCTTTTCATTTTATAGATCCATCTCGATCCAATTACCTTCATGGACTCTTTCTTTGGTACGAGTTCCCATGTGTCACTTTCTTTGAGTGCTTCAATCTCCTCATCCATAGATTCTCTTCATTCTGTTTTGGTCTTTGCTTCTTCATATGATCCTGGTTCTTCAATTGAAAAGTCTTTGGCAAGATAAACAGAGTGTTTAGTAACAAAGAGATGTATCATACCCATATCTAATAGGTTTTTGGCTCTCCCTTTGTGATCTTCTGATTCATTGATTTGAATATTCAGGTATGTCTTCAAGCTTCTTCATGTTGGATTTTCCCTTGGACTTCCATGCCTTGAACTCTTCAAGATTGATAATGTCTTCATCATCTGAATTTGAGTCTTCATTCTGAGTAGGTTCCTCCTTAGCAAGACTTGGAAACTGCTCCTCCAAGTCATAGGGTAGTTTGAACTTCCTGCATTCATTCTCATACCAAGAATCATTTTCATCTACTAACCATGAATCCCTTATTGGAAGGGTTGTAAAACCTGTATCCTTTCTGATTTAGATCATATCCAATAAAGATACACTTCTCAACCTTAGGCTCTAGCTTACCTCTTATCTGAGAGGGAATGTGTACATATGCTACACATCCAAATATCCTGCAATGATCAAGTGAGGGTCTCTTCCCATGCCATGCTTCATAAGGTGTCATCCCATCAAGGGACCTAGATGGTAACCTGTTTATGAGGTAAGTGGCAATAGAAACACTCTCTACCCATAGGTAATTAGGTAACTATTTTTCATTCAACATAGACCTAGTTGTTTCAACAATCAACCTATTTCTTCTCTTAGCTACCCCATTCTGTTCAGGAGTATACCTTGTGGTGATTTCTCTCTTGATTCCTCTGTCCTGCAAGAATGCTTCAAACTCATTGGAAAAGTACTCACCTCCTCCATCTGACCTTAGCCTCTTTAGATTCTTCCCTGTCTGATTCTCAACAAGTGCAAGATATTTTTTAAAACAATTGAACACTTCATCTTTGTGCTTCATAAAGTACAATACAGTCCATCTACTATAATCATCAATAAAAGATACAGAGTACCTTGATCCTGAGATTGAGGGGTCCTTGCTTGGTCCCCATACATCTGTATGGACAAGCTCTAGGTACTCCTCATGCATGTTGCCTTTCCTTGAGAAGGGTAACCTGTGAGACTTCCCAAACTAACAAGCACCACATTTATATATCATCTTTTTTTTGGAAACATTGGGTATTCCAATTACACATTGATCCCTGCATATTTGCATCAAGGTTCTTTCTCCTACATGCCCTAATCTTTTATGCCAAATGTCTAGCTCTGAAAGTGTTTGATCCTTATAACTGTAGAGTGCAATATTCTTTGTGTCTTCTAGCTCAAAAGTAAAAATTCTACCTAATTTTTCTCCTTATGCTATTCTCTTGAATCCCTGCTTAGGATCCTCCACAAATGCTCCAAATTGGTTGAATTTGAGCTGCAAACCTTTTTCCAAAATCTGTCCAACACTCATCAAGTTTTTGGTAATGGTTGGTACATATAGTACCCTACTCAACAAGTTCTGATTTCCATCACAAGTTTTAACATTTCCAACTTTAACTAATAAGTGCTTGGTGTCATCACTTGTTTGTACTTGATGCTTACCTTTTGGTTCTTCAAGGTCAGAGAGTAGAGCTACATTGCCAGCCACATGATTTGAGCATCCTGAGTCAATGTAGAATAGGTGATCATCATTTGTACCTGGTTTTGAAGCCATGTTCATGATCACAAGAGAATCATCCTGCTTTTCTGTATAGTTGTTGTAGTCCTTCCTGGATTTGAATCATCCTCCTTGGTAGTTTCCATTGTAGTTGTTGTTGTATTTATTGTTGTAGCTGTTGTTGTAGCCTTGGTGATGGTTGAATCTACCTCTTGACTATGAGTATCCACCTCTTTGATATCCTCTTCCTCTCTGATTCTTGTAGTTCCTGAAACACTCATCTGTAGTATGATTTGATAAACCAAAAATGTTGCATGGTGAGGATTTATAGGATCTCCCTATACCTTTCTCACCTCCTCTGCCCCTTCCTCATGATGATCTACCTCTCTCTGCATAGTTGGCTTGGGAGGTAGTGCCTTCATCCTCTATCTTCTTGTTCTTGCATTTATCTTTAGACTTACTTTTATCAGTGTATAGGTCAGAAGAGCTATTACCTTTGGATGTGTCTCCATTCTTGTTGAACTTGGCTTCATGAGTGAACGATTGCCCCATGAGAGTTGTAAGATCTGGAATTTGCATATCCATGTAAAGGTCCATGGCAGTGGTGAAGCTTTCCCATTTGTCATCTACTTTAATCCCATTGATCACTTGCCTTACTATCTGCTCTTCTTCAATCTCTTCTCCTATGCTTGCTAACTGATCTGCTACATCTTTAATCTTAGTCACAAGCTCTGAAATAGTCTGCTTAGGTTGCTTCCTTAGTGTAGTAAACTCAATCCACAATTGATTTTTTCCGGCCCTTGTGTTGGATAAGAAATAAGATGACAATGTTTCCCAAGTCTCTTTAGATGTCTTACAGTTTCTAATAGGTGGCAAAAGAAAATCAGAGATGGAGTTGAGTAAGTAAGACCTTGCTAATGCATCCTTGGCACACCATGTGTTGAGCTTTTCATGTTCTTCCTTTGTTGGTAGTCCTCTCGTTTTGAATGAGGGCAATTCCTCATCTCCTGAGATGTATCCATAAAGACTCCTTCCTTGTAGGTATGTCTTCATCCTTAGTGACCATGTCTGATAGTTGTTCCTGTCCAATTTATCAATAAATGAAGGAAAACCATCTCCCATTTTACCTTAACTTGCTCTGATACCACTGTTGGGAATGATGAATGGACACTCCAAGAGAATGAATAGGTACTGCCAACTCCTGCTTTGTACCAACCCTTGATGCTTCAGAGTTGATAAGTAGATCTTCTTAGCTTTCCAATGACACCATAAAATGGCCTATGTACTTGGAAATGATGTATGCAAAGATAAAATCAAAACAGATAACTTTGAATTTCAAGTCTTCAAGAAAACCTTCTATTTTTACTTGACACCTACTGTATATTTTGCTCATTATGACCAGCACATCAAGAATTGGATAAATTCCTTTTAGGGGTATGTAATTAGCTTAGCAAGCTAACTATTCCAAGTGATATCACTTAAAAAGATTAACTATGCTTAGGGAAATCAATTTAGCAAGTAAACTTTTACCCCCGATTTTTTAGGAATGTTGTAGACTTTGACCAGTGATCACTTCAACGAGCTTTTCTCTGCAATGGCTGAATAGAAACCCTTCAAATTTTGGACAGCATGTAGCTGACTTTGAGCTGGTTCTAACAACCTATAGACCTTTGAATTTGGTGAAGAAATGAGTGAGATATGCTCTCCAT